>JAWMRA010000130.1:67677420-67829711 GCA_035584735.1 Pseudotriccus pelzelni
GGGGCAGCGCCGTACGCTGGCGGTGCGGCGCCGCAAGGCACGCCGGGACTCGCAGTCCGCCCCACCCACCGGCAACCGCCCCCCCACGTCCACTGGCGGCCGCGCCCGCCCGTCACAGGCGGCGCAGCCAATCGCGGCGCGGGAGCGCGTCAAGTCATTCAACGCGCGCCGCGGCCACAGGACCCCCCCCCCCTCCGCCAGCCCGCCCCAACCCCGCTCCGCAGGCCCGGCGCGGCCTCAGCGGTGACAGCGGGGTGCGGTTCGCGGGGCTCCCGCCGCCGGCGCTCACCTGCTTGGCCACGGCGAGCCCCGCCCGGCGGCAGGCCCGCAGCATGGCTCGGAGCGGCGGCCGGCGCGGCCCGCGGGGAAGGCGCCGTGCGCGGGTCCTGCCGGCGCCGCCTCCGCCCCCCTCCCTTCCCTTGCCCCGCCCTCAGCGCTCACCGCGCCTGCGCGAGCGCTCCCGCGTGACGGACCGCGCGCGGCCAATCGGAGCGCGGGGAAGGGGCCGCGAGACCGGGGCGCGCGGGAAGTGCGGGAAGCGCGTGCGCGGGGTCCCTGCGCTCCTGGGGCCGTCCCCGTCAGGGACCCAGTGAAATAAAAATAAAAAATAAAAATCGCAGAACCACAGAATGGGTCAGGTTGGAAAGGGACCACAGGTTGGAAAGGGACCACCTGGTCCCATCTCCCTGCTCGCGCAGGGTCATCCCAGAGCACATTGCACAGGATTGCGTCCAGACGGCTTTCTTTCCTGCATTATAACAGAAGAAACTTTCATAAAAAGAAAGAAAGAAACCCAAATCTGAACGTAACGCAGCACATTTTGGAGCATTTATTCACAATTAACAGGTGCAATCTTTCACGGCTCCCTCAAACGGCTCAGAAACCTTCCCTCCCTCGGAGCCTTCAGGAGCCATTTCCATCCCATCCTCCAGCCGGCCCGCAGAGATTTCTGAACGGAAAAAAAAAAACAAAACCCAAACCTTAGAATACATCAGCGACGTCCACAAATAATAAGTTAAATCCACTTTTTAGCGGACATTTCAGTAGAGACGTTTACGGGAGTTTTTACATCCCTAAAAAACGGGAGGGCAGGGGAGGGCCCAGGCCACGACGACGTTACCCTGCTCCGGTGCTGCCGGCTGGTCTGAGAGCGCGGCGCTGACACCGCGTCCCCCCCGGGCCGTGCGGGGCCCCGGGTGGCGGCAGGAGGAGCCCGGCGCGGTCCCTCAGCGGCCCCGGCCCTGCCCGGGGGGCGGTCCCGCAGCGGCCCCGCCCGGCGCAGCGCGGCCATGGCGGTGGCGGCGGCGGCTCGGGGCGCGGTGACGGGTCGGTGTCGGTGTCGGGGTTGGGGGGGTGTATGTGTGTTGTCCGGCTGTCTCAGTTTGCGCTGAGGGTCTCTCCGTGTCCCCGCAGGGATCTTGCGGCGCTGGGCCCCCCGGGCGCTCCCGCTCTCCGCCCTCCCCGCCCGGTGTGTCGGGCACGGACCGGCCCCGGCCCCGCTCCGGGCCCCGCTCCGGGCCCCGCGGCTGCTCGGAGGGAACCGGCCCCGGGCAGCGGCACCCTCGGTGCTCAGCAGGTACCGGCTGCGCGGCTTCCCCCTCCTGCAAAACATCCGCTTAAAAAGGAGTTTTATGTGTATATCTGGGGCATTTTAGATAGATAGATAGATCTGTATATGTATATATCTGTGTATATGTATATATATGTATCTATATGTATGTGCGTATATATATATGTGTGTGTATGTATATACACTTCTACGTATTTATACTTTGATATATATGTTTTATATATTTATATGTATATATGCATATATATATAAATCTGTACATATGGATATATATGTATATACACTTTTACATATTTATATATACTTTTATACATTTATATATGCTTTTTTATATTATATGTATGCATTTCAATATGTGTATTTTTATCCAGAATATTTTCTTTATACATTTTAATATATATTTTTGTATAAAATATTTGTATCTTTTAATATATACAAAGCACACATTTACGTATTTAAAATAGTTTCTCAAATCTTCGTTCCCGAAGCCTAGCCACGATGATTTAAAATGTTACCTCTTTACATATGAACTATTTAAAACATATTTGTGACCTATTATTTTAAATTGATAAATACATGTTTAAATATACATATCTGTATATATATTATATATACTTATATAATATGTATTATTTTATATGAAAATATAATGTAGTGTATTAGTGTGTATTATATAATACACATTTTATGTCTTCTCCTAATGTAATTTCCCCATATTTTATTTTAGTATTAGTATATTCTGTTATATATAATTATCTATAATAGTATGTTATATATTACATATATATTATATTGAAACACCTCTCTATATATGAATATGATGAAATCATAGAACATTTAGGTTCGAAAAGGCCTTTAAGATCATGAAGTCCAGCCGTTACCCCAGCATTGCCACGGCCACCACTAACCCGTTTCCCCAAGTGCCACATCCACACGGCTTTAAATTCCTCCAGGGATGGCGACTCCACCACTGCCCTGGGCAGTTTTCCTTCATATCCAACCTGAACCTCTCCTGACACAAACTGGGGCCATTTTCTCTTGTCCAAGTGCTCGTTTCTTGGGAGAAGAGACTGACCCCAGCCTGCATATACCTAAAGTATAGTTCTGTCTGAGACACTCGGGCACCTTTGCACTCGGCAGCAGGTCTGTGTTGGCCCCAAGCTTCGCCCTCCTGTACCATTAATGCTTGAAGCAGGAGGCAAAATGGGACATACTCTGCAGCCCAATTTACAGTTAGTCGTCTTGTAATCACTGCTGTTTCTCCTGCTGCTGCTGAGGGCTGGACTGGGTGATCTCCAGAGGCCCCTTCCAACCCGAACTGTTCTGTGATTAATGTTCTAAAAGTAATTTCTGAATCCCAGTAACAGCTGAATGTTTGTGCTTCAGTGTATGGCTGCTTTTAGTAGATTTAAAGAAAAAAAAAAAAAGGTGTTCTGTGTGTAACAATAACTTTGAGCTGAATTTTGACCAGACTCCAGCCCTGCAGTTAGTGTTCCTCAGTCATTAGGTGCTGTGCTGTAGTGTTAGATGAGTCCTTGCCAACCTGCACACAAGCCACAACCCCTTCTCCTCTCTCCTTATGTGAAAAGAGCGGTGATTACTTTCAGAAAAAGATGTTTCATTCCTGTTCTATTTATTCCCCCTTTTTGGGGGTGTTCTTTCTTCAGTGTCACACCTCTACTTCCAAGTATACTCCAGCAGCCAGTGAGGCCTCTCACCTACTACGGCTTACGGAAGGGGAAGAGGAAAAGCGTGAAATCCGTTGTCAAAAGGTTCCTCCGGCTGCACAACGGCCTCTGGGTTAGGAGAAAGGTGAGACTTTTTTTGGGTAAAGTCAGTGTAAAGTGTAATTGTTTTCCTTCCCTTGGAGGGCAGTGGCTGGTGGGGAAGTTAAAAAAAATCTCTGTAGGGAGACTCCCGTTTTCCTGAAAGCGAGGGATTTATGCTGTTGTGCTGAGCAGTGTGGCTGTGTGCGTGTATTTGCAGTGACCTACTTAAAAAGCTGGGGTTTTCCCTGTGTGTGTGTGTTTTCTTCTGACAGTCTGGTTACAAGAAGAAACTGTGGAAGAAATCGGCTTCCCAGAGGAAGCGTCTGAGGGAGTTCGTGCTGTGCAACAGAACACAGTGTAAACTCCTGGATAAAATGACCACTTCCTTCTGGAGAAGGAGGAACTGGTACGCTGATGATCCCTACCAGAAGTACCACGATCGCACAAATCTCCAGGTGTAGAAACCTCGGGTTGGTTTTTGCACCTCTGTAGAAAGGAGGGGGGGGTCGTGTGCCACGCTCTGAATGTTGGAACATAGATCTGCAACGCCTGTAACTTTTCTAAATAAACATGTGCTTATCATCTGAGCAGAATTATGGGAGTCAGTGCCCAAAATAAAGGAATATCCAAGACTCTCTCCAGCTGCGGTTTCTGTTTTACTTAGCAAAGGTCAGGCTGGTCACCTGCATGCTCTGATGTTTGGTGGTTTCCTGTGATCATGTGTAACACTAAAAGTGAATAAGTCAACATATTTCATCTTAATTTTTTTGAATAAATATTTTTAAATAACCCCAGGATCTTTTTTGCTGTGTCCATACTGATTGGTGTCTCACTAAGTGGAGTCTCCTGGGGGAAGAGGAGAAAGGAGAGCAGGGTCCATCTCAGGATCATTGCCTGTCATGATACCAGATAAACTTGCCCTGTGTCCATGCTCTTAGAAGAGCAAAGAGAAAAAAGCCCAAACCCCAGAGTTTCATGGTTACATGCAGTTTTTTTAAAACTGATTTTAAAATGCACTGGCCACCAAATTTCATTACGGGACTCACATTTTGTGTTCTGTGTAGGCTTTTGAGTTGCAGAACGTATTCTTTGGGTCCTGCACAACATCCTCAAGCAGGCAAGTCTGAGTATTTTCTTGTTTATTCTTCCTTTAAGCCTAACTAGAGCTCACACTTCATATTCCTGGTCACACATAAATGGAATAGACCCAAGATTTGAGAGAGGGTCCTTCTGGAGTGTGCAAAGAAACTAGACTGGTTTTGCTACAGGATACATCAGGGATTTACTTGCAGAAAGTGTATGAAAAGCATTTGCTTCAAAAGACTGACTGATAATTAACCCATTACTGAGCACAGTCGCTGGTTATTGGCCCCAGAGCTGCCTGTGTAGCAAGAGGTGGTTTGCTGTGCAAGGCTGTAGCATTTCAATGAATTCACTAATTACTCAGAGTGTTCAGTAGCTGTATTTTGTTCTTTTTCCAGTTCATAATACAGAAAGTTCTGGAGGACATGCAGCACTTAGTGAATACATCTATATACAGTCAGCCAGAATTGAGATAAAAATAATACAGCGATCAAAGGAATTATTCTGGCCTGCCAGATACATTGAACAGACTAAAGATGTTTTGTTTTTTTTTTTTAATAAAGAAAAGATTAAGACTTATTCAAGATGTATATCAAGCAGTATAACAAAACCAGCAAAACATCAACCTTTGGAATACTGTTGTCCTTGTGAGGCATCGAGTGTGTACCATTGCATCACCAGACCTTTTCTACCCATCACAGGAAAGAAAATCACACCAAGTGCACAATTATGAGCCTTAAATAGTTTGTCTAAACGCAAATCCCAACGTAGTGTTCTCTGCTAGTTCAAATACGGTGCTGGATGCAAAAAGGGGACCCGAAACTAACAGCAAAAAGGAGACTGTGGGTAACGAGCATTCGGTCACGAGGGTTCATCACGCCATGGGGACACGTCAGAGAGCAGCCAGAGGCAGCAGGTTGTTTACAGAAGCAGCATCGTCTCTCTCCAAGCAGCTTTTCCCCCTCCTGGCAGGAATAAATTACCTGATTCCTTCTGTGCTGGGTTTGTACTTCTGTAATTTAGGTTAGTGCAGGATTCATTCCTGGGGGACACCTCAGAAGTGTGTCTTGTGTTGGGTGTGATCCCAATTCAGCAGCTGGCGACCGCTGGAGCTGCGCTGACACTGGCCCCCATGGCAGGAGAGGAGGCACGGAGGGCTGCACTGGGCTGCTCTGAGCTTTATTCTCTTCATACCCGAGTGGATTTACGGTAAATTGGTGAGGTAATTCACAGGCCTGTTTACCACAGACCATCTTCAGCTGCACTTTCCTTCCCCTCAGCCTCAATTTTACGTGCTCAACGCACATTTCACTGGAGCCTTGAGCTGGGTAAAGGCTGTTTCCATGGGCTGGTCTCTTCCCTTCAGGGTTCCACTCCCCCCGGCCCTCTCTGAGACATCACGAGGTGCCTGCCTGCCCTACAGGACTGATGGTAGGGGCCAGCTGCCTGAAAGGCCCTAAAACTGGGCTGGTTTTACCTAACCCAGATCTGTTGCTATTTCAAACCATGTGGTGAAAGATTGCTTGATTTTAGGAGAAGAGATCTGGAAGTGGTCAGCTGGGTTACACCCTCAGAGCTGGAGCTGGGAGGGAGCTGAGAACTTCTGCCCCTCTCCATCCATGGATCCATCCATCCCTGCATCCTCTCCTTGCCGGGTCCTGCACACCCCGGTGTGCCAGGAGGGGTCAGCAGCAGCGCAGGAAGGCGACTCGCTGGAACCCAGCTTGTTCCTTGGCAGAGGCTCCAGAGAAAAACTGGAACAAAAGACTTCACCGGTGTTGTTTACTCTTGCAGCCAAGGAGTGAAATGATAGACTTGGGGAAAGACCTGTAAACAACCTGTGTGAGGAAGGTGAGGAATCTAAAGCAAGTGGCCGTTCTCGTCTGTACAGAACACTGGAGCACAAGTGCACGTGGTCAGGCATTGACATGTCTGTACCCAAATATACAGCTCCGCTGATAAACTGATACATTTTTGCCAGAGATATGAAAAGGTTTATTTTTCTCGTTTATACAGTGAATGTTTTGAGAGATATAAGGCAACTCCCTTGTCAACATTTCACCTCAGCACTTAAGAAATGCTAAACAGTCAAGTTTACAGTAAAACAGCAGATTAGACGCACATTTAATAGGTTTAGTGAGAATCAATGTTAATACAGCGTGTCTGAGATTAGAACTTGTCAGATGTTACGCAGCTCTATGTTGTTTGGGTTATTTGGCATAATTGAGTGCAAACTTGTCAGCTTCTTTTTTTTATCTTACAGCAGCCCATTGCATAGCAGGGAAACATGGCTTGCTTGCAACAGGATTTTATTTTCTGCTAACAGTGCAGGCAGTTTTTCTATTTATTTTTAATGTTTGCCAAAAGAAATCAAATAAACTCTAAAGCTGCTTAAAAACAAAATACACAAGCTTAGCTCCTCAAAGCTTTTGCTGAGTATCTTCCAAGGACTGACTCTTCTGTAACTGCTATTTAGACAGCTTTGTTGGTTTATTTTTTGAAGAATTTTTCCTTCTTGCACATTGCAAAATATGACTGAATCAGCACATGTAAAGGAAATAAAATTCTCAGGTAATGAGGCCAAATACTGTGGCAGACACAGGAAATACCTGCTTGCTTCTTCCATTCCCTAGCCAGGTCAGATATACATTTGTGTGTGCACATCATTAATTTCTTCCTTTCTTCCCCACGCGTGTAGGAAGCTGTGGGGGAGACCTCGGGACAGGAACGGTTTCAAAGGCCACTTCAGAGTTCTCTCTGAGCCTGACACACTCCATCCTGGGCTGCAGCACCTGACCTACATGAGCAGTGCTCACCACGGAGCCCGTGTGCTGACCCACTGGTGATGGCACGTCCTAACATAATGCTAAATGTTTTTCTAGTCTATGTGACAGGTCCAAGAGCAAACACAAAGGGCCACGTAATTAAATTATGTGTGAATCTCACATGCTTAACACTTACAAGAGACACCAACTTGAAGCACAAATACACAAACCCTACCACGTCTTCCTCTTCTTTTATGTCTCATTTATATATGGATACAAATACACCACTCCATCTGGTTCTCGTGGTTCTAACCAAACTCCACGCTACAGGAGAAACTCCAGGCTTCAAAAAGCAGCTCAGACCCAGCACCCTCCTCTGCTCGTGCAAGCAGAACAGCAGCCCCTCACCAGGAGAGCAGAGTGCTGGGAATGGCACTGTTGCAGCAGGGGAGCAAGGTTTGTTTTCCCCCGGAAATGCATCACTAGAGCAATTCTAACTTCTGTGGCTGCAGCTGGCACATGCCTGGCTTGCTCACACTTTAAAACTGGGAGTAGAACATTGGCCACAAGCGGTGGGATCTAGTTCTTCTACCCGCCACTGTTTTCTACAAAATACTCTCCTGGCTCAGGCTGATCAAAATTAAGACTCCCCCTTCATTACATCGTTGAAACCATTTATTTTCTCTTGCACGTCTCTTCCTCGTCCTCTGTAAGCGGTTCTGTCTCTGTGGGTTTAGCACAACGATTTTCTCAGAACGCACGATTTACTTGCAGAAACAGAAACGCCGTTGCAGCTCAGCTTTCGCTAACGGATCCTGGATATTTTGTACGAAGTACTTGGACATTTGTTACATCATTCACAGTCTTGAGGAGGAAGGGAGGAAAGAGAAATCCATGGGTTCTGCAAATCCACTTCATCAATGATAAAGCCGTAAATAAATACGCCGTCAATGTATCATCATGAGTAACTGATTATTGTTGTTTCCGCTGTGCATTCACAGAGCAAGAGCTATGCAGACACAAATGAAATCGTAAAGGTGCAGCGTGGGTGGGTGCACACTCTGCAAACCAAACCAGGACCCCTCACCTGCAGGTGTGTGCCAGACTGTCCTACCCACGTCACGGACCAACAGGAGCAGCGTGGCACAGAGGGATACGGAGAGGGGAGAGAGAAAGGCCATGTCTACAACGCTGGACATCAAAGCACATCCATCCCACTGCTGTTTCCTACATTATTAACGAGTAGCTCTTTAAGGCAGAAGAGAGACATTCTGTGGATCTTGGTGCTATTGGCTCATTGCACTCACATTGTTTCAGTGGCAGAGGACGAGGTACTTTTCTTCCTGAAGCGAGGTCTAAGGGTCCTAGGCGGTGCCTGCGGAGAAGCAAGACAAAACTTCAGTGGCATAATAGGAAAGCATATTTTCCTTCCTTGCAACTCACCCATCTTTGTGGGACCCCTGTGGCAAGGATCCCATTCCAGGCATGAAGCAGTGGAGAAGCAGATCTTGGCCCTGAAGATCATTTAATGAACAACCTGCTGAGGAATAACCCCTGCTGCAGTCCTTTACTCAGGTTACACCAACACCTTCCCCTCGGGCGCTCGGTTAGAGGTGTGGCTAAGGATTGCTAATAACACAACAGTTGAAAGAGCCAGGTCAAACTGGTGCCATGTACAGCAGCTCATGGGTCAAGGTATCAAACTGGTGGCAGGGAGCCAGCTCTGGTGCCTCACAGCGCATCCTGCACCGTCCAACCCATCTGCAGCACCTCGGAGGGCACAGCTCATGGGCATTACAAAGCTGAAGGGGTAATTCTGTCAAGGCAGAACTCTTAAAAATCAGCCTCTTGCTTGGGGAAGAGGCCAGACACAATCAACTGAAATTATTTTAGAAACCAGCTACTGGAATTCTCCCTTGTGGGCAGCTGACAAAGAGGGTTTTAACAAGGAGCCCTGAGTGCCCAAGAGGAGGCAGACTAACTCCATGGAATTGGTTTACTGGGATTAACCCTGTTCTCCACACTGAGGCAGAAAGTAGTTAGACTAGCAAACAAACAAAAGAAAAATCCTAATCTGTGGTGCCTCCTTCTCTCAGAAAAGTGTGTCTTGCAAGCTTCACAACAAGGAACAGTTACCAGATGTTGTAAAGGAGCATGAATTCTCAGCGTGGAGCTCTGTCAGCACCAGATAACACTGCAAGGCCTGGTAGGCTCTTCTACTCCATTTACACAAATATCCAAAGCCCTGTTTTCTTTAACAGCATCAATCTATTTACCTGTAAGGCTCTGAAAGGATCTTACCATTCACAGGTGAGGACTTTGTAATTTCTATTTTATAAGACTTTCAAACCCAAGACCGTGCCATGTTTCTGCATTCCCACAATGCATCAAGTTATTAATATTCATACAGGTAAGGAACTACACCACTGTGAGGGTTTATTTAGATCCCACCTAAATCTCCTTTTTTTTTCTAGTTTGACCATAAACCAAAGCAGTTTGTAGCCCCAAGGGGTAGGATAATCCATCAGAAGGGGATGCAACTGCTGACCAAACCCTGTATAACCAATTTTTCCACAGGCACAAATTCAGACTCCTTTAAGGAAATCCACACACGGAGAAAAGGGAGCAAATCCAGAGCAAGACCCACCCTTGAAAAAAACAGAAATGTATTGTCTGGACTGTGAGGTTTTAGACCAAAGAGAGGTTTGCTCAGCTGAAGGTTCAAGGAATCTCATAGAAGGAGAAGCCTTGACAATACGGAAGTACCTCAAGGGGTTGATCCTTCTTTTTGGGCCTTTTGTTCACGGATGCACAATCGTTCTCTTCATCATCTGAGAACACTGAGCCTTTTGTTTCACAGTTTGTCTCAGGCAGCTTCTCATACCTATTGTCCACACCTATTTCACCTATTCAACATGGCCATTTACAGCCTAAATGTGAAGACAAAGGATGGAGAGATCAGTGATGGTTTGATTCACAGGCTGCCAAATGTCACCTCACTGCAAAGCCATGCATCTCCCAGGGATTAATTGGCAGAAGGTTCACACACACACTCTAGTAACAGCAGCTCTGGGGTTAGAACCCGAAACACTCCTGTTTACAAAGCCATTATAAGCTCTATTTTGATTATTTTACACAGAAATGAGACTCAATTCATAGCCTCTGATGTTTGGGAGGTTGACTCCAGAAAGAAAGTTTTTTTGTTTGGCTCAAGGATAAACGAAATAGCCAATATCTTGAATGGCTGACTCCATCCACAGCTTCTGCACATTCACTGCTTCCAGGAAGAGTATCCTCTAGAAGACTCCAAGCCCTCTGGTAGGCACAGAGAGCTGCCTGGGATGCAGACACATGAAGCACAGCAGCACGAACACACTTGAAGCTGAGAGATCTCAAGGCAAGCACCCAGTCTGAGATTCACCAGAAGCTTCACCAGGCATAGAAGGGACCCTCAGCAAGTGGGTGTGTTGCTGCAAGATCAGAGCAGGGAACAGTCTCTCTTCTGTCACTCTGAAGTAAATGTAAATGTGATGGAGCATTAACTCCACTCATAGATCTGCAGGTAGATCATTGCCCCATGATTACACACCTGGTTGGTGGTTCTTATCCTTGTAATTTATGGCATGATCTTTGTAGGATTGATCACGTTACACAACAAAATTAATCTGCTGCCTTAAATCCAGTGGAATGAGACAGTATTTTTAATGAACAAACTACAGCAAGAGAGTAAGAGGAAACCCAACATGACCAAGCTTCCTGCATCTCCACAGTTTCTTACCAGCAGGGCTGAAGCTTTCCAAGCCGGCTTTTTTCATTCCCAAAACATGTCAGGACTGGAAGTGTTTGCTGTGCAGATGGCACTAATCACAATTACTGGGTCTGTACTTTGACTGTTGCATGAACATACACAGAAATAATGCTCTATGCTTCTTGTCTCACCCTGACTGCAAGAGTCTGCTGGACCAAAGACTAAAGCCCAAAGACAAACCACAGAGGATTCTTAAATACTGGATTCTTATTAATCCATTTTGATTCTTAAAGCCTAAAAAGAACTGAATTCCCCAACTGCTCTTTCAGTTGGGTAACAGAGAGACAGAGGGAAAGTGATTTGGCTACACCAACACCAGGAGTCACAAGCAGGTCACCAGCGCTCCCTCAAGTGCCAAACTAAAGTCAGCAGCTAATCGTTTTCAGCCCACAGGATGCAGCTGCTGCTCGAGACAGGGGTCTGTGCACACCATCCTCTGCCCACTGACCCTGTGTTTCTACCCCCTTATCACCATTTGCACAGGCAGGCTGGAAGACACCAACAGAGGTTTCCAGGAAGAGCTGGATGTTGATTTTTTTTTTCCCAGCTGTACTGAAGATGTTGATAGTCACGTTACAGAGAGGTCAGGAATAATGCTGAATTGTTTTTCTTCTATGTGTGACTGCTGTGTGAAGACTACACTGTGGGGAGAATTAAATGTTCTCTAGACCACAGGGCAAAAGAGCACAGGAATGTTTTATTTTACTATTTTATCCCTCCACTTGGGAAGTGAGCTACTTGGGAGCAGCATAGCTTAGGCCATCTTGGATGTGGAAGCTGCTTGTTGCTGCCTCTCTAAGCCAACAAAAGAAGGAGTCAAGTTTAGCAGAAGTGGTTCAGGATTTCTTTCAGTGGCCTCACTGAGGTTTGCACAGCAGCACAACAACACACCTCCAGCCACGTGCCACTATGAGGGGACCGGGGCCTTTCCCAGGGAAAAAGGACTTTGAATGGGACAGGATGGAGACGTGTTGGAGAACCAGTTAGGGTGTTCAGTGACTAGAGTGAGGAGACACTGGCAGCTGAGGCTGAGAGCAGATGGGATCAGCAAAACGTGCCCTGTTCCCCTTCTCCTGCAGCCACTGTGCTGCAAAAGGAGACAGAAGCAGCTGTCAGCCCTGATAACGCTCTCATGTTTTTCCAGCGCACATTGCTTCCTTCCTTATTGTTCTCTATCTTGAATCGGGTGCTGGGCAAAAAAGATACCCAGGCAGCTCTGCCATCCGTGACACCTGTCTCACTGTAGGCACAGCCTCCTGCAGGCTCTTCCATTCTTCCCATCAGTCCGAGTGTCACATCCATGTCCTGGAGCTGCTTCCATGAAGATCAAGAGGAGACCTCAGCCTCCAAGCTGGCACATATTGCTTTGATCCCTGCACCATTTCACTGTGAAGGAGGCACTGAAAACCAACCCAGTGGGAACCAGTTTTGCTTCAGCCTCACTAAACTGGAAAAGGGAAGAGGTGGGGCTATCCCAGGCCTTTCCACTACCTTTCTGACCATTGATGAGAGCAGACCTGGAATACACAGGGCACATTCCTTAAGACCTGGGACAAGAAGGGAGGATTGATTCCCTGCCCACTCTGCCTCTGGAAGAACATCTGTATTCTGGCCAATCCCAACCTTGTACTGATCTGGGGTGCCAGACTTCGTCCCACATTTATGGAAGTGTTACGCTGTTGTGGAACTGGAGAGGACTCATCTCTGAAGGGAGGCTGCTATGTGAGACCCAGCTCTGAAGTTGTTTGTTACTTTTTGTGCATAGGGTCAAGACATGACAAAAACTCAAATTTTCTGACATCAAGAGAGTGAGCTCTCTGCAGGAGAAAATGTAAAGCAGAGGATTAACCAGAACAATAAACTCACATGTGAGGCATTGGTGGGAAAAGAGATGGAGGCTTAAAGTGAATGGATGGGTTCTGGGACACCAAGGTTTGTTACCAGAGAAGGTAAAGACTGAGGAGCAAAACGTGTTGTCAGGGCTGGCACACACTTCTTGAGGACAGCACTTTTGCCTTGGGTGACCTGAGTGTTTCTAAGAGCCACATTTAGGATCTGAGACTGTGAGGCCTCAGGTCACTATCAGATGTCCCCAGAGCAGCAGAGCCAGCAGCGTGTGCTGCTCCAGGGAAGCAGCCAACAGCCCTAGGGACTGTGTCACAGCCAGGAGGTGGCTGTGTAAAAACACGGCTCACACACCGGATCTTTTCCTGGATCTCTCTGGGAGACTCTCTCTCCCCATCTCAGGTCAGGCTGTGCTTCAGGTGTCTCCACCCATTACATTTGTGGCTCCACACCTTTGTGGGGAGGGGCTGGACTGCTGCAGAACTGGAAAATGGGCTGGTGTACCAGGACTAAAGTTGCTGTTGCCTCTGGCAAGCACCTTTTCAGTACCCAGACCGGATTACACTCCTCTCTCTACCAAGGCAAGACAGAATCTGACTGTAAACAGTCTAAGGAAATAGACCCCTTAACTCCAGTTCCTATCATTCTATCTTAATTCCTCCAAAGGGCACTGATACAGCCAACACATTATTGTGTGGGGAGCCCTGAAACTGGGCACGTTTCAACTTAAAGTAGAAATTTACGTTCTCTGAGAGTTGGGATCTAAGCTGTTAAACGTACCACAGGGAACAACCAAGCACGGACAGAGGAACGTAGGGCCCGATCACTATCATCTTTAATTTTGCGATTAAACAAGGGCTTAGAAATCTCCCTTGCAAAACTCTTTCTACAGTAACAACTGGGATTCAGTAGTGGGATTCAGCAATCACTTTGGTCCGTGCTGCTGTGAAAATTCAGAGTAACTTATGGATTTTCAAGGGTACAACAGAGGTCAGGACCTGGCCCACTCTCACTATAGGTGAGCAAATGAATCGGATCTAGACCCTCTGAAAAACAGTTACAGTAGGAATCAGGCAACTTTGAGAGAAATTGGACCTCCCCTTATTTTGCTGGGCACAACACTTCTTCCTCCCATCACTGCAACTCCTCAGGAGCAATGGGGAAAACCACAGTCACAGACTACACGAGACGGGAGCAAGGTATTGTATTATTGTAATGGAAGGTAAGGTCACTCCAAAGTTAAGCCTTTCCAGGGGATAATTCACATAAAGAGGTTTGCATGCCAAGTAAAAAGCCCGGGAAAACAGGTATTTATTATACGATGGCCATCAGCTTCTTTCCCCTGCAACAAAGATAAATTCACCATCATTTCCAAAAGACATTGACCCAAGTCCTGTACTTCCCCAGCAGTTTTCATTGCCAAACCAAGAAGTTAGGAGCAGCCAACTCCACCAGCACACACTGCCCAGGAGCCACAAAACAGAGGCAGACATCCTTTCCAAAGCTGGAGTCAAATGCAACCAAAGCAAACAAGTCTAATCACATCAACAAAGTCATCCGTTAATGCAAACACATCCCACAAATGAGTAAGTTGTTAAACACTAGTCTATTCCAAACACCTCAGGAGAAAATTCATGCAATCTGTAACACTTACATCAGAGTCCCATAATATTTACATAGAGAAAAGGAAAGAATAAACTGTTAGAGGAAAACATTTGGGTGCAGAGGGGGAAGGAACATTGTTTCAGAACACAGAAACATTCATCTTTGCTTTTATCATATCTGTGGCTCAGTTGGAGCTTATTAAACAACAATTAATATTTTAACTTTCTGTTGGTAAAATGCAAACGTACTTAAAGAACCTAACGATTTTCCATGAATTTTTTTTCTTCCCTGAAATAACTAAAATAAGTATTAAACTCTTTTCAAATAGCAGAGAAACTCCCAAATTGCCATTCAGAAGTACCAGTGCAAAGTGATGCAAACCAGCTCTGTAAAAATTTGATTCAGTATTTAGTAAAGGGAAGTTTTAAGGAGAAAATGCCTACAGCAACAGAAAGTTGTTGTTTGTTCTTTAAGTTCAATAAGAGAAAGGTTAAAAAAAAAATCCCCCTAATGAGAGCTGGAAGCAAAACTGGCTAAGAACAAAATTTAAACCACCCACACCATTTAATTGAATTAGTTTAGAGATGTATGATCAGCCCCCTTGACACAAAACCAATTAGTGTTTTTAGAGCACTTTCCACTGTAATAACTCATGTGCAGTCTGCAGCCAACCACAAAGGGACTGGATACAGCTAACAGACCCATAAGGTGATTTGTTTAAAAACCAGCGTCCATCAAGGTGCTCACTGAGCTGTGCTGCTGGTTGTGTGAGATCTCTCACCTCATGGAGCACAACCCTGCAGTGCACACCCAAAACCAGTCCTGTTCATCACTAATGTCCTTGCACATCTCTGCCCCTGCCTAAGGCTCCTGACCAGCACTTTAGTATTAAATGCCTCCTCAAAGACTTGCAGCCCCAAAAGTTCTCCTGATATACAGCTGATTCTTCAATTCCTGATAGATACATTTATTGCCTGCAAGGATGAAAATTGTTCCTCCTTCTCACCACGCCCCAGGTCTTCGCAACAGCCCCTAAGAGACGTTAGTTGAGAGAGTACCACCACACATAATATTTGTTGCTTCTTAAATGCCAGTCCCAAGCAAGATTGTTTAATATTGACCAGTGTTAAGCATTTGCCAGGCACTGCCAAATGACAAACAGATATCCCTGGAGATTTTCATTCTGTCCTCTCTGAAGGGCAAAAAGAGCTCTTACATAATTGTACTGTTTGCTCCTGAACGCTGCAGCCCGACTTTCCACAGAACACAGAGGAGATAAATCAGAAACTTGTGTAAAGACCTGGAAGGAGTTTCACCAGCCAAGTCCTGCCACGGAACTGGAGCAAGAGGAGCTGGCACAGGAGCTGTCAGGAAGATGTGCTTGAGTACATCTGGTGGTACACACTTGTATTTGGTGAAGTTGTCCAGAGCAAAGGAGGAGGAATATCCTGAATTGTGTCAATGCTCTGTCATGTGTGGACTGTAAGGCCGGTGGGAGCGATACAACTGAGCTGGAAAGGGCTCTCCCATGAAGGAAACAGCTCCAGCACAGAGGAGCCACCACTGCTGACAGGGACAGACCCGCTCCAGCTCAGGGGCACTCAGGCTGTGCTCAGCCTGGCCTTCAGGCTCCACAGAAATGCACATTCCATGGTACCTGCAGGCCACATCCTCAGGAAACCTTCTCTCAGGATGTCATCTAGGGAATAGAATGCTCAGACTTTTGCTCCACCAGCCTGTGCTCTCCTAAGAGCTGTGGGGGTTTCTGTGAGTCAGAAACAATTAAGTTCCACCTGCCAGAGCATTAAGGCAACTGCACCTGCCAAAAAGGCTCTAAACCAGGCTGTAATACTCCTCCTCGAGGTAAGGCTTGACTATCCGCCCATTTCGATTACAAACTCTTTGGAAATGAGAACTGTTGATGATTGGACTCTGAGACTGGCTACACAAGAGTTTGCACCAAGGAAAGATGAGTGCCAATAGCTCAGGGCAACTTAGCCCTAGCTAAACAAATTCAGATTCTTTCTTCCCCCAGCTTTTCGTGGCATTGAAAAATGTTCACATGACGTAGTCAGCTCTCCAGGCTACCAAAGCTGCACTTACAAAGGAGCACTTTAATGGCAGGCCACTGTCTGAGAGTGCATTAATGCATCTATTGCCTTGGAGACAGAGAAAGGGCAGCCTGTGGAGACAGAATGAACCCTCTATGAGATAGAGCCTCACACATCCCTATTGACATGGTCTAAGGGACTGGATTATGTTGGAGAGGGGGGTGGGAATAGTAAGGCAAGCCAGTCTGAAAGACAGGGCACGCAATTTCAACCAGATCAGCATGACTTTGGGTCCAATTTGTAAACATATTGGACTGATTGCTGCTTTAGCATCATTAAATGACTTTCCTAAGATTAACTCATTACTATTAAGGCCATAAGGATTTAGTGATTCTTTTTATAAATAACACTTTTAAGTCAAATCCATAGAATTGGTTTAGGCTAAAATTAGAAGGGTGCTAATAAAACACCCTGTGAATGCAAGTGTTTCATAACTCCTTAAACAGACACCACCTTAAACAGGCCTCATTGTCCTGCACAGTGGCACACTCACCCAGAAAAGGACAAGGGGGAGGGCGACAAATCAAACATGAGGGTTGGTTCGTCACCTATGCAGGGTGCAGGGAGACTGGGATCACCCCAAGCACTGATGCTGCACAGGGCTGTGGCACCAGGCGCAAGGCAGTGGGAAGGCACAGCTGGCTGCAGCACGGTGGCAGCACTGTGATCCTCTAGTCCCTCTGCCGCCGTCCCCAGGTTGATTAGTGTGCAAAATTAACAAAAAGCACATGAGATGAGAAGAAAAGGAGTTACAAAGGTCTTTTGCCTCCATCAACATGAGACACTGCCAGCCTGGATTTCTTTTTTCTCTCAGACAAGCTGCTTGGCAGCACCATCCTCTGGCATGCCCAAATTGGAGGTCTCCCACTCCTTTCATCTGCCACTGGGACAAAATGCAGAAGTGACACGTCTCAGCTCTTAGCAACCAAACTAACTGGCACAGCACTGAAAGGACCACCAGCAGCTAAACCATTCACTGCATTCCCACGTTTGTAAACACAATAAATGCTGGGGACAGTGGGGACATTTTTGAAAAACAGCTCTAGTGCAGACTGGAACAGGGAGAGTCTGTTCAACCCTATCTTGTCATACCAGAGTCTGCTACTGGGCTTTGCTACGTACTCTGCTTATCCCAAACACAAATGTCCTCTCCGCCAAGAGAAACACAAGCCAATCCCTAGGGAACAGAGCAAAACAGGGCTGGGACTGAGGAGGGTTTGCTCTTAGTGCATTCCCAGTGGATTTACACTAGCACTGGGAGACACATGGCAGAGGAGTTACACTGCACAGCAAGGCATGGCACATCCTCTAGAAGAGAAAGGAATGAAGTTTTTCTCCAGAGAAACATTCCCCAGCCTTGGGTAACAGAGGTCAGTACGGTGAGAAGCACTGCAGTACTTGCCATCAGCACACACACAGCTCCCAAACCCTGGCCTTCCCCGGTGTTTGTTTCCCTGGTGTTAGGAAACCCAGCAAGCAAGAGCGGCGGGAGCAAGCCAGGCTGGGGAACACAGCCATGCCCAAAAGGGATGCATGGATACCAGGACACAGGAAATCCAGCACTCACCTCTGAGGAGTCGGCATACCGAGCAACACGTGCACACTGAAAGAGGAGCTGAGCGTTAGGAACTCATCGGGCTAAGCCACCGACTCCTAGAAAACACTTGGCATCATTTGGAAGGGGGACTGCAAGGCCCTCGTGTGCACTGTGCCCACTGACCAGCGTGGAGCACAGACCCAGGAACGTGTCTCATCCCAGGCTGCGTCCCTCATGGGTGTTAAGGATGGGATGAGGTTCAGCTCCCTGGCTCTGCTCTCAGACCACTAAGCAGATTAACTCCTGACTGGAAGGACCTGGGAGGGTGGGTAAGGAATGGGTAACACAGCGCAAAAGGTTGTAAGATAATAAACATGGGGTGGGCTTGGCTTGCTACGTGCCTGGATTTTTTTTCAGTAGATTTAGACTTCTTCTACAAGTCTGGCTGCTGCAGCCATTCACACAGCTTCTAAGGAAAACCATTCACAGATCCCTGATCTTCCTAAATCAGGAGGGTCCTGCACCAATTAATATCGTGGTAGAATTGCCATAAAGAGTGAAAAAAACCAAGGGAATTGCACTGCACCCTTCCATGCAAATGCAGGTGATTCACAGCTGTTCATGAAAGTGTGAACTTTACAGCTTCATCCTGTGGACAGCTTATGTTCCAGGAAACGGCCTAGAAATAATTTCCAGTTGAAGCCTTTCAATTTAATGCTCACAGTGGCATCAGTGACTCCATATAAAAAAAGCTTTTGAAGAAGAAAAAGGTTTGAGCCCTGTGTGATTTTTTTGTTATGATTATACTGTGCTGTAGACACTGGAAGTTTTTCCATAGTTTCAGAGGCATTTTAAACCAGCACAAACCAGAGCTGCTGTTGAGAAGAGACATCCCACTGCACCTCACACTCTGGCCTCCACCTTCCTTGCCCTTTTACTGATGTCTGAGCTGCTGCTCTCTCCTGCCTTGAGGATTTGACCCAAGTCAAGAGCAACCTGGAAGCAAGGAACAGCATTTAACTCAAACCAGCTCCCCGACTGGGGCCAGCATGTGAAAATAAAATTTGAACACGTCCACAGGGAAGGCCAGTATGGGCCAAAAGCAAACAGATGAGTCACATCTTTCCAATGAGACTGCTGCATCACTTTGGCTGGATGCTACTGTGAAACTATGGGCTTCCTCAACCAACCTCATGAGATGTGCTGTGAATTCAGCCTCTGATTTTAAACACAAGGGAGCTGATCACAGTTTTATAACAGCTTATTCCCTGAGAGCTCAGACAACACATACATAGGGGTTGTTCTCAAACACCTTTCTGGTTTGTGGTGACTGAACTAACCAGACACATCCTGACTGCTGATGTTCCCCCATCTTTGTTCTGTTCTGAAAAGCCTTTGGTCCTTCAGTGCAAAATCAAGAATCAGCCTTGACTCTCTCCTGCACAGAGAATGGAGAGTGTCAGAAAGCACACTGCCCATTTCTGCTTTGAAATCATTCCCGATGAGAATGATCTCAGCCTGGGGAGAGCTTAAGCAGGAAGGACACTCAGTCTGGGCAACGCAGAGGGTGGCTCCGTTGTTTGTGACCCTCTGGCCCAGGCAGCATCAGCTCTGGACACAGATGTGTCTGGACATGATGCAACACAAATTAAGGCAATACTGTAAGATTAAGAAGTGTAAAAGCCCCTCACTGTTAATAAGGACATGTCTTGTCTGTGACTGTTACTGGACGTTCGTCAGAACCACAGAATTGCCTTGAAAAATACTTGGAAATATTGTTCTGGAGTTTCCAGTTTTCCATAACAATGAGTAGCCACACGACATTTACAGTCCCCAAAGCAAAGGGGCAGTTCTGCCTGTGGAAAAAGCACAGGTTGGAACAGGTATTGAAGCTAAAATATCACATTTCATCATCAGGGTGCCAGGGCACTAAGTCAAGAAATGCTGAACAAAGAGCAAAGCAAAGATCAGATGAAGAGGTGGTGGGGCTCCTGGGGTGTGGAGGTGGGGGATCATTGTGTTTCTTTGGTGTGTGTGCCAAAGTGTGTGCACATACTTCCCAGGAGCAGTGGTGACGACTCACGGGACGTGCTTTTGGTGGGGATCGGCAGCCACCCCCAAATCACGGCACAAGCAGCCTCTGCCCCTTCGCGTCATCCAGGTGTGATGAGGAGGAGAAGGGTCTGTCTGTGGGATGGGTGTGAATACACCTGGAGCTCACTGTGTGCTGAGCAGATCCACTCCTGTGGAAGGACTGCTCAATGTACAGGCACCACTGAAAGGCACCCAAGACAGCAAACGGTAAAGGTTAAAAAAAAAGCAGGAGAAGGTAGAGGAAAAGGTAGAGGAAAAGGAGCAATTCCCCTTGTCTCAAAGGCAGTTCTTGCACATATTATTTCTTGGCCTCATAAGGCACTCTTCAGCAGGCAAAAATAAACCTACTGCTGTGTCTGCATGAGGCTGTTACTGAGTGTCAAGCTCTTCACACGGTACTTTGTGTCAAGAGATTCAGAGAGTCACAAATCCATCTAAATCAGCACCATTCACATTGTAAAAATAACAACAACGGAAATTAAACAAGCTGAGCAGTTATTTAATGCAGAGTGCAGCATGGTCCTGCTGCCAGCTTTTGGCCAAAGCCCACCAGTGTCAGCAGAACCTTTTCACGTGTTTTGGTGGGCTTAGAACCACGTCCAAGAGATGTGAAACCAGAACCTGAACTGCTCCTGGTGCTCACAGGAGGACTGGGGGGGTTTCACACCAACAGACCTGAGTTTCAGCAGCCTTCTCTGTGCAGGGAAGACAACAGACCTCTCTCTGCCCCTCCATCTTTCCAAACCACTTTCTTTCAGATATCACATCTGCTCTTAAACACAGTCACACAATAGGACTGGAACCAGCAACACCAAGTTCCACACCAGATCTGGCTGCATTTCCATGTCTCAGGAAATGGGATCCATCTAAACTCCTGTAACTTCATCCTGAGGAGCCCCCTGTCTTTACCTCACTACTGTAAGTTGGGGTGTAATTCCACACATCATTTGTTCAGCAGCAAAGCTGGCTTGAAGTGCTTCCAGCTCCTGGCCTCTTGATCCCGTATCTCCCAAAACAGACATCTTGGAGGCTCCCAATAAGGCAGATTAGCAAAATGGCCCGAGTTAAAAATAATCCCTCGAAAATAGTACAAGAAGTACTTTTAATCTGGATCAAACTCAGGATTTCTTCCTGATGCTCACACACACTCCCAGGCATGGGGATGCCAGTCCCAAAGCAAAAAGGGTTACCACTGCTACAGCAGTGCTCAGCTCTTCCACCTGTAAGGCTGGCTGTGGTCTAGCACTGCCCCTTCCTCAGGAAAGTCCCATGTGCAACAACACTCCTCAACACATCCAGTCAAAATAACACTTTTGGGTTCCTGTTTCTGCCACAGTTACTGATCAGTTGCAAATTCAGGCAGTGACTTTGAGAGCTGCACTTGCAAATGTTGGAAAGTATCCTTATCACCAAGACATATCACAGAATCACAGAATCACAGCATGGTGTGGGTTGGAAGGGACCTTAAAGATCATCTAGTTCCACTTCCCTGCCATGGGCAGGGACACCTTCCACCAGACCAGGTTGCTCAAAGTCTCATCCAAGCTGGCTTTGGACATTTCCAGGGCTACTGAGCGTGAGGTACAACCTGAAGCCCCTCTGATAATATAATGATAATTATAGTAATAACAATAATAATAGAAAATCCAAAGAAACCCTCTTCAGCATAAAGGAGTGCCTGAAGAAAGGGACCATCACAGTGCAAAGCCACTATTTCCAGGTGGTGACCCAAGTGGGGTCAGATCTCAGCATCCTCCACAACAGGTCCCATATGATAACAGGGTTTTAGCTTTTATTGGCTGATTTAGTTAACATGCATTTTTATGTTGAGACATTATTGCTGCAGCTATACCTTAATTCTAACCATAAGCATCTCCACAGCCTTGAGGAGTTTCAGAGCTCTGATCAAAAAGGGTTGGTGGTTTCCATCTGTTTTTCCTTCCTGAAAGCTTCATCTCAAAATTCCACAACAGCAGGGGCTGTTACCTCTCAGAAATGGAACTATGATGTCTTGTCAGTCAAAGAAAACACACTGGGTAAGAACATGGCTCCGTGCTCTTCATTATAACCATAACCTTTAACTCAAGCCCTCAGCTAATTCTCTTAATTAGTGTGGTCACAAAGAGATCAACGAACAGGCACAATTCTAGCTGGCAGCAGCCAAGGACAATTAACATAAGCCTTCTTTGAATCATATAAAACTTTAGTTTTTGTTTTGGGAATCATTAATCTCCTATTTTAAGGTTTCTCTTGGCAGCACTGGGAATAAAACACTTGCAAAAGGCAAGGACAAGATGTTTCCTTTTTAGCTGGATTTTTTTTTTTGATGCTGCTAACATAATTTGTGCATTTGCAGTGGGAGTAGGACAGAAGGAAAAAAGAAAGGGAAAAACCTCTAACCAGAAAAAAAAAACTAAAAAAAAAAAAAACTACTCTATGTCGGCTTTGGGTGCCAGGTTGCTGATGTAAGAGGTAATTGAGCATCAGGAGGAGAGAGGTGCAGCACAGGTTCTGTTAGTCTTAGGACAAGCTGGTTATTTAAACTGTGAACTGATACAGTAAGTGGTGAGTGAAAACTTCTCCTTATCAACAGTAATTGGCAGAAACTGCAGATAAAATGCCCTATTTCTGGAATGCACTACTGATACCCTGCTCCTGGGTAACTACAGTGCACAGAACTCTCCTGCTGGCAGTCGGTCACAACTGATGTTCTCCCGGACTTAGTACTGGGGCCAGTCCTGTTTAGGATCTTTACTGATGACCTGGACAAGGGGACCAAGGGCACCCTCAGTCAATCTGCAGATGACACCAAGCTGCGTGGCAGTGTTGGTCTGCTGGGCAGCAGGAAGGCTCTGCAGAGGGATCTGGACAGGCTGGATCGATGGGCTGAGGCCAACGGAACGAGGTGCAAAAAGGTCAAATGCTGTGTCCTGCACTTGGGTCACAACACCACCCTGCAGCACTACAGGCTGGGGGAAGAGGGGCTGGAGCAGCTGAGGGAGCTGGGGCTGTTTAGCCTGGAGAAAAAGGAGGCTCAGGGGGAATGTTATTGCTCTCTACAACTACCTGAAAGGTTGTAGCCAGGTGGAGATCAGTCTCTTCTCCCATGGTAACAGCAGAAAGAAACCAAGAGAAGAGAAGAGGGAGCAGTAATTTTGTCTCTTCTTTAAGATGTAGCTCATCTTTGTTTAACACAAGAAAGAACTTCATGTTTGGGGTGGCAGAGCACTGGAACAGGCTGCCAAGGGCAGTTGTGGAGCATCCCTCTCTGCAGACATTCAAAACTCACCTGGACATGCTCCTGTGTAACCTGCTTTAGTGACCCTGCCTTTATCATAGAATCATAGACTGGTTTGGGTTGGAAAGCACCTTAAATATCATCTCATTCCAACCCCCTGCCATGGCCAGGGACTTCAAGCCTTCCCGAGAAGTCTCCATAAAGCAGGATTTCTGCTCTGCTCAAGGCAGCAAAGTCTGCAGCTCCAGACAGGCTCTCTATTAAGGTTTCTAAAGTTGATTTTTGTCTCACAGCCAGTGCCGTTGGGCTTTCCAACAGCTGGTTAGAAAGACCTTTTACAAGGAAGGTGAGGTCTTTGGCTGAGTCACCCTCATGTCTAACGCACAGTCTGGGGTATTTTTGCTGACTCCATCTGATGTCAGACTGACTCCGTCCCACTAAAACAGGAAAAAAAGAAGAGTCTAATGTTTCTGTGAGGGAGTGGGGACTGCTGACAGGAACACTTGTGTCATCTGAGGGCTTTGAGACAGGTGAAAGCTGTGTGGCAGCTGTTCTGTAGAGACAGCTCATACACACTCTCATATATGTATATGTTACACATATATAGAACACTTCATAGGCTGAGGCAAATTCTGTCTGCCCCTTGCTTATGTGCAACTCTCCAACTGAACAAATATGAAAGCTGCAGTGATAGAACTGTGCCTGGGCTTGCTGTGCCTAGAGCAGTGTCACCTCACGCGAACACAGCCCTCCAGATGTGACACAGTTTGGCTGACAGATCACATTCTTACACACACACCCCAGTTATGACTCTGATCAATTCAGCCCTCTGGACATTCTGACTACACACAAAACTGTATCCACGTGAAACAGCACAAGGACTAGAGAGACCAGGACCATATCTTAGAACTGAGAGCAAAACTGGTGTCTTCCACACAGCATGATACCACCACCTGCAAGTGGAATCACCCTCCAGAGGTGTCTGTCCCTATCTCTGCAGGTAGAGAATTAGGGACCTCAAAGAAATCACTAAGTGAGATGGGACAGATGGAAGTCTTGGAAGATTTTGCAAATTTGTGCGGTTTCCACTAGAAGAAAAATTAAAATCAATTTTTCAGAGATTCATTCTGAGAGACCCTTGTACAGTGTTGATATGAAACCAGACCAAAATAAAGTACTTTGGTGTATTGAGACAAGGGTTGGTGGCCAGGTGAGCTGTCTTAAGAGCAAAACTACAAAGGCTCTACACAACATGGAATTAAGATAATTAAATTACACTTTCTTTATGACAACAGTTATTTTGGTCTAAATATGTTACTTTTTAAAGAGTTTTATATTCTCTGGGTGAACACTTTATTTTTGGATTGATTACTTCAAGAGAAGTGCATACAAGACCTTACATAAAAATGAGAATAAAACCACTGGGCAACAACATTAGCTATTTCAGTTTACCCATAAAGAACATCTATTCAATAGATAATGTTAAAAAAAATAGAGAAGTCTGTGAGCCACAATTCTCAGAATTTGCAGAGGGCTTGATGGATACTCTTTAAGAAGGATAAGACATTTCTAATACATTCCAAGACTAAAGCAAACTAGAAGGGCAGCAACTACATGGACTTGAATGTTTGCACAGACCTCAACACACACCAGCTGAAACTGCTGAATTTCTAACTTGCCAACATATGTTTCACAAGCTACCAAGTGCAACTTTCCATGGCTTCTCATCACAGCAGTCGAGTTGTGTGATCTTTGGTGGTGTGTGGGAATCCCAGAAGCCATCTGGAACCACCTGCTTGGGATAACCCACCACGTCTCAGTTTTTGAGATCTACTCTGCAAAACTATCTCCAATTAAATGTTTTGGATTTGGACTCACAAAGATTTTTTTAACCAAGCTTGAAATATTCCTTTATAACTAAATCCTGAAGAATGGATTTTATGCACCCCATGATGTTTCTTCCCTTTGTTCTTTCAGAATTTGAAAACAAACCAATGCCCCTCAGAGACACATTTTTTCCATACCAGTGCTTATGCAGTCAGCCTTCATATCATAAAGGGCTGTCAGATCTTGGTCTCTGCTCCAAGGAGTGCTTTACATGGGTTTTATTTCTCAGTAGGCTTCATCACTGATAAATTTCTGGAACAACAACTGTTCAGTATTGGAACAGCTACTGTACAGTTGAGAAGGAGTATAAGTGGGCCTAATTCAAAAACGAGATATCCACTAGAACTCACATTTATGTTCAGATGACATAGGGCAGAGAGACAGTATCACCCCATGGGGTCTCTGATGATAATAGTGACCCTTGTCCACTACTGTGCATTATTATTCCCATTTTTGCACTTCCATTAGCCCCTCTCATGGAAAGCCCAGCACATCTTGCAGCCCCCAGCCCTGAGCCCAGCCTTCCAGCTCAGTTTGCAAGGACTGAGTCTGGCTCCCTTGCATGCCCAAGTCCCATCCTTGGTACCAGCCAGGAATAGTAACCATCAAACGATGATCCTGTTTTCCCTCTTATGTTCCAAGAGACTCGACAGCATGTCTGTGCCCTGTGAATTCTGGTATGTGCTGCCTGCAGTGTCTGTTTCTATCTGTTCCTGCCAACCGCATGACTTCATTGGACGGTGTGATATTCCACACAACACAACACTGAAAATAACACTGGCACTTACCTGAGCTGCCAGTGCCTTCTGATGCACTTCTGGATGGTTTTGGGTGGCTCTGTTTGCTACTTGTTCGTACAGTGACCGAGGGAGGAACGGTGCTGCTGCTGTCTCCGCGGATCGTCGACAGATCCTGCATGCTAAAGCTCCGTAGCCTCTCAGACAGGGCTCCCTGTCCCTGGTTGAACAAGCAAGGAAACAACACAAAGTTAGATCCAACAGCGTACTTTGAGCCTTTTTTTCCTCCCTTGCTCATTGAAATCCACCAGAACAATAGGAAGAGAAAAAAAATTGCCCGGTTCGGTAACCTAGAGCTGACAAAAATGAGCTGTTAAAAGCATCATTTCCCTCTCTGCTCTTCCTTTTGGAGTGATTATGTGGTAAGCACCTCTGATTCCTCAGTGCAGTCATTTGATCTTAGAGCAGCCTTGGCCACATGTAAAGGAGCAGGATGTTGTATATTTCTAGCAGGTACTTTTCTTCATCAGAATCTGAGTCAAACAGGTGCTTTGCTTCAGAATCACAATGAAATGGCCTGCATCAAAATTATTCCCTTTTAAACATCTCTGAAGATATTCTCCCAGCTGTTCTCAGTCATACACAATGTTTCCAGGGCACAGAAAATTCAAAATTTTAAAGTAATAAAAAGATATTGTTATATGCAAAGAAGTATTCCAGTGGTTTTTTCTCAAGCAGCTTAAGGAAGAAGTAAACTAACACAAATATTTTTCTTTCTTTTTATACTAGTTCTCAATCAGGTAACAAACATATTCCTTGGTGAATGGAATGTAATTGTTCTTTGCAAAGGATGGGATGGTTAGAAGACACCTTTCATTAAAACTACATCCCACCAAACAGTTGGCTTTAAGTATTCTGTGACCCTCAAACTACACCACTCCCATAAAGTAGGAACACCAGAAAATTCAATCCATACAGAATCACAGAATTGTTAATGTTATTAAAGACCTTTAAGTTACCTCAAGTGACCAGAATACAAATTGCATAACTAATAGAAAATACATTTAGGTTTTAACAAGTTGTTGAGGGAGGAGGATCTGAAAAATTGAACTGCCCTCTGTAGGGCAGAGTCACCTAGTGGAGCTGGCCAGGAAGCTGCATGGTGATTTTTAAAGTAATTTTACTGAACCTGTGGTTTCCTAAGATCTCTCTGTGTATGCTGTGTTTGGCAGCATTTCATAAAATCAGAGAATGCTTTGGGTTGGAAGGGACCATGATGTAGTTTCAACCGCCTTGCCATGGGCAGAGACATCTTCCACTAGGCCAGGTTGCTCAGGACTCCATCCAGCCTGGCCTTGCACACTTCCAGGGATGGGATTTTGCATTTTGCTTTCCTGCAGACTGTTAGAGAGAAGCAGCAGACTTGCTTTGCTCTTTCCTATTTAGCCTATTCTACTTTTGAAAGAGTTTTAAATGGATGGGCCTTCTTTGCTTGTATGGCAAGACATTTTATGTTGCTGATTTTACATGCTTGGCAGTGGAGTTCCTGAGAACTTCTATTTTGTTAAATTGTCACCTCTGCCATCACATTCTCCAACCTGCCACATGAGTTAATACCTGAGTTTTGGCTACTCCTGACAGTAGCTGAGACACTCTTGGGATATGTTCTCACTCCAAGAGGAATCTCAAATTAATTCTCTTAGGCCAGTTTAAGGTACATCTACTCTTCAAAAGAATTTTCCCTGCATGGCTGCTCAGCTGGGTGTGATCTCAGCTGCCCAGAGCTCAGTGCAGTTCTGGATGGGTTTTGGAGCTTGCACTGAGTTCCTGCACAGCCACCTTATTCTCAGTGACTGATTTAAAGCCAACACAAGACATCCTAACTCTGCAGTCTGATGACCTGCCCAGTGAGGGCAAGCTGAGAGCAATCAGACTGCTAAATAATATTCTGCTGTTGCAGAATGGCTGGGCCAGCAAAGCCAGAGGGTTAGCAAGTGATGAGCTGCTGTAACCTGAGTGCTATATTCCTCCTGCACCCCCAGCTCGAGTGTCAGCAGTGCTCAAACTTTCAACCTCCTCCAGCTGCTCTGCTCAGCCAGCTAACCCAAATTCCACTTCATTCCAGCCAGCGATTTATGTATGTGGACATGAGTCAGGGTAGAGATGAGGTTCATGCGTCAGGCCAACCTGGCAGGGAAGATGACACCAACACACCCTTTTGCATGGAAAATGAAGGAGATCTGTTAATATCCTTGCATTGCAACTTATGATATAGCAGCACATAGTGATCAAAGGCCCCAGGCAGAACTTTGAAGCAACGGCCTGATATGTGTTTGTCACCTGTGGGCCTGTTACATCAGCATACAATACACTACCAGAGCCTTGAGCACACACTCACAGCAGCTCTGCTAAACAACTTCAACTTCCTCCAAGAAAAAAAAAAAAAATTAAAATTGTCTTTTCTTAATTTTTGCTTTAATTTAACCTGAGTTTCTAACAGCAAAAATAAAATCTGTTGCCTACCACACACGTAACAGCAAAATACTACTGTTACTGTTTTGACCATTCCACAAAACAATTTATCCAGTTCTCAGCAGTGGCAGGAACAGCAAATGCCTGGGCTGAGTGAGGGCACTGAACACCTGTGAAAACCTGCAGGCTTCCCTTTCATTTCATTTTTTCCCAATTTCTGCACCTTCAGTCTTTTTAGGATAGACTTGATTTAATGGCTCCTAGGGCACAATGTAACACAATTCTCTCACAGTTACCACATTTTTACCTCTCCCAAATAGAAACATGACAGAAATTACCAGAATCCGGATGGTTTCAGGGTAAAATGGAAAATGATGTTACCAACGTTAATTTCCCTGTCAGATAAGCAGCTGCTATATATGAAATCACAAACATTTGAAAAAAGTCAGCACTGTTAGGGTTTGTATTGCTGCAGCTATATGCTTTATCCAACTGTTATCCAACTGTAACACTTATTATTCCACAATAAGACTTACTATTTACTAGCAAAAGAAAAAAACAACTCAAAAGCTTTATTTCAGAACAGCACAGATTTAGGACAGCACACGTCTCGGGCCGTGTTTCGTTAAAACAATCACATGGAAGATGAAGAGCAGCTGTTTTGGGGGTTTTTGTTTACTGTCTTGGCCGTGATCATGCCAATGTTCTTCCAACTGCTACAAACATGACAGATATCCCAGGAATTTCAGTACAGGGTGTCTGCACAGAAAGAGGATCCAGGTCCTGAAGCTATGCCTAGGCTGCAGGTCACAGGCGTGTTTGCAGCATGTCCACACAGATCCAGGCTATTTTTGTCCTAGAGAGTGTGACAGCAGCAATATCACGACAGTAGCTGTGTCAACAGCAAAACAGCAGAATGTTATTATACAGCCTTTGAAAATGGGGAGACTGGGAAGGCTGTGGGACTGTGGATGACACCACCTCTCTCTCCCCTCACTGAACACCAACTACCCTGTCAGGATGACTGTGCTGGCAGTGTGGGACCTGTGTTTTGGGGACTATAGAGGACACAAGTAAGACACAGTGCTGGAAGACTCAGCTTTCATCTCCCAGAGCACAAGACTCCCTGCCTAGACTCAACTTCTACCTCACCCAGCTTCTCCTAGGACTGTCCCCACAGCACTTCTGATTTTGTAGACAGTGAGTTTGCTAGATGGTGACCGTAAGTGGGAACAGGGAACCTGTTCCCTTCCAAATTCATCTTCTTGCCTGTAGGGAAGTTCACCCCGTAAGTGAAGGTACAGCTCAAACTGAAAGCAGAGCTCTTCAGGCTTCCTTTGCCTCTTCTTCCCCCAGGATCTACCAACCTCACAAGGTCCATACAAGGACAGTGCTCTTTTCCTCAGGGCCAGAGCTCAGTGTTACTGGATAGGACAAAAGACAAATACTAAAAAGGGCACGGTAATATCACTCCCCAGTCCCTGCTATCACCTGGTATCAACCTTATTCAGATGCATAACACCACCAGAGGTATTGGGGCACTGCCCATCAAGACATGGACATTTGAGCTGCAGCAGTCCATCTGTGATTCTAAGGGAAGTTAAAGCTCCCATCCATGTGGCAGAGTAATTAATCTAAAACTACATTAGGGACATCTGCCTGCTTTAGTCAAAATGACAGATGTAGGATAGACATTCCTTCTTTACCCAAATCTAGCACATTCTCTCCTTTTGGTTTAAAGAGCAGGGCAGAACACCGAGCTTCCAAAGCCAGCAACCTGCACCCTGCCTTCCTCCACACATTGCAGACATCATCATCTCCTGAAACAAACATCAAGTTCTGCGGGCCCAGAGCACAAAGACTGATGTAAACTGTATTTGCCTGGACCAGAAATCTTGATCCTTTCAAACAACTGACACTGCATAGCGACAGGCACTATAAAAGGTACTCCACCAGAAAGAGCTGGAACGGTCTTAATTTCTTTACCTCTCTATTATTACTCTCTGCATTCACACATGAAGTAAAGCTTTTTAGAGGGAGATGCATCTAGGAATATCGGAAAAACTGTGTTTACATCCAAGGGAATTATTCATTATAAATACTCCATAGGTAGCTAAAGCTAAAGTAAATAAATTTAAGCACATAATTTAAAAATTTGCCATTTACATAACAGTTCCACTAAATATAATCTAAATATAAACATATAACAGTGTCTAGATTTTATCAGTCCTTCAGCCTGAGAAAATGAAAGAATTCTGTACACATTATTTAGTTTTCAAAACACCACTAACACCTACAAATTCCATTTTGCAGCTGTGGAAACTATGACACAGCATGTTGAATTGAAACAAATCAGGAACCAAAAGCTGTCAAGTCACAAAAGAGAAGCTTTTAATACAATCACCGTTAATGCAGGATGGCACCTCCTGGCCTTTTGCATCTTAGGATCAGCAGTTAATGGACAAGCAAGGGAACACTAAGTCACACTCAGCACACTTCCAGCACAATACTAAACCTGTTAATGTTCTCCTCTCTTTTTCCTGTAGCTGTGGTTAGTAGTTCTCTTCCACACTAGCAGACGTGTCTGCATGCACGTTACAGCCTCCATCCTGCCAGTGTCCACTACAAGGTGTAGCTCATGTTCCCAGGGCGTCAGCAGGACTGCCCCAACCACACCTGTCAGAGATCCTGGCCTCACAAGTTCCACTGCAACCCCAACCATCCTCATAGGGATCACAGCAGTGGGAGACAGGCTCCCTTCATCCATTAGTGAGAACACAACAGCAAACACAGCAGCTGGGCCAATGCAGCAGCAGCAACCACCTGAGTTAGATGTGTTTTCCACATACACAGCTCCCTGCCTGGCTGCTGGACTCTCTCTGATTGCCAGCAGAGGACTTAGAAGGCATTTTGCTGATGAGATCAAGGACAGGCTTGTAAAGCTCAGCACGCAGGATCTACCTACTAGAAGGGAGAAGACAGCACGTGGCCTCAGACCAACCTCGGCTGAAAACAGTTCAAACTAGTCTAATGGGGAGCAGACATTAGTCAGGGTTAGTGCAAGCACTCAGCAGATTACCTGCCCTTTTTTCTGGTCCAAATAGAAGGGTAAATGAAGTAGCTGAGAGACCTAGCAAAGGAAAAAAGAGAGCCATTGTGGCAACACACAAAAAAAGCTTTGAGAATAAGGTCTATCTGAAGCATAAGTAATCAAGGTGAGACATGAGCATGACACTGGGCACCATGTGCAGGGACTCACGTACACATAAAAAGCAGGGACACCCACCTGCGGACTACCCCTCTGAACAGAGGTTCTCCCTTCATCAGCTTTCCCAGAGAGATGGAGAAACCACTCCCTAACCCCAGCTGACAAGGTGCTACCCAGCAAGTGTGTTTAAAGATATAAACACAATTGGCTGCCACTCCACTCCTTGCGCTTGACTGATGCTTCCCACTGGAGAAACCCCCAGTGTCTGGCCTAATGACTAATTTAGACAAGGATTAGCTGAGGGATACATGGCAGTCATTTTAGTCCTGGTGACTGACAGGTCTCCCCAGCAGTGGGGTAACACTGGGGAATTACTCATGGCAGTGAGCAGAAGTTTGCACACAGAAGCTTTATCGTGTCTGGCTGCAGGCAGGCCCTGAGCAAAACCATCAGCTTTACAGTTGGAGCACAGGCCTGAGTGAAGGAGGAAATTGCTTCTGCCACCAAATGAACACAAATATCCTACAAGCAATATCCTTATTTAGGGTCAGGACTTGCGTGCCATGCCTAGCCTGGAACAACTACCTGGTTTGGAGATGCCAGACAGTATTAGAGACTCAAAGGGAAACCAGCTGACGTTAATGTTGATGGTGGAAACGTATTTCCATCCACCCTTTTTGTCTGTGCGGTTCACTTCCTCTCCTGGGAACTGTTTGTTATTGTTTCTCCCAGCCTGGTCTCTCTGTACAAATTTATTGTTTGGTTCTGCTGTCCTGTGCATTCACTGACTGCTGTCTGCTTCTTGGAGACACCAACCAAAGAGCCAACAAGAAAGGGAAACTGGAAACAGCTACCTGGTTTGTAGCTCCAACAGCACTGGGATTTTATAGGTCTGTGAAAAACAGATTCTTAAAGACTTCAGAATGAAAGATACATTACACCTTGACAAGAATACGTCACTAAATACTGTGATCGAGGCACACTACCATACCTTTCAAGAAAGCCATTTGCAGTTCCTCTTAATTGGTATAACACAGCTCAGCCACGAGATCTTTGATTTTGGATCCCAAATGGAAATCCTTTAAAGGAAGCTGCTTTCAAAAGCAACAAGCTCAGCCCCTCTTGAGATAACATTAATGTGTTCCCAAAGGCTTCTCAAACTGTGAACTCTAAATCACCCCTGACTTGTGCAGCTCTTGGCCATGTTACTGACCGGGGCACGTGGTGTGACCATCACCGGCACAGTACTAAGTACACTGCTCAGAACTGTGCTTCCATGTGTTCAGTAAGCACAGGAACACTCTCCCTCTAAGCAGTTGGATCTAATCATTACAAAGAGGCTTTATCCACAGTCTTATAGGAAGGGATGCTCCCCACCCCCTGCCTCCCTCTTTCCCAATTCAAGTAGAAGTGCAGTTCTCCACTGCCATGCCACAAAAGGCAGCGTGTCTCTCCCACCTAAGTTTTTGCTTCAAATTCCCACAGTAAATAAGTCTCAATTCCTACAAAAAATTAGGGATCTAAATACTGACTTTCAGGCAGTTGCACTGGCTACACCAGCCAGATACAAGGAATAATTAAAAGATGCTGTTTGTCCACAGAAGAAAAAACCTAAATCATCACCAGCATTTCCCTTCCAGCGCCCTGGTTTACAAAACAGCAAATGCAGAGGGGAAACTTCACAATAAATTTCCTGGGCTACAGGCCCCTAAAGCAGTGGAGCTGCAACCCCTCCAGGGGAAGAAGGTGAGCCCAAAGGTGGAAACAGGAGTGATGTGCCAGCCCAGACAGGTGGTGTGTGAAGAGCTGAGGCTGAGCATTAGCTAAGGAGGAGGATGCACTTAGGGAACCCCTCCCGCCTGTCCGCGTGCCTGCTCCTTTTAACGATACCCGGAGTGACTGCTGGCTCCGGCAGCACCACAAGCCACATTTCCCCACGCATGAAAGGCTCCTGGACCGTTTCTCAGACTTATTAGGCACAAATGGGCTTTTCACTGACACCAGTCATGCGTGTCTGCTCCCTCCACCCCATTTATCTTCTTCTGCCAAGGCACTGCACCCACTGCCAGCGCCACGCTGTGCCCCGCTCCCCTGCGCACAGGGCGCACGCAACGGGCCACAACACCAGCTGCTCTGCACCAGTCCCTGCCCTGCCCACAGAAGGGCAGGAGAAAGGCAGAGGAAGGAACGTCGCCAGAAGCCCCTGGGTTACACTGATCTGCTGGCAGTGGGATGTTTTCTGCAGATCTCCTTTGAAAAGCAGAGTTAGGGCTGCAACCTGGGGATGGTTAAATGGTTGGGAGCAGGGTGGGGAAATACATTGGCCTGATGGGCAGAATTGCTTTGTTCAGGGTGGGGAATAAGGATACATTCAAACAGGATCTGGGAATCCCAGGAGCTTGAAGGAGAGGGTAAGAGAGCTGGGGGAGGGTGTAAAACTGATGATGGACGTGTTGTAGAGACAGAGTAGGCAATGTCAGCCTTGGGCAGAATCCTGGGAAGGCAAGCAGGGATAGAAGAGCTGGGGACTGGGGGCGTCGCAAGGCAGCAGGTTGTAGGAAGCTCAAGGTGACAGGTGGAGGACAAGGAAGTGCAGGGAGCATGGTGGCTGCAAGGGAATACATACAAGTGTGTTGGGAAGGCTGGTGTTCCCACCAAACCAGTGGCACCTCTCCTTGCTGCGGACACGTGTCCCAGCTGCTTACACTGAAACCCGACTGGTGCCAATGAAAATCCCACTTATGCCCGGGATACATCTGATGGACCCACTGCCTGGCCAGGGCCTTGTAGCTGCCACACTACTGGGGCTGTAACAGTCTTGTTGCTGCTCCCTTTCCACTGTGGCCCAAAAGCAGGATCCTTTCCTGCTTCTCTCCTCCCCAGAGGTGAGCTGGGAAGATGGTGGCAGTCAGTGCCCAGGGCCCTTGGGGAGTGGGAATGGCTGAACTAGCTGGAAATAACTGAAAACACAAAAAAAGAGCAGAGGGATTTACTGCCTGGTCATCTAATCCCACCACTTAGGACTGACCCACTTGAAGTCACCACATGTGACAGACTCACAAGCGATGAGGACAGGATTAGAGCCCCAAATGAGATTATGTTCCTTGGTGGGGACATGAGATGCTGGGGGCAGGGAAAAGATCTGTGCTGAGCCCCTAGCAGGGGTAATAAGACCAGGTACCCAGCGCTCTGTCTGCTTAGGGAGCATCAAAAATAGACTCTCCACAGAGAGAGAAAGCCCCCAAGTGAGCCAGCCGGGCAGACTCGGGGTGCTTGGGACACTGGCAGCTCCTCAGCCTGTAAAATGAACTGGCACAGGTTTGTGCCAGAGTTAGCACAACTGTGGATTCAAAACAAAACAGAGCTGGGCAAGGGAGCAGGAGGAGGGGGAAGGACAAGCCTGCAGTTGGCTATCTAAAACCATAGGCTATTTAAGATAGAAAAGGGAAAGGGCCAGAGGATCAGAGATAAGGAAGGCGTGGCTGTGCACAGCCTGCAGCACCTTAGCCTGCAGTAAATACTGAAGTAGCAGCATGTCACACACAAAGGGTAATCAGAGAGCCAGATGCATTGTGCTGCATGAATAAAAACAACAGATAAACAAAATGGATTAAAAAATATAACAAATAAAAAGAATGAAGAGATGGGCCTTGCCCAAAGATCTTATCATGAGAGACAAAAGATTACGATGGATCCTGTGGGAGCACAAGAAGATCAGTTACCACAGCTCAGACAGAAAGGAGAGAACAGGGCTATGCACAGTGGGAGACTCATCTCCAGGCACAGGAACCTTTAGATTTAAGCTAATTTACTGGAAACAGGTCTGTACGGAGTACCCCTTCAGCCCAGCAGCTGTGTTTTGCCACTAGAAGATACTGATTTGCAAAGTCTGGGAGTCCATTTCTGAATATAAAAGCACCTTTTCCTCACCCATTAATCCAAGCGAAGCAGGAAATAATCCTCACATTCACTTGCTGGTAAAAACCATGTTTTCCATGGGAGCTGCAGGAGCTCAGGGCTTCTGAATAGATGGTCATCTGTAGAGGTTCCAGTTTTAACACAATCCTTTAAAGGTTGAAACCAAATGAAGGACTCACTTTCCCATCTACACTCAACATTCACCACAGACTAGCTGGATACCCTTAAACCTCGGCACCGGGAAAGTCATGATAAGCCTTAGAAATAGCGTTCTATTTCCTCCCTCCATGTAAACTTCCCCCTAAGGACAGCACTGCAGTCTGGTCTGGCATCTGCCTGCTCAAAGTGTTTTCCAGATAATTAGTCACTTAAACTTCTCTCACGCAGGAAGATCTGGCTCTGTTACATCTCCTCAAGTGAGCAAGTAAGGGCGTTGACATATATTTGACAGCAGCTGAAAACCAGGGCAACAGAAACTGTTCCCACCCATGCCTGTTGTATCACTCCTGTCTGGGAAACAGCTCCCTCCACAGCAGCAGGGACAGCCACAATGAGACGTGTCGACACCCGCCCAATCACATCCTGAATACCTGAGGAACCCCAGCTCAGCACTTCTGCACTGCAACACATCAGGCTGTAACTCACACCGGTCAGTTCCCCGTGCCAGAAGGACAGCACATTCCATCTGAGAAGGGCAAGGGACAGAAGCTGCTTTAACCATTCCTGACCGTCACACTGTGAAGAGTGTAAATGTATCGAGGGTGTAGTTCCATGAGCAGCACAGTTAATCCTTTCGCTTCCCATGGCCAGGAAGGGATGATCTTGCTTTCCTTTCCTCTGGCCATACTCCTCACAGTGCAGCTCCATCCCTTCCCTTACGCTGCCTCAGGCACTTGAGACACATTAGAGATAATCTGAGGAGGTTCAAAGTGCTGGTGCACACTGGGAGCAGGAGCATTACCCCATTTTGGAGGAGGAAAACTGTCAGATTGGCTCACCCTCTCTGTTGGGTCTGCACCCTGAGGAACACAGAAACCAGCAACTTGTTGGAGGCCACAAGCTGAAGCAGTGAAGAAAGACAAGAGTCCTGTTTTCCCTCAGACACTCAAGAGTAATTTAAATGTCAAGGCTGAAGGAAATACATGAACACTCCTCGCTTTGGTGTAAAAATCAATCAATCTATTCAATAACAACCTCTCAGTCTTACTAACATGTCATTTTCCCCTCTCCAAAATAGTGTGCAGGAAAGACTCTTCTGGGCCATGTACAGGTTGCAGTGTCTTAACAGTTTTCTCTCCATCTGGGCTGGCAGATGTGCAGTATAACAATACCACATGAGTTACAGGGTTGCTTTCTTCCACCACTGAATGGGGAGCTTCATCGACTCATGCAAGACAACAGCTTCCTTATACCATGGAGACTCTTCCCCTTTCTCTCCATTGCCACTGGAGCCACATTTCAAGGCAGGGAGATTCTTAAGAAAAGCGCCAGAAAAGCAGAACAGTGGGAAGAAAAACTGTGGTGCTGCCTGTTCATTCTAATTAAACAGCTGATGAAGACACTGTTGCAGTCCTGATGGAGGAACAGGTTGGTGCTGTGGGTTTAGGTTACTACTGAGCTTCTCATATTCAGGAGCTACCCAAACAGGAGCCAGAATTCCATTGAGATTCACATATAGTTTCTCACTGTGTCCTAAAAACAGCTCTAGCACAGAGAGTGTGCAGCACCTCATAGGAAGGGGCTCAGAGCAAAAGCAGTGCTGCAAAACAGGCATTCCCAGAGCCTATTTACGTCCGTGGTGTGACTTCTTCAGGCTTCCACGGCAGCAGCAAAAGTGTTAAGTGCCATGGAGGCATCACACAAATGTGGTTTTATCGGGCATATATATTAGGCATCCAGCTCTACCTTAGCTCCATGCTTATCCCAGGTTTGAGTCCAGGTTTGGATTATCTAGCAGTCCCTGGCTCAGCAGAGCCTCCCCACTGAAGAACAGTTCAGGAGAAGAACTGTACCAGACCTGACAACCAGTCTGGGTGATGCTTGGCAGGGAAAAGGAAAGTGATTTTTGGTTTTGCTGTATCCTTGTGAGCCCACACACCCTGGGCTCCCCACTTCTATAATACCTTGCATTCAACAGGCTTTATAGACTTTATGATATTTGGCGTCCTAAGGATGTATTATGCATTTTTTGCAGAAGGAAAGGCCAACACATAAAAAAATTATGTGCCTGAGGTGATATGAAAAGCACTTAGTAGAGCAAAATAATTTCCTTCAACTCCCATTCTCACATTGTTCCCTAAAATCAGTACCCACCTTGCCCATGTGTTTCTACTATGCTTTTGCAACAGGCATTGTACCCATGTCTTTTATACAAGTCTCACCCCCAAACACAAGGGTATAGTCACTGTGCACATCAACCCTAAGCTGTGACAGCCCATGGCCAGAGGGCAGGATGACAAAATGCAGTTATCGAGTCCTTGCAGCTTTTATGCAAAGATAACAGCTATTTTCCGGGTTTGACTCTAAGCCAGGAAGAGAGTACAGGATATACCCCTTCAGATGAAACCAGTCACACAATACCTACTCGTTCCCCAAAAGCAACTAATGCCACTTCCCACTCACTCTTACGTAAACACGTCCGCAGACAATCACACACCGGGTCTGTTGTGTGTAAGCCTTGCAGGTGAACTTTTAGCCTTCCCCAACTTCAGAATTACACATAAATTATAGGTCACTACACGAAACCAGTGCTCACCACCTCTCCCCCTGCACACTGTGGCTGCTGCTGGCAGTGGATGCAGATGAGATGTTAAGGAGTCACCGTGCTGGCCCGCACCTTTACCTTTGAAGCTGCCATGACGGCTGCCGTGGCCGCGACGTTCAGCCCCCGCTTCCCGAAGTGCACAAGGGCATCGTAGCTCCGGTCCTTTGCCTGGATGAGGCAGTCATCGATCTCCTGTCACAGCAGACAGCAAAACAATAAAAAAAATAAACACAAGAAGGACAAGTTCAAACTGTGCTCCCAGCCTCAAATTCTTGGCAGAGCCAGGTCATCTTTTATGGAGGAGATGAAGACCCTCCATCTCCTCCACCATGTTCACAGCCAGTGTTTGCAAAGAGGAAAGGTTTGCAAGGGAACAAAAACTCCCACTGCAGGCTTTGGGAACTCTTTATTCTGTGAATGGAAATTTGGGACCCAAAATTACGATAAACTTGCACAGTGCAACCATCACCAACAAGTCCTGGAAGCAAGAGATCCACCTGGGCAGCATGGACCAGGAGCTGCTTGAAAACTATGGACTCTAAAGACAAATTGGATTGCCCCATAGTTAAAAATAATCATACGATGGCTCTGGGCAGCTGAAGCTATATTGCCCTCTGTCCAAGACTGGTGGTCTCAGAAATATCCAAGACATCTCTGCAATCACTGCAGTGCCCACTTTCAGATGCCCATGCAATTGGTAGGCCCAGAGCTTCTGCACTTTGATGCTGCTGATAATACAGTGAAATGCTCACAGAAGTTCCTTCCCTCTCCCACCCTCCCTCCCTCCCTCAGGATACAGGGGTCTGGATGGTAATGATGACAATGACTTCAATACTCAGCTGCTGGGTTGCTGGGTTAGTGGGGACTGGAGGCTGTGAGGAGTTGTTGGCTGCTCAGTGATTCTCTCCCTGTTCCCAGCAGGTAAGAGGTGGCAACCCAAAATGCATGAGGCTACTTGTGAGAAGTGTAAGCAGAAGTTCACAGGAAACAGAGAGACAGGGGACTGACCCCCACTGTCCTTCCCGGACAGAACTGAGATACAACTGTTCATGCACTGCCTGTGGCTAAACAGAGCTTTCATTTCCAAAGCTGCCAATGTAGGAAACTCAGTAACTTGCATGTTGATATGCGATCAATAGCTATACTGGGCCCAGGTATTCACATGAGCCAAATGGATCTGCCTGACAACAGCCCACTCACAGCCACAGGAATCTCCTAGGCAGGCAAATGATCCAAGCTGTAATGCCCCCCTCCCATAATCAGCATCATGAATTTGAGGAAGACGCATTTTAACCCAGGACCTCAACATACTACATGCCTTACTTCACCACATTATGTCTCCCAGCCAGGCATGTGTTTGCTAAGCCCATTTTAGACTGCCTGGGCTGTTTGTATCATTGCTGCACACTGTTTTAGGCAGAGCTGGGAACAAAGTTAGGAGTCCTGGCTGGCAGATCCTGTTTCTCTATTTGTCATATCCAGCCACAACACAGTTTTCCAGCTATATTCAGCCAGTACGTGCAAAGCAACTCAGGAGATATTTTTATCCCCCTCCCTCCCAACTTCAAGTGCACAAAGATGAGTTAATACATGTGAGTGCACTGAAATGATGCCAGGACTTAAAAACACAACAACCACGAAGAACAAAAACATCAACCAAAAGGAGGTAATCAAACGATGAAGGAAGAGAATCAGCAACTCCCAGTCTTCCATGAAAATGAGTGATACAGAGACTGGAGTAAATATACTGTAGTTCTGCTCCACCCAGAGAGGACCAAAGCACCTGTGATTACCTTTTCTTTTGAAGACAGCGTTGGATGGACAAATTTCCTGTAGAGGAGGCTGGAGCCTTTGGTGTACGGAGACAGCAGCCAAGCTACAAAAGCTATTTTGAGTTCATAGTAGAATGGAAACCTGGAAGAAAAAGAGCTTTTACTGACCACTCCCAATTTAACCACTGCCCTTAATTAGAGATGCTCAGCATAGGAAAGGACTGGTCAGTCTAGCTCAGGACAGCTTTTGCTTACCAAAGGCTGCAAAGACCAGAACACATTCACTCACCTTTGCAAACATCTCAACTAGGCATGGGGGTGAATCTTTACTTGGTTATCAGGATCATTATTTAATGATCTGGAAGAGACTCTACATGTGATAAGAGAAGCTTTCTACATGCAAAAAGCACTGGTGTTGCCTTCATAGTATCCCCAGTCATTGTGAGGGAGCAAAGACCAAACCAGCAAATCAATATTTCATTGACATATTTAGGCACATTTCATCTCTCTGCCTTTCTGCTTTTAAGATAACACTTATCTGACTGAAACTGAACTACAAGAACTACAAGAGGACACTAACTGACAACACGTCACGCTTTAGCTGCCACAACAAGTCAGGGACACCCTGAGATGAAACTATCCAGACTCTTTTCTGGAGGGCAAAGTCCAGAGCTCAAGACTGGCCAGCCAGCAGCATCCTCATGTGGGCAGGCATGTTGCTGCCAGCACTGTGATGAACAATTGTTACCCTTTGTGGGCAGGGACCAGCAAGAGCAGCACAGAGACCTGTGATGGCAGTGGCACAGCCCAGCTGGACCCAGACAGGCTCTTGCTGGTCTGAGCCAGTGGACTCTGTGACGCTCCACTCCGAGCATGGATGTGCCAGGCTGGCCTTCCACCTCACTGAGGATCTCTACAGCACACCTGATTTCACAGGCTGGACAAGCCCTCTGTCACAACTCCCGAGAGACCCACATAATACATCCTCCAAAAACCAAAGTTCCAGATGAACACAGGGGAGGTAGATCTGCATGCAAATTAGATAGACAGTAATGCCTTTTATCTCCTTTTCAACAGAATCTGACACGTTGCCAAGTACCCCCGATTCCCTTAGTCTGGAAGACTCACTGGAGGCATGCAAGAACAGTCTGTAAATGAGGGCCATGCTCTGCAGTTAAATTTTCATCCTGAAGACTAATTGATCTCACTGGTTTCCACTAGAAAGGCCTTCCTAAAAAGAGCAACCAAGCAACAAACACTTCCAAACTTGAGGATCCAAATTTAAGGAACTGAATCTGATAACTGGGCATTTATGTGCTCTCACCTTGACAGATGACCAGGAATCCTTCCACTGGCATCAGAAAGCCCACATCAGTATGGACTGTTAACTGTCCTCCATCAAACCATAAACCCAGCCTAACCAGGAACAACACCCGCACAACAACCTACAAAACCCTGCACTGCGGGGCTGTTTGTGCCTGACCTCCACAGTCTGTGTATTTACTGTAGGGTTCTGTAGCTAAAACCACCATTGTTTGACCTCTGCAAGCATCCAACTGGGCAATGAGCTGTGCCCTTCTCTGACAGGAGGGGACTGAGACTCCTGGATTGATTTCTCACTAATGAGATAGCACTGAGCACTTCCACTTCTTTCTTGGTTTTCCTATGGCAGCACTGGGAAAGAAAGCATGGCTCCTCCAGACAGAACATCTCTGTGCACCTGAAGCTGCTAACCCTGTGTTCAGGAGTCAGTGCACCTTTGTGTCCCTTTTTCCCCCCCTTGTAAACATTTCCATTTTCTTTCCATCTCATGCCAAAGATCCTCCCCCTCTGGTGCTCACCAGCAAAGAAAGATATCCGTGAAGGTCTCTGCTGTCGTGAAGAGCGCGAATATGATCCAGTACATCATCCATTTGACCTGGGAAACAAAAACAGTAGCTGGTTCATTTTTCCCCAGTGGCCTCAAACTATCTCTTACAGGCACAAGTGCTCAGAATAACTCTCACAGGAATTCTTACCCACCCACCCCACCCCCCCTCATGCGTATTTAGCAATTATTGTGGACTTGAAGGTGCCAGAGTTTCCTTCACTTCAGCACATAACATACACCAGGTTTACACAACCCTTGGGAAGGTGACTGTGGCCTTTAGGACTGGTCTGAGGAAAAGAAGAGCAGCCTGACTCTGTCCTTACAGAAGCCCCACTGACCAGCAAAGCACCACAGCCCTATCACAGGGCACTAAAAGCCTCACTTGGCTCATTTTAATGGCATATGTTGATACTAGGGTGTTGGCCAAATCAAGATAAAATGTACTTGCTTCCATAATATCTATAGCCTGGAAGAGGTAAAGAGGTGAGTGCCCATCCCATGATCCAGTTCTCAGGAGAACAATCAACTCACTACAATTCCTAAACCAGTGTGCATCACTTGAGTGGCTGTGCCTGCTCCCATCCACACCCTGAGCACAGGGCAAGGACAAGGGCATTAGTTCAAATCCCTTACCTGGGGCTTAGGTGAGAGTGTTTCACCTCACACTGGTAGCGTGAGCATGTGCTGTGCTGTCTCTGTGTTCAACTAGGGGAACACTGTGGGGTTGCTGGATGGATGGATGGTGTCCTTTGGGGTGACAGCAACAGAGAGAGTCTCTGGGGACCTGGTCAGATGAACTGTAGTATCTTGAGGAATTCAGGAATCTGAGGGGTTTTGTCTCTGAGCACTAAATGGCATTTAGAAGCACAGCTCAACTATTCTGATGTATGTAGTTCTGGTTCTTCTTGGGATGGGAAAGTGATAGTATGACAAAGGTTGTTAATTTAAGTGAAAATTGTTGTTTAATTAGGTGTATTTGAAAATGGGAGTTCCCTAAGCAGCTTTTCTGGAATGTTAGAAAGCTTAAGGAAGCAAAACCCATGAAAATAATGAATTAGAGAACTGGACTGTGTTATCTCAGGCTGAGATAATTGCCACAGAGTAAGGGAAGGCCGAAAAGAAGGCAGTACAAGCAGGACCTATACCAGGTGTTGCTCTGGGGAAGGGAGGCTGGAGGTGACAACAAATCTTGATCTCACCAGCTTAGAAATGGCTTTTGCACCTTCTCCCCAGGACAGTGGGGACAGTACCTGTAGTGTCTCTCCATCTCTCTGGAGGGACTGGAATTATTCCCTGAGCACCCGTCACTCAGCCACATAACTGCTCTCCTGGGATTTATATTTGTATTTATATTTAGTGTTACAGCAATAATGGCAATGCCAAATGCCTGAGAGCACTGTCTTCCCAGGGCAGCTTCCGCCAGGCTTTTAACATAACTGCAACTCCTCAGAGCCTCAGTGCCAGCACGGCTCTCTCAGACATTACTGCCAGCAAAACTTTAAAACACAAACCAAGACCTGGTGTGGATGGCCTTGGATCAGCCTAAAACAACATTTATTAAAATGACTATTACCAAGCAGAAAACAAAACATCCTGAAGCGATGTAAGGTTTGACTAATAAATGAAGGCTCTTACTGTGTCAGTGTAAATTACTACTTCAATTATTTATTTTTTTTAACTGAACCCTAATGGACATAATGCCAGAACTGGTGTGTTGAGCTGAAATCAATTGTTAAGTGCAGACAAGGTCTTAGATCAGCCGTTGTCACACTTGGGTCATGACCCCACGTGTCTGATGTGAGTTCCTCTTTCGCAACTGAATTTCCAACAGGAATTGGACCCTTCAGCAAAATACTTTCTGGAAAGGGACTATGGAAACATTAAGTATCAGTGGCAGACACTGCTTGGGGATGCTCATGCACGTCTACAGCGTTTTCAAGCAAAGACTGTACAGACCCTGAGAAGCACAGGATCTGCAAGGGCTGCAGGGATATTTTGCCTTAAGTATCTGCTGTGCTCTGTAACACTTACGACCCTCAAAATATCCAAAATCATTTTCAGAAGAAGGAGAATTATTAAAAAAAAAATCCCAGCAGCCACAATGAGTCGCAGTTTGAGCCTGCACTAAGGGCTTAATGGGATAACCATCTATGCTGTTATCCAGAGGAGAAAATGGGCTTATCAGCCCTGGGATCTTGAGAGGATTGAAGAGTCAAGATCTGGAGGCTGAGCTGGGTTCAGTGAAGTCAACAGAGCTCAGATTGTGAAGGGCACTACAAATCCTAGAGGACCCCAACAGCATCCAAGTGCTTTTGATTCTCCCACAAGTCACTTTCCCTGATGGCCCCAATATGCCTTTGGAAACCGGGGCCCAGGGAAGATTTCTCAGCAAAAGGACAAGAGAGCACACCCAGCTGCCAGACCTGCCTGTAAATAGGTCGCTCTGCAAGGCAGGACGTTTCTGTCTGAGGATTCAGTCGTATGTGCTTCGAGTTGCCTCCTCTGATCCTTGTTTTGAATGAGCAGTTAAAGCTTCAAGGCTTTTTGAAAAGGCTTTGATTTATGCTGCTCTTCAGAAACAAAGGAGAGCACACAAAGCTCTGGATGCCAAACGCCTTTTAAGTCGGCTGTATATAGCTCAGCTCGCACCACCAGAGGAACAGCACACGCTTGTCAGGGAGCACATCCACTCAGCAGAGCAGCCAGAAGCACAAACCCAAGGCTCCTTATTCGAGATCTGTGCCCAGCAATCATCCAGACCACCTGCAGGCCAGTCTGCCCCCTGCACTGTTTTATGAGCTTTCCCAGATCACAGGCAACACCTTCACAGTGTGGTGAGGAGCAATCTTAGAAAACAAACCCACAGCACAGCCACAAACCTCATTACTCACATATTCTTTGATGTCCTTTGATTTCACAGCCTTGTAAGAATAATATGCGGGGTAAAGTGTGCCAAATATAAGCCTGGGAAAAAAACAAATAAACAATAAATGGATTAAATTGATTTCCTGTCACAGAGAACTGTTTTTTCCCCCTGTGTTTTAAATGTGTTTTTTGCACTAGTAAAAAGTGTTAGGATTTGATTTAAGCTTGAGTGCACTAAGTACAGTACAGGAGTGATTTTGCATCACTGAATTCAGAGAAACTATTGCCAGTGACATGAATGAAGAGCAGGGACTCAGGTTTGAATTTCCTTTCAGAATGGTCTCCACAGCTTATACCTTATGAGTCACACACATAACAAAATAACCAAACCAAGGCCACCCCACTTTTAAAAGGAAATTAAAAATCTGATTTCGAAACAACCTACTGTGACACCAGGAATGTAGGAGTATTGCTTTCAGAGGCAGGGTAAAACGAGAATCATTTGTCTAAAATCCCTTCAACTTCTATTCAGTCCTCTGAAAAGCTGGCAGACAATAAAGCAGGATCCAAGTTCTCCTGGCACAAGGGTTTGAATGCTGAGGCCTTATCCTACATTAAACCTGATACAGGGAAGAATCCTGCACTGTTCATTAAAGTCAATTTGGGTTCATCAAAGGCTCATCATCTGCCAACCAAGATATACCAACAGGATCAGGCCTAAAAATCCCTGCTCTGCTGTTCTTTCAGTTAGTTTCCTTTCATTTTCAAGTCTGAAAGGGATGCTGTCAGCTTCAAGATTTCATGTAAGAAAGAAATAAGGATCCGTATGTTAAAAATAGCACTACTGAGAAAAAAAGGTTGAGAATTTTTTATACTAACTCCTCTCTGCATCACTGCCTACATGCTTATTCACTTGGATTATTCCGGACATAAGCGCAGGCTTGTCAAAACCACTTTGCCCTGCCCAGGTTTCAGTCAGTTTTATTCAGTGCAGGAGGATGATGCTGCAAAGTCTAAATTTAATAGATTGCAGGGAGATGTTTACTGGCTTGCAGGTACCCGTCTTTCCACTGAAGCTTTTGCTTTGAATTCATACGACTGTTTCCACTGCTGCTGGGAATGAAAATGATCAATGTTTCAGTCCCTAATTGTGGAGCCACACGGACCTGCAGTCATCCTCTCCATCCTGCCAGCAGTGACTGTGTGCCGTGGGACTCATAATTACAGTCAAGTCCATTACGTGCATACCACATTAAAAATTAACACTCGGGGATATGGTGTTCCACGGTACTTCCCGTAGCTCAAGAAGGTATTTATGAAAGAATGGGGTGAGCCAACACACATCTTGATTTCCAAAGCAGTGACCGAAGGCAATTTGCCTGCTATTCATCATGCTCACTGTAGCATAGCTTAGCAGAATGTGGAGCACAATGAAGACTTCAGAAAAGCAGCTACTGATTGAGGAGATCCGATATTTTACAGAGGCTTCACACCGGCTTCAAAAGCATTGCTGCAAACAGCCCAGCTCCCAGCCTATTCTACCCACAGGGGCTGTGCTACCTGCAAGGATCAGACACAAAGGCTCAGAGAGAATCTGAGAAACCAAAAGTGGTTTTGTCCCTTGCAGTATCTTCCCAAACAGCAACAGGGGTTAAGGCAAGGACAGACAGACAACACACTGACAATGGCCTGATCCTGTTCTCACTGAGGCTAATAGCAAATACTCCAAGTTCAATGGCAGCAGGACCTAACCCAGAGAAGGCAGAGCTCACAAAAGGAAGAAACCCCCACAATATTCAGAAAACAGCTGAGCACATGAATAATATTTTTGGCTCTCCTCATAAAAAGCACCGCAATGCTGTCCTTCCTTCTTGGCCTGGGCTGGCTGCTATCTCACACTTGTATTTCCTGCAAATAATCACTGAATGATTGATATTCACTTCCTCAGTTTGTGCTGGTAACAGAAAGTCACTGGATCCTGAAGAAAAAAAACAGTTTACAGCATCACTAGAAAAGAATTAGTTGCAGGCAATAGAGACAAAAAAAACTGAGAAAAAATGCTGTCAAGGAAGGACACTGTGCAATAATTTTGCATATGCAGAGCAACGGACAGTTAAGAAGGTGATGTGCTCCCCCTAAACTTGAGATTGAGAGTTTCACTGATTTGCCTTGTGGTGTGTTGTGTGCATATATGGACATTTATTACTGCTTATGGTCTACCACACTGAAAACTGTTTTAAGGAATGTTGGAAGCCAGTCTTGTCACTGCTGTGGCCCACTATGAGGCTTGGGATCACTTAACCTCTGGGCACACCCTACAAATGGAAGACAAAAGATGCCTGGGCATTTCTGTAGAGCATACTCAGGGTTTTGAAGACAAATGCTTGCACAGATATTTCAAATAGTCTCTTGAACTTACTGTCTTCACTTGGCCTTGGATCACGGTTGATTACAATTGATTTAACTCAAACACACACATCAATCCTCTATCTCTTCTCTCAGTTCCTCTCCCCTGCTGAAGACAATGCTTCTCGCTTCCCCCCCATCCAAGCTTCCTGTGTAATTCAAGTGATGGTTGACTCCTGCCTTCCTTCATCCCTGTGCTCAGACTGTTGCCAAATCACTCCTGCATGCTATACACAAACCCAAGGCCGATCTTTTGTCCCTCTGCCCACATCGTGAAATCATTCCTCGTCCCAGTCTCTTTTCTACCTCCCTTGTGTGGTCTCTACCCCACCTGGATGAACTTCTCCCCTGCTCCCTCCTCCCCCCACCCCTCTGGCCTAACAAGCTGAAGTAACTTAACTTTGCTTTCTGTGCCTGTTCCTAAATGCTGCTCGTTTGGCCTTTTGTCACATCCCACCTCAGTCCCTGCTCTCCTTTAATGATTGCAGTGCCACCAGCTTCTTCCTCTGCTGTTCCTTGTGTGTCTTCTCCCACAGCCTGGAGCTCCTGTGCTCCTCTCCCCCAACTGCAAATCAGCCCATCACCTCCAAAACAAGCTGTTCCCTGGCAGTTATCCTGGCAGCCCACAGTTTGAGAGGCCCAGCCATACAAATTCCAACCGTATCATTCCCTAGTTCCTCCTCATTTCTGTAATCTCCTGCAACACTCCTGGTGTTTTCTGAACCACACCACAGGACCTTCAGCTTTCCTAACACATCCCCAAAATCGCAGCACAGGCCCTCAGTTCCCTCCCACAGCTGCCAGCTGTTCTGAGACTCCACTGTTACATGCCCTGAACTGTCTGCCTGGCCAGCCAAATTAGGGACCTGCCCATGGAGTCAACACTGCAGCTTTTACCTCCTGGTGGACACTGCTACGAGACAATCTCTTATCCAGCAGCTCATTCTTAGAAATAATGTAGAAACTTAATATTTGAGGCCTCTTTGACCCATCTATTCTGACCACTCTTACTTTGCAGATCCAAACATTAGCAGCAGTGGAAAAACAGACTGCTCAAGTCTCATTTCCTTAGGAAATCAGAGTTCAACCCACTCCCCACCCACTTCCATCTTTCAAAGCTCCTTTGAATGAGCCATGTACCCAGGAAAGCCTTGGCCCCCTTACCGTCTGTGCAGAAGCAGATATCCTGACCAACAAACTTCCCAGAGCTTGAGGTAGTAACTGCTACATTTCAAGCTACAGAAACATCTTCTACAGCCTGGGCTAAAGCAAACACGTACCCTCATGGTACAGGGAAAGGCAAAGGAAGTGGTGACATCCATCAGAGAGGTAGGAAAAGCTCACTTGCAGCACTAAACAAATAACCACAGCAGCCTGACAGTCCTTACACTGCTCCATGCTGGAGGTCTACACCAATTACAATCGCCTTGAAAAAGGACAAAACAGCAGCTGTAAAGGAATCACCGATGAGTCAAATAATTGTGCAACAGAAGGCAAAAATCTAAGTAAAAGGTTAGTCTGCCTAAAGAATAGGATAAGGATTAATGCTGAAAATCTTATAATCCTATTAGGTACTTCAGCAGCAGCAATCCCCAGTCTGGATCGTTACATGACCTTCTGGTCATTCCTTGTCAAAAGGGACACAGTGGAGGCAGGAGGGGAAAGGAAAAGGGCAAGGAAAGTGTCTGGAAAAGCACTGGGGAAGATCCATACCAGGAACTGTATGGGCTGTAATTGTTTCTTTTGCAACATAAACAAATAACTGAGGTTATTTTCTCCTTCCCCTGAAGCACTGTAAGGGGATGCTCAACTCAGTCAAGAGAACAAAGTCAAAAGAAGGCAAGAAACCCTCTCTACCACCAGGAGATAATCTGGGGAGCAGACTAACTGTATCTGTTTATATAATTACATTACATAGGATCTGTGGTTTGGTTTTGGTTCTCATTATTCAAGTTTACCAGTAAATAAGACAGGACAGGATGAAGCTTACCATGTTGTGGGGTTTCCTAATTACCAGGGGAATAGTAAAGCAATTGAACTGTTGGCTCCTCTTCAGCAAATCCTGTCATATTCCAGCGAAGCAGCTGCACCATCACCTATGCTCCTTCTGTCTCCACTTACCAGTACAGCCACAGCCTGCTCTGGTTATTATATCCTTCTGTTCCTTCTGCACATCTACTGGCACAGGGGTCTGACCAGCACATAGCACGTGCTATCCCAGATGTGACAATATTCTAACAGCATCTAGGCTATAGCCTAGTGGTCAGCCTCAGAGCCACTACCATGGCCTGGGAGGGCTCCCATGAGTTCTCATGATTTGGTGATGCTGCTTTCCCCAAGGAAAAGTTATTTACCTGCAAAATTAACACTCTCATTCCATAAAGCAACTCTGAAATAAATGGAAAGACTCTCAGTGATTTTCAAGAGTACTTAGCAGGACTCAGGTTACCTCCAGAAATGCCTGCACATCCACACTCCCTTGAGCATTTTTAACCACAGGGGTATTTTCTGGGTCTGCGTATTTGTAAACTGTTACAAATATACCAGCATGGCACTGTCTACATCCCAAGCCATCCAAGTTTTGCTCCTCTAGTTACCATGCCACCAGCAGTGTTTGGGCTGCCCAAACACTTAACAACATTGTACTACCTCAACACAAATAGAACAGCCCTTATTTTGCCCATAAATAACTAATGTTTCCACTTCATCAGCACACAGCAGCCAAGATGGGCAACTTCTGTTCCCAGGGATGGACACATCTGGGAATCACTGATATATTTCCTATTTCCTCAACGTGTACACTGGCTAGGGCGAGCTTGTTCACAGAGCAGTAGCTGAGCCATCATCACACCAGGATTCCTCGCTGAAGCCACCAAGAAGAGTGCCAGTAGGTTTGTGTTCCTTATTATCAGTCCTAATTAATGTTCCCACAGTGCCACAGACTAAAAATAAACGTCACTGTCTTTGCACCACAGGTTCTCAGTTTAAATCCAACAGCCAGGGACGTGAAAATAAGCAGTGCACAAGGTCAGGGAAAGGGTTAATGTGAGCCCCTGGACAGGTCAAATGCCTGATATTCAAGAAGGGACTGGGATGGAGAAAGCACCAGCTGCAGAGGAGGTTCTGGGCTGATATTCCCTGGGAGGCGGCTCCTGCAGTTTCTCTGTGGTCATTTTGCAACAGAAAGGTGGCTCCAGGGAAGTCAGGAATTTGCTTATTCTCCCTCAGGGTAACAGCTGACAGTATCCCCATCCTGGGCCTCAGGAGATGTGGATACCTGGCCATGCAAGACCGACATCCCGACATCCCAATACACTCTGAAAATACCAGAGACAAAAATATCCCCCAAGGAAAGTGCTGGGTCCTAACACTGCTGAGGCAGATCAGGCTCACTCATTTGCAGCTTGAATCAAACATCCTTGTGGGGCTGCTTCAGTGCCCGAGCACAACTGTGCAGATGTGCCCATGTCACTCAGCCAGTCGTGCACTGACTCCACAGGTATCAACAAGGTGTAAGGCTCCACTTGGACAGTAACCCAGCACATCCCTCTGCTTCAGGAAACATTCCTCTGCACCGTCTTGGTGCAGCCCTTGTCCTCATCAGCACTTCCAAAGCACTACGCACACCCACAGTGCAAGGCAGGCCAAGGAGAACTTGGTGTCTAACACAAAGACTCTCTGCTTTCCATCCAGATCCACCTCTGACTTCCCAGCCAGGCTACCAAGAAGCAAACTGAAACTTCATCTTGGTTAATGTAACCTAAGGGCTGAGGAAACCCAATTGCTCCTCCTGGTATAACTGCAGGGCACAGGGACGCCCGACTGTCCTCCCAGCAGAAATAGCAAGTCAAGGGCTGTCCTTGATGCTTCTAATTTAAGCAGTCTTGATCTTCCCAAAGCAGCACATACTGCTCTCCAGTTGACATGACCCTTTTCTGTTCTCCCCAGCCAAGGCACTCCCCACATGGGAGCTGGAAGATGGCCAAGCACAAACAGGTGAAGCGACGTGGCAGCAGGGATGGGTGCAGGAAATGGGCTTGGCCAGCCTGGAGCTGTCACACGGCTGCGCTTGGGTCACAACCACCCCAGACAGTGCTCCAGGCTGGGGGCACAGTGTCTCAAAAGCTGCTCAGCAGAAAGAGACCTGTGGGTATTGGTTGACAGCCAGCTGAACAGAAAGCCAGTGTGTGCCCCAGTGGCCAAGGCCCGTGGCATCTTGGCCTGTATCAGCAGTAGTGTGGCCAGCAGGACCAGGGCAGTGATTGATTGTCCCCCTGTACTCACAGCACTGGTGAGACCACACCTTGAATCCTGTGTTCAGTTTTGGGACCCTCACTTCAAAAAAGGACACTGAGGTGCTGGAGCATGTCCAGGGAAGGGCAACAGATGTGGTGAAAAGCCTGGAATACATGTCCTATAAGGAACAGCTGAGGAAACTTGGGTTGTCCAGTCTGGAGAAGAGAAGGCTCAGGGGAGACCTTACTGCTCTCTACAACTACCTGAAAGGTCTCTTCTGTCATGTCTCAAGTGAAAGGACAAGACAAAATGGCCTTAAATTGCAGCAGGGGTGACTCAGATTTGATACTATAAAAAAAAATTCATTGAAAGAATGGTCAGGCGTTGGAATAAGTTTCTCAGGGAGTGGCAGAGTTACCATCTCTGGAAGTTTTCAAGAGGTGTCTGGATACAGCACTTGGGGATACAGTTTAGAGGAGATTATGGTGGTGCTGGCTTGACAGGTGGACTAGATGATCTTGAGGGTCTCTCCCAACCTTGGTGATTCTGTGAACTATTACGTTTACTCACATTGAGATCCTACGTTCAGATTGGCCTAAAGAAGATAAACTTGCCCCCATTTTTCCCTTTCCCCCCACTTCTTGTTACAGGAAGAAGACAGAAATGCTAAAATAACACTACCACTGAGAGAGAGACCTTGTAAAATATTGGGATTGTTCCCACTAAAACTACCAGCAACGAGAGGTCTCACAGTTATGTTTACACTAACACCCTTAAGTATCATATTTAAATCCCAATGAAGATTAGGCAGGTACTTAACCCTTCCCAGGGTTACTGTTCCAGGCTGTCTTCAAACTCAGGCAGAACTGCATCAGTTTACACACAAGCCAATGCTTCCAAGTTTTCTTTACAGCTCTTCAGGACACAAAAGGCCTGTGTAGCTGCTTATAAAAATACCCCACGTCTCTGCAGCTATTTTAGGAAGCAAATTCATCGCAGGTAGAGGCTTACTAAGCTGGTCTGTTCTACTTCACGCTGCCTCCGGTGGAGCTGCCAGGCCCAGAGCACTGCCGAACGAGAGGAATGTGTCTGTCACCGAGGCAATGTTTTAAAGCGGGTCTGTGTGGGGAGTGTGCAGGGCTGGTGTGGGGCCCGGCCCATGGAGAGAAGCTGTGTTTGACAGGAACGCTGTGCCTGGCACACGCCGGAGGCTCCGAGCAGCTGCCTGCCAGAGATAGCGTTTTGGTGGGTCTCCCCCAAGGCACTTGCCCTGTGGCTGCTCCTCCCCTCTCATGCTCCAGCTCAGCACGGAGCAGGAGAAAGCAGCCTGCAGCCCTGAGCCTTCTCCCAGCGCTGGCACAGGCCCTTCTGGGGATGAAGAAATAATTCATCAAAGTGTGATACTGAGGGCAGTAAAACCTGTGCCTTTGAGAGAAGAAGACATTCTCTGCTCTGTGACTGGGTCAGATCTTCACTGCTCCAAAGAGCCAGGGCTCAGCACCCGTGTGCCCCAATGTTTTCCCTATCCAGCACTGACCTGTGGTCCCTGCTTCGAGAGCTCTGTCTTTTTCCAAGCCAAATAAATGGCAATTTGAAAACTAAATGGTATGTTTTAGATGGGAAGGGCTGCTTTTCCTGACTCTGGAGAGGGGGATGTTTATGTGGGAAAAAGTTTTTTTAGCAGCACTGACATTATATTCCAGAGATGACAGATGGTCTAAAATCTGCATTGTGAGTTAGCCTACAGATTTATGGTAGGCTCATGATATGAAAAGGAACAGAAAGAGACTTATAACCTAACCAAACTAATTTCTAGGCTAAAAAAGGTACAAAACATGGACTGCATATCAACAAAGCCGCTCTGCATTATTTTCACAGAATACCCCATCATGCTGCAAGTATTATTCTGGAATTATTTTGACTGATACTATGTGAATCACCTTTTAGGAAGAGTAACCACAGAGATCCGAATTTAGAGCATAATCCTACTACATTCTGTGTATCCGAAAACTCAGTTCAGGTTATGGAAACTTCCACCATCAAAGCATAAGTGTCTGAGGAAGTGGTGAGAAACACAAAAGCTCCTGTTTGCCTACCCCTCACTGAAAGACAGCTTTAGACTTCCAGTGGTGTACTCAAGGGACAGAAAACAGGAATAAAAAATTGAATTAAACTATAACCCATCCAAATCAATTGCAGCATAACCTCCTCAGAGTACTGTTCGCTCTGCTGCCCCGGGACAGAACATTACTAGAAGTGCTTAACTAAATGCAAGGAATATCTCAGCTCACCAGCGTAATTTGAAAATCAAACCAGAAGACCTCTTTGGCCCAAATATTCAGCTAAAGCCACAAAAAATGTCAACTTCCCATGGATGTCAAATGATTCAATCCACTAAAACAAATCGAGTAGTCCCAAGGCTGCTTCAAGTAGCACTAGGCTTTGGGAGCCTCCACAGGCTCTTGCCTGGAGGAGGAAAGAAATCCCAGGTAGATCTCTATACTAGCCAAGGAAAGCAGTTCAGTACAGGAACAGTTATCAGGCACAATCATGGCCAGCTTGGTGCAAAACAGCCTGAGGAGAAAATCTTACTGTCTGGGCAGTTCTGTAAATACCACAGAGTTATGGAATGGAAGAGACCTTAAAAATTATCTTGTTCCAACACCCTGCCATGGGCAGGAACACCTTCCACTAGCATGGTGGATGCTGGCAAATTAACAATGAACAGCGTAACTCCTTCCAGCAGGAACTGACTTCTTACATTGCTGAGGACTCCAAAACATGAACCAGAAAAAACAGAAGACCAAATCTGGAGGGACCGGTCACACTGAGACATGTGGGACCCAACTCAATTGTAAGCTCTACGTTCCAGAGCTAATATCTACCTCCTAGTTAAGTAAACAAACAAACAAAACCCCACATCCACCTCTAAAACATTTCTTCTCCTTTGAAAAGACATTTCAAAGAAGGATTTCAAAGTATTATTGTCTTTAATACCAAAGCTGATGGCACTGCTACTGATTTCCGATTTCTGATTATTTCCACTTCACAGAGCCTTGCGTCTATTTTAAATTACAAGAAAGCAAGACATATTACAATTACACAGGAAGGTCATGTCAGGAACATGAATTGTGCCCAGTTTCCAACTCCAGTTTTAAATCAGGAGTGTGCAGAAAAACAAGGGCAAGACGATTCCACAGGTAATTTCAGAATATTCAGCCCATCCTCATGCTGTGGTTAGCAGGGGTGTCAGAATGCCACATGCTAAATATAACAGCTGCGACATTGCCGGGAGTTCACAGGCCATGCAAACCACGCTTCTCTTTCTGGCCCACAGACACAGACTGGTATTTCTTCAGGGAGGGGCTGGGCACCTGCTTTTTTACTAGGACTTGCATAGGGGTATTTTTGTTGGTTTTTTTTTTTTAAAGGAAGGAAAATGAGACACTGTCATACAGCTTGAAAAAGAAAGACTTCCAGTCTTTTCTCACATGCATTTGACAAGGATTTCGAGTGTGAATTTAATAGAGTTCTTTCCTCCAGGGTCTTTTCTCATTTCATTCATCCTTTTTAATCCCTCCATTTTATATGGCTAATAACAGCATTGTAATGAAATGCATGGTGCAACTGAGATAAACACGGAGGGAGAGATCTCCAGCTGGAGCTAAACTGATACAGACCAGCCCCAAATCTAACCCAGACACAAAGGAGAGGAAATCAGAGGGAAATGAGCCTCTGTACTGAGCTGTGGATCACTAATGAATAATCAGTCAGAGCTGCTGGCTACGCCTCGGAATTCAGCTTCAACTACAGTAAAATTATTTGTCTCTAATTAAAATTAATTAGAAGAAAAGTGACCATTTAGTGGCTAATCCTAAACCATGGTGCTAGGATAAGTGGTACAAAACAGCAGGTAGGGGAGCCGAAACAATTCACTGACCAGGCACCTCTTAGGGCTGTCCCAGGACAGCATCAGTCCTGTGGGGGTCACACTGATCACAGTAAGTTAAGGGGAGAGGCTTTCCAGAGCACTTCACAGACTGAGGGCGCTTCGTACCTACAGGGCTATGAGACTTATTATGGGATGCATGGGCAGACAGTGGACTAGGGCTCACACATGAAATGAAAAGCACACCAACGCGACTAGGAGTGGCAGGCTGCCTACTCTTGCTCCTTCACGTACTTGCCCATGATGGTCACCACATAAAATACCTCCTGAACCTCTTGGAGTTCTCCTGAAGAACACAGGGGACAGCCAGAACTTTGGCTTCTGGGCTTCCAAGGAGCTTTATCGATAGTGCTCAGTAGAGAGCAACTCTGGAGGAACAGACCCTGTAACTAAGGAGCAGCACTAACCCCCTGCCAAACAGAAATTGTGAGCCCATTTTCTCCCATATTAACGAGCAGCAGGTGATTTTAAAAGCCCATCAACGCTAAACACCTTTCTTCCCCACACTCTCCCACCTGAGAAGAGAAAGATCAAAACCTACATGACAAGTATTATTTAATGTGCTACTGGAAACTGCCCAGTGAATGTACTGTAAGAAATACAAATGTGTCCTTTAGACTGGAATCACAGTAATTTTGGTATGAAGTGGCCTCTACAAGTCTTTAATCCAAGACAGGACTAACTTTGAGTTTCTATCAGGTTGGTGCAGGCCCTGTCTGGTCAAATTTTGAGTATTTCCATCTCTGGACTCCTGTTACAGTGTTTGCTCAGCCTCTTTGAAGACTTTTTTTCTTTATATTTAAACAAAATTTTCTTTGCTGCAACTTTTTTCCATTGCCTCTCACCTTTTCGCAGTGTGGCTCCACAAAAACCCTGGCTCTGTCTTCTCTGTACCAACCCGTCATGTTTTTGAAGACAGCAATGACACTTCCCCTTCACCATCTCAGGCTGAACAAACATCTCACTCACCTCTCCTGGAGCACCGTGTGCTCCAGTCCTCTTCCACTGGATTCACTGCACGTGGCCAGTGCCCTCCTCATACTAGGGAAACCCAAATGGGACACACTGCTCCAGACACTCCCTCACACTTTCCCAGCAGAGGGAAACAACCATTTTCCCCAACCTGCTGGATAACCCTCTTATTAAACCAATCCTGTGTCGAGCTCTGGAGAAGAACAACACTGCACCATGCGTATCATCAGAAGTACAGAAGCACCAGGGACCCACTGCCCAAATGCTGAGGAGGCTCCTCCTTGCTGCTTGGGAGAAACTTCTTGCTCAGCCACACCACCCCTTTCCTTTGCAAGAGGTGCTGTCCCCAGGGAGACAAGCTGGGGAACACCAAACTTGGCTGCTAAGGAAAGCGCGTGAGGAACAGCACCACGCTGCTTTAACTCTGTGACTTAGCATGGACTGGGTTGCTTTTAGCCAAGAGCTCCAAAACAAGGGGTAAGGAAATGAAATGAGTATTTACAAACACTGCTTTGAGTCTCTTGCTCAGCCGTTGTGGGGGAGCTAGAACAGCTAGATTGCCCTTATCTCTACAGCTACACACTCACAGGGTAAGGCTTTGTGTCATTAAGTGTGCAGTTTAATATAATGGTTTTATGGTAATGCTCTTGCATGATCTTTCCTTACATAAAGCCACTCGTTACTTCTGTGCCAAACACTATAAGCCACGGTACATATCTGGAGATAAAATGACACCTTCTTTCTTCTGCTGGGGCTGGGAACCTCACGGGGAAAGTAAATTACCCATACATGGCTAACAGTCATGCTATAATCATTTTTAAAAGGATCAGAGGCTACAACATCCCGCAACGCCTTGATCGAGCTAAAATTGATTTAAAGGGCTTTCTTAAATGACAATCTCCATCAGAGCCCCTAAACTCATCCTTTAGAAGTCGGTGAATTCTATTTGCAGGTAAAACGAAGAAAGATTAAATGAAATTGATCATAAGAAGTGTTATATTCAGCACTTTCAAAGGGTTGATCTATGTTAGTAACAGGAAAAATACACACTCCAGGGTTCAGGAAGCTTTAATTTCTCTGACCTACTAATTCGAAGAGGCTTTTCATGACGACACCTGAGTGCACAGCAGGACCCTAAGCACAGAAACACCAGCACCTCTCTAAGTTGAACCATCCTCAGTTGCTTCTCTCCAAGCCTTTGGGAAATAGTTGAGTTGTCAGATCCCCATTGTACATTTTGGTTCCTCTGGGAACCTTTGGGCCCTGCTGAGCATTCCCCTGGCTGGACATCCATCATGCACTGCTGACACACAAAAGCTGTATCTGTTGGTGCCTTTAACTTGCTGGGGTTGGGAAGGATATCGCTGTTTCTGGCTCAGACCCTACCAGCACACAGTGTGGGTGGACCAATACACTCTCAGGAGGAGACGCAGTTGCACAGCCTCCAAAATTCATGCCATTCCCTCAATAACACTTGCATATTGCCCAGAAACACAGCCCAACTGAAACATCTGACTTGCAATTGACTTCGCAGGTGCATGTGACAGATATACCTCGTGCAATTGGTACAGAGCATTCTAAAATACCTTTGGTTTTGCTCAACAAAAAAGAGATATGTACAAGCGTACATTTCAAGACAGAAATACTGGAATTTAGACACATTTCCTTTGCCACTCTGGGATGCTTTTTAAAATGCAAGGCTTCTATTCTGAACTTTGGAATCTCTTTACATCTATTTAACTTTCCTACATAATGATTCATCCCACAACTGAATATATTCTGCTACAAAAAGACAATTCCTTCCCTGCTTCTCCCAAATCATTTTATCTCATTAAGTATCTCCAGGTTTTATATTTCTTGACCAACATACATTTTCTTTTTTAATGTCTGTTATTTTCCAATCTTACCATAGCTTCTCCCTGAAGCTTAACAGGTTAAACACTTTCCTGTTACACCAAATACTCTGAATTTCACTCCCCATAGTGTTCTAGTGAGTGAAGTTTGGGTCTTTAACTAAAGATAAGACAGAAGAAGGGGTTTTTTGCCACTTCCACCAATTTTCATAGCACACCTACTATTCACCTGCATTACAGATTTTACCAACCAGCTATTACCTAAAGTGCAGGAGGGACTGAAGAGTGAAGTAAGGGATATTACTGGAATACCTCACAGCACTTCACGCAGAGAGCTTCACAACGACACCTGGAGATTATGGATTTGGGACAGAGAGATTCCCAGGGTAAAAATCTCTAGAGAAACCCGAGATGGCAAATATCTACAGGTTCCATTGACCATGCTGGCAATTAAATGGTTTTCACCACTGTAAATCAGCAGCTTGGTCAGAGCCCAGTGAGAGCCAGTGAGAGAGCTGGAGGGAGAAGTTGTGGTTTCCAGGCTCTGCTTGTGTGCCAGCCTTTACCACCTCCACCATTACACCGAGACTACCTCGCTGTGAGCACAGCTTAGCAAGGCAGGACTGCCAATCCCCACATTTGTTCATTTATCTCATCAGGTGATTTCTTGGAAGCTATTAGGGGAACATCTCCGTTCAAAATAAATTATCAGACAACGGTTTCTCAGAAAAGAGCGCACAAACAACCTCGCAGGTTCGGAGTACAAATCAAAGGATCTGATGCTCAAAGATATATGAAATATATGCACATATTACAAAAGTTTGGATTTAAAATCCAGTATCACAATTTGGTAAAGAGATGAAGGGGTTTGATTCAGTTATTTTTAATACCTCCAGACAGCAGTATTGCTACCCAGATACTCGATCCTCCTTCTGTCAGAAGATGCCATGTTCCCATTTGCATTCAATTTTGATCTCTCCCAGACTTCTCATCTCTCTCTGAATTTCAGGCTTTGGCTGAGAGCATTACAGAGAAAAAGGGATAAGCCATGCCACTCTCTTCTATTCTGCATTTCCCCAAACACAAATGTGTTCAGATCAAAGCCTGTGACACAGGCACAGCTCCATTCCTACACCATGAGGAATACCACTTGGTTTCAGGCTTGGATAAAAAACCGATGCATTGCACGATTATGAACCGTAAAGGCTTTGCCTCTCCTCTTTCTTTTGGCTTACTGACTTCACCTCTTTTCCATTCTCACCTTCTCTCTCATACATATACCTTGCAGCTGGCAGCTACTCAAAATTTAAAATAAAATGTAAACTGAGGCTTAGGAGCCAGATGGAGACTTCACAGAAATAACTTGAGGGGAAAGCAAAGGGGAAGACAGCCAATGCTTCTAGGACCAGTACAGGGATTTCTAAGCAAGCAGCTGCTTGAGAAGGCAGCTGGTACTTTTTGTGGGAACACCCACACTGCCTGCTACCTTATGTATGCTTTTCCATCATTTCTTATACATTAATACTGCTGGTTTAAATGCCACAGTCCAGTCCTTATTCTCCTTCCCAAGCAAGAAGATTCACACGGAAGGATGAGAGTGTTGCAAGTGCCACTCGCCAGAAACAAAGCATCACGATTTTGAAATTAAATGGTTAAACTGCATCAAACACAACACACAGCCGTGTAAAACGTTTCTGAAGAACTGAGTCTACACAGACTTCAGCCATTTACGGACTGACTGCCCAGAATGAGTTTTCTTGGTTTCAAGAATATACCTAAATTATAATACTGTTTGAATAGGGACTTGATTTGTTACAGCCAAGTATCTGCAAACCTCAGCAGAATAATAATTGAAAAAGAATGCTGAGCTATTCCAGTGGTTTTATTGCACATCTGAGGGCAAAAACCTCAGGACACACTATATCAAAGAGGAAAAAAATATCTAATTTATAAGTAAATCCTTGGGGGTGGGATGGTGGTTTTACAGAATGGGTTTACATGAGATTAACTATGAATTACCACAAGCTACACAGAAAGCAAAGTGGTTCACTTTCAAGTACCACATAAAATCTGGCATGGTATTTATATACTAAAAATGCATGTCCTGTCTCATGGACAGCAGGCGAGATCTTTCACTGGCTTTTTAGTCTCTCAAACAGCTCTGCTCATTCTGCAGCGATCTAGGAATAATCTGTGGAAACATGCACAGGGTCTGTATCATCAATCACGTCTGTCACATCCCCTCGGGCCCTGGAAATGGCTGTCAATGAGCCCTTGGGATACCCAGGTCTGGAAAGGCTGCAAAGCAGCACTGGTTTAAGACAGCCAGAACAAGGGATGCAAGCTAAGAGCAGGGCATGGTTAGCCAGCACCCTCTGTAACACAGCTTCACATAAGGCACATGCACAAAGCATGAGAGATTAACCATATCAGATGGGGTGAAACTGTAAAGTAGCTTTAAAAATACATGTATTAGGGCGCAATAAGGCATGAGGAGATGGTCAGGCTCTTCCTTCTCAGCTTTAGTGGGTATTAACACTTGATAGAGAAAAGCTCGAGAGCGAAGCTCAGCAGAGCTCCAGAGCTGAGCTTAGAGGTGTCTTGGTTACAGGCTTTGGGACAGCTCATTCAATGGGCTTTGGCTGCTAAAGTGCACGGAAAGCCCTATTCCTGTCTAGTGATGACATTCCAATACTAAAATGAAAAGATTAAATAACTGTCCTGATGGAATTGTGCTTTTAGGAGCCCTCTATCCTTGATCTGTCACCACTCAAAGGGCAGTTTAACTTGAAGCTCATGAAGGACCGAAGTTCTCCACCAAACAAGCCAACTTCTGTCCTGCAATATTCAATTTTCTAGGATCCAGCTGGCACCCTCTGCAAGGCCCTCCCCACTCCAGGCTACAAATACAACTTTGGGATTCTGACCTGGGTGGATTTACGCTCCTCACTGACTTCAGCAGAGCTGCACCAGCTGACACAACTTGTACCCTGGGTATTACCCTAGGGATGAGAAAATGACTGAGGTTTGCATTGAACCAGCATTTTTCAGCTCTTTACTCAGTCTGTCTGCAAAATATCCAGCCTTGATCCTTCAGGTTCACCACAGGCCAGGACTTGGAATTTTTGTGGCAGTTCTGATTAAAACTGGGCCATGACCACTTAGCCTATTTCTATGGGCAAAACAGAGAAGCTGTGCCTGTTCCAGACAGGAACTTACTTTTTCCCCCTCATATGCTGTGGGGTTTTTGTTAGAAGGCTACATCAAGCAGCTTTCTATTGAATTCCATCTTTTCTCTCTGGATAATCACACTTCATTTCGCAAGGATTCTGTAACTCTGATCATGTGCCAGTAAGGCTTTTTCTGAGCACATAAAATGATACACTTAAATTTGATTGCTAGACTAAAGGAAAAGACTTGGTGCAATTCCTGATGGATCAAAGAATCTCCAAATCTTCTGAGTGAATGTGTGGTTTCTCAATTATTATTAGTGTTGAGGTGACCACAGCAGTCTATGTTACAGACTCATGACAGTTATAGCTATATATATCCCTAGGTATGGGTATATCTATGAGACAGATGATATCCTGAGAAAGGATCATTAGACCTCAGTCTCTCCCTAAATCATCAGAGTCAGCAGGGGATTGGTTTGACTGATGGCACTCTGACAGCTATGAAAAGAGGGGAGCACAGTATAACAGGCATGAGAAAATTCCTACAACATTTATGCAGGAAACCATTTACTCTTAGTTCAGTGTCTGGGTTTTTAAGGTATGTTTTAAATAACAGCTTCCTCTCTGCATCTGATTCTATGAGAAAGACCCTTTCTGTATATAGGACAGCAGAGTGTGTTGCCATGGAAATTATTATGATCTACTTAAATTCAACAAATCCTGCCTTATGGGGTATATTCCCGGGAGTATCTCAATTTAATTATTAATGCTCTTTATAAACAGCAACATCCTTCTGCTTTGACTGAAATCCTTATAAGCAGAATGAAAACAATAAACCTGGAAAGCAGAGTCCTTTGTTCAGCTGCAAAACAGGTACAATTAAGCCAGGGAAAAAGCAAACAGCCTCCAAGCTACCCTGTCAATGTGCTCCAACTCAGACCCAGATGGATCTCCTGGAAGGGGGAAAGTCTCATTCAGTGCCTGTGTCCATCATGCCCTTGGTCTCTCTGCAATGATTTCCAGCAAAAACACCAGCTAGGATAGTGGGTTTTTTCGCAGAGGGACATGTTCAGTGGAATCTAAACACTGACCATCAACTTATTTCCACAGAACCACCTGTCTTGCGCTCCTTTTCCAGTCTAATCTCTCTTCCCATGAAATATGTGACTAAATGCAAAGCCTTTCAGCCTCAGGGCAGCTCCAGCATCCGTCTCTCTCCCTCACATGTCACTGTGAATTCTGCAGGTAGGTTTGAGGAGCCAGATGGTGTTTATTCAGGCTGATTTAACACTGGGGATAGTTTCTTGTGGATCACACAATATGGGTGGCTCATAGGTCCAAGTTTAGACATCCACATAACATGTTCTCCCAAGTCCCCACCAGAAGAGACAGCAGGATGAGCAGAACCCTTCCATAAGCAGGATGAGGCTCAAGAACCTCAAGCAGCTCATCCAAAAAAGGGCCTAAGGCAGAGCACGATCCAGAGCAATCCTGTGGGAACTGCCTGAGGCAGAACAGCAACCTCATCAGCAGGGCTGTTTGCTGTGACCTGCAGCCTGGGGGAGCTGCTCTCCCCAGCGCTCACAGCGAGGTGCTGAAGACATCAAGACAAAGGTGACCATGAAATATTGTGATGACCAGAGAAGCCCGTCTTCCTGTGACTGCTCTGTTCTTTGCCTTCATCAGGCACTTTGCCTTCATTTGCCACTTATCCTCCCTGGAAGGGTGTTCTTGAAATGCCACCCAAGATTCCTGCTTTCACTCTGCCATGAGTGCTCCTTAGGGACTGACAGTCAGGACTGCTCTGCCAAAAAAGAGGCTCATTTATGTAAAACATCCCAGAGCATCCCTGGACTTCTGACCTTTCATTTGCAAATTTCAGCTCAAAATTCATATTTACCTTGTCCCTGCAATTCTGATCCAGAGAACGTCCCTCATGTCCACATCAGGGTCTATCAGATGTAAAACAGAACTGGTAACTTAGATGGACAGAGGTCATCACTAAGACTACTTTACAAGTACCAAATTAAGAAGGAATAAATAACCTGCCTTCTTCCCACAGGGAACTTACAGCACTGCTGAATCCAGGCTCTTGGTGTTCTCATACAAAATCTGCCCTTTCCTTGTATGAGGTTGGTTAATGGTCATAAGCCTCCCTCGAAAACATGAGGCCAGAGATGTCTGGCAGTTTTTGGCCTTCCTCTTTAAACACTTACTTAGAAGCTGGAAGCAAGAAATAGAATAAATGAGCTCAACTGAGCTGAATGAAAGGAAGCAGCAGTATCAACTCAACAGAAGTGTTTCTTGTGTAGGAGCTGCAACTGTTTGTTGATGCTGATAGCATTGCATTGCCTGGTAGACTCACAGGCAGGCTACACACATTGCTCTGGCATCCCTGGGACCCATCCAAAAAGGCACAAAATTCCAGACACGAGGGGCATTCTTTGTAGCTCCTCACAAATAGGTTCTTCAATACTGGTTTTGTTGTCCTGTAAAATCTGCTATTTTGGAAAGCAAAATATTACCATGGGGCTCCGTGGGAGAAAAAGGGGAAAGAGAGACTGCAGCTTTACTGATCCATTGACTGATTCCTTCTTTGAAACTGGATGTTTATTTATTAGCAATTAGTGCATTAGCAGTCAGGGAGGCAGCAAGTAGCATTGGAAGGAACAAGCCTTTTCTAAGCGTGACACCAGCTGTTCCCCTGTCACTGCCAAGAGTAAATCTCCAACTTGACACCTAATCTTCTGCCTCCATATAAATGTGCATCCCTTCTGAAACATAATCCCTGCTCTTCATTTCTGCTTACTGTACAACCAGCTTCTCTCCTTCTTCAGTGCCATCCTTGCCCTTCCTCTGGCTCTTACTGCTTTTACCAGCCTGCAGGTCGCTGCTTTACCACGCAGAGCAAATAAAAATCCCTCGTCCTCCCCTTCTCTTGCAAAATGTGACTGCAAGAAACAAAAAGCAGGGTACTCTGCTAAGGAGTTATGCCTGTTCCAAGGCTCATAGCAAATGATGAAGTGGTTCTGTGTACAGAGTTTGGGAAAGTACCACCCATGTTTCTAGCTCTGGAATGAAGGTCTGGAGTGTCTTCCCAAGTCCTGCCTGTGGAATGAGCAGGCGTGTCCTGTTATCTCAGTCATTCTCTTCAAAAGCACACAAGTCATGGGAAGATAAAACACAGTTTTCATTTTGTCACTTTTGCTAGCTCCTTCTCACTACCCTGCTCGCCATCTGTTTTGCCTGTATTTCATCCGTTTAAATTTGGAGCTCCTCAGAGCAGGAATCTTGTCTTACTGCATGCATGTGAAATGCCAGAAAAGAGCATGAACACTGCACCTGTAATGGTGTCACAGAGGTATTACCAAGGAGCACAGGATCAGCCTCATAAATGATTCACCCAGAAGGCAGAGTCCCATGTATTCATACCTTATTTATTTTTCTATTACTAAGGACTTAGGAGAACCAACTAGAGACTAACCCTCACTGTCTAGGTGCTGCAAAATAAAAAATACTGAAACTTGCTGCCCCAAAGGGTTTGCAATCTAAGTAGCATACCAGTGATAACAAAAGTATGTGGCACCTTCCCCTGCAAAAAGCAGCACGTGATTAACTTCAACAACACGGGTGATTTAAGTGAGATTTTGCCATATGAGTGTTTTGCTCGCAAAGAGCCCCATTACATTGATGCATCCCTCCATTAGCCATGTCACCTCACAAGACCTACCTGAAATCTGAGTGACCCTGATCAAGTCAAGTGGACAAGTCAACAGAAGGAACTCGAGACTCAGATTCTTGCTGCCTAATGAGGACATAGAAGGAATTTTGTCATGCAACAGTTTTACAGCAACCCAAACCGGCCAGTACTTCTGAAGCGCTCAGGTCTTCATCCACCTTTATGATTAGCGTGAGAATTCCCAAGATACCGTCCCTGTCTGCTGAGAACATAGAAGCAGAAAGGCAAATGCAGTGCTGAGTACTCAGACACAACTGCTCAAGCAGGAGGCACAACTGTACATCTTCCTTTGTCCCATGTGTGCCAAGCACTGCCTCTTCACCCAACAGCTCCCTGTGCAACACACTGCCCCTTCCAATGGAAGCTCCCTGGAGATGCCAGATTCCCTCTCAACTGCAGTAAGAACATGGAAGAATGTTTCTCAACCTTTCTAATCACTGCAACACCCAAACCTCTAAAAGAAACACAAAGCTCTTTTTGCACGGTTGCTTAAGGAGAGATCATGAATAATAAGTCACACAGAATTGGTAAAATGTCAAAATATTTGTATTTTACAAAACTTCAATTCAGTAGATATAATTACAAAACTTGTAACCAAAAAAATAACCTAAAGAATTGTGTCTTCTCTTTAATCAGTCATTACATAATTGCCTGTATAAGGGTTTCTGTTTCAAACCTGAAATGTTTCCATGGGCTGCCTGATGTTTTGTGGACTGCCAGTCAGTAATCTGTGCAGCACAGGTTGAGTACTTTGGATATAAATCTCGCTGCTGGAACCAGGAAACCAATTTTAGGCAGTGTAATGCCTGACTTAGTAGCCTGAATTAGGCAGTCTGGCTGTCACATCCTACTGTCTGTGGCACAGAGGATCTGAAAGGGAATAGGTCATCATTCAAAATACTTCAGCCTTTGGTCGTTAACTGCTTCAGGTAGCGTGTGTTTACGTCTGCAGGTTTGCTCTATCCCTCTCACAACCATCCATAAAAAGAACCACAAACACATTTCCCAATTCCCTTCATCAAATTCCCTTTTATTAATTGATTGATCAAGGAGCCTGGACGAAATATATTAACAGTTACCACAGGTTTTCTGTGGAATACTGGACACATCATTTGATCTCCCGGTGCCGCAGTGCACTCACCAGTACAATGGCAGTAGGAATCATTTTGATGGCCCAACTCTGAATTAATCCCTCTAAGTGCTTTAATACAGTGAATGGAAAGGGTCCCACAAGGGCAAAATACTGTACTGAGCCAGCTGCAAAGATCAAGCCCCTTGGCTGTATTCCATGATTTCCAGTTTGGTAGAACGTCCTTCCTTACCACACCAGGACCAGCAAGGTCTGTGATGAGCACACAAGCAAACCTTCCCCACTGGGGACAGGAGCATTTCCAGCACATCTGTGCTTGGGCAGGAAAATCTGGGTCAGGGCTGCCAGAGCAAAAGGCAGAGCTGTCCCCTGCAGCGTGATCACACGGTCACATTTCACACCAAGGGCACGGCAAATGTCGCACCTGCGCTGGGCACGGCTCTGTCACTTTACCGTCACCAACAGGTTCTGCCCCCTGCGCAGAGCCAGAGGCTGCGGCAGAGATGCACGTGGTGGACGGAGCCACAGAGACCATGTGCTCTTCACGTGAAGGACAGCAGCAGTGCAAGGCTGCAGCACATTTTGGAAGGATTACACCACTGTTTGTACACGTAAAGTTTTGTAGCAAACTGTGCGGGTATGGCAGGTGGTCTGCCCTTCACACTTGCCAGCTCCAGAGCACCTCAATCCCTCACAGCATCTTCCAGCACCAAGTAAATAAAGCAGCCTGTAAAGAAAGGATCTTCACATATTTGATACATATCAACTGACGCACTAATGCTGACATATCAATAACCAACAGCTCGGGGATGTGCTGTGCTTTCATGAGAGCAGCCCTCGCCTGCTTGAGTGCATCCTGTCTCAGCCTCTCATAAAGAACACACAAATTATCATTTCCTACCATCAGATAATATCTACGATACAATTCTTCAGGTTTTGTTTCATTCATAAATTTCTTCAGGCTTCCCATACACATGAAAAGCAGGAGGAGGAAGGATCTGCTAAAGCTTCTCTAAAATGGAAATTCCTTACTGATGTAAAGATTAAATCTATGGCTGACTCAGTAGCACTATGGATTGACACCAGCTGAGGATGGGGGTGGTCGATCTCGCACAGCCTTGCTAAAACGGCATCACAGTAACCAAAAAAGGGAAAGCTGACAAATTGTGACAGGGAAGGGATTTTCACTCATGAGTTTAAAGAGTTCTTTGGTTCCTGTTTGATTTTGTTCAGACCTACCTGCTTCCAGGGACAGCCGGAAGAAAGGATGCCATCCTCTTTCACATCAAGAGATTAACCAGGCCATTACTGATATTTTGATTTAAAAGGAAACAAATACAGGCAAAACCAGCATAATTAAGGCTGGGGGGTTTCACCATTAAGAACATATTTAACCATTTCATAGTAAGTTGCTATGCACTCCTATGCTTCTCACAGCAGGAATTCAAGTCTTTAAGTCACACAGTACCATCTCAACTATTGATGATAAGTCTGATCCAGCCTCATTCCTACTGACATCTCCTTCCTCTGCCACATGTTCTGCAAGGCTTTCAACAAGCAATGCGATGTGCCTGACTTTCAGAATATAAGCCAAAACCTCTATTTCTGTTCTGCATGATCCCAAGCACAAAAAACAAGTTCCATGTTTCTGAAAAATGACAGGATTTCCACACCAATAAAACAGGCTGTATTTACATATACCACTTTAAACTTCAAAATGCCTGTAGACAACAGCCAAAGAGTAGAGCAGACCAGTAACCACCCAGGATTGCCAGCGCTGTGCACTGCAACTGAACTGGACAGCAATAATGAAGACAGATCCCAAGCCCTTCTCCTAGAAAGGCCTCTACCATTGGAAGCGAACAGAACCTCCTTTGAAATGAATAACAATAAACTGCAGATGGTAGGACACGCCACTCATCCCTTCTGGTCGGTCTCAGGAAGATAAATTCAGCACAGTTCATTACACTCCACAGATGAGGAAACCAAGATACAGGTGCTCCAGGATGTCCTTTGAGATATGCTCAGAGATGATGAATAAAAAAGGGGCTGTAATTAATCCACAAGTAATAACATTATCCCATTCCACTTATTGTGAGAGACACGGGAAAAAGTAACTCCAAGATGCAACAATTGCAATTACAGTGATCGCAGACCCCCTTGGTGGAAAAGTCACCTGTGATCCACTACCCTCAGGAAAAAAAGTTCCAATTTTGTTCTCGTTGAGGTCAGTGAAAAAAAAGCTACCTGGAACCACAAGACAGTAAGAACTGAGCTCTTAAAGGAAAAAGATATCCAGAGACAGGATTATCTTTTTGTTCTGCATTTGTGCAGTACCTATTGCAGATCCTGAACACAATAAAGTCTTCAGCTTTACCACACAGCTATGGCAGTATAAGATGCTGCTCTGAAGTTATGTTCCCAACACACAGCTCTGCAGGCAGAACAGAACCAGCCAGCACTCTGGATACCAAGTCCAGACACTAAAGGTGAAATGAGGTTTGCAGTAAACTGCCTGACTTCCCACTGAAATGGGTGGGAAGTGCTTACAGGCTCTTCTCCTTCAGCAATATCTTAGAAACAGAAATTCCTAGGACAGAGCCAGTAAAAACCAAAACAGAGACAACAGAAGCAGCAAAGCACCCAAGACCCAAAGCAAAGGTTTGCCTCTTCTTTTAAAGCCTTTTCTGTTAGCTGAGTCATATCAGACATAACCCTTGTGGAGATCAGCAGAAGTCGTAACAGCACAAAGCAATATTCACAGTGTGACTAAACCACACCACAGCGCTTTCCTCATAATTCTTATCAGCTAACAAGATTTAATGAAAAAAACAACGAAATAGACAAAAGCAGGGGGGGAAAAGCACAAGCAAGTGGCCATTCTACCTAAAGCACAGCTATCTGTACTGATGGATCAACTAGTGATTCATAATGAGACAGGGAAAACCAGATTATATCGTTTAAATCTTTGTCATGATCCTAATCTCCAGACCACTGCACACCAAGGAGTCAGTGATCCACCTAAACTAACCTGAATGGGTGGAGGTCTGGGCTGGGCTGCAGGTGTATCCTGGCCTGTATGTCTGGTCAGTGTTGGGATGTACATACCCCTAGGATGCAGGATCAACGTGCTCATCACCTGAAATTAAACCACCTGCCTGTCCCTGTTTGCCTTCACCTGAAAGTGTCTCCTGTGAACATCCTTTTCATTTGACAGTAGAAGCGATGAATAGAAATGCCTTTAGAGATAAAAAGGAAACACTCTGAGAGCTGAAAAGACAAGAATGTAAGGTAACCTTTCCACAGACAGATCTGCATGGTGTGCTGCATCAGACTGGAGGGCTTTTCCATGTCAGGCAGCTTTGGGTTTCCAGTATCTGACGGAATGTAAGATTATTTATACTCTCCTCTTTTTCTTTGCAATGTTAACTCTAGCAAATGGTGTTTTAAGCAATACTCTAAAGTCCAAGTTTCTTGCTGGGATCATAACAAATCATCACTTACTGGTACAAAATACTTGAATATATGGAGGCATAATAAACAGTGCAATAAAAGTCACGACCAAGCTTGGGTTGGTTTCCTTGCAAAATTTTAAATTATTATTCTGATTACTACGTTATTAATACTTACACTGCATATTCAAATTCTTATTTGCTATTGAAACTGTAGCATAACAAATAATTGGTACTGCCCTCTACACAGCTGATTCCATGCTGTGACATGTTATTCAGACAACAGTGAAGAGAATGGGCAGGACTGTGTGCTCAACTAATTACCTGACTGGTCAACTGCTCCCTGTCCTGCCCCTATCAGATTTTTACCCAGTCCATGTGTCTTAGATGAATTGAGCCGTGTATATGTGCATGTGCTGAGACAAGTCAAACTACCATCTCTGTGTAGACATTCTTTGTTCTTGAGCATTAGCTGGGTTACGCGATGACAGGGTTTTTTCAAAGTGAGAATTAGTCTAGTAGAGAAGAAAGAGAAGCTGCCTTGGACAATACAAGCTATATCTCACATTGCTGGCAAGGGTATCTGCACAAGTCAGACTGTTCAAATTAAATCTTAAATATTTAACACACTTTCCCAGAAGGAAGTGCAAGCCCAGTAATGGCCAGCAACAGCTGCAGCTGAATCAAGATGACAGACCTCCAGCAGCTAAATTCAACTCTAGAGCCCCCCAGAATCTCCGTACCACCCAATATCTTAATGACCTAGCTAAGATCAAGGTGAGTTTTCCTTTTGATGTTTCATCTCATACGGCAAAAGAGACCTTGAAAATGCTTTCTCAATACTGGAACTATGCTGATGGTGCAACATCATGGCACGTTTCTTTCAGACAAAGAAAGTGACAGGCCCTCCCAGACCCTCTACAATAACTTAAGAGCACAACAGATGTTCTCCCGAGTCTGCAGGTAAAGGTATGAAACAAATAAAACTGGCAAATGTTTCATCTGATTCAGCGTGCTAATCTTGCCCTGCCACATTTCCAGAATGGGGATCAGCCATTCTGCTGCCCCACCTTAAACCTGTAATCCCCCTCCCCCGGGAATGTTCCTAATGGCATCAAAAATGCCCTTTTCTCACTAAACCCTCTTCTCAGGTGGGGCAGATGAACATACACCTCGAGCTTGGTCCCCTTTTTTCCCCTGCTGCCTGGGGAGAATTTTCAGGGAATTGCTACCATGTATTTTCACCTAGAACACTTCCATCCATGGAAAAGCTGTAGGACAAGTGCAAAGAGCAACACGCTTCTCCTCCCAGGCTGACAGGTTAAAGGGAAATCGACACCGTCTTTCGAGAGGGTGGGCGGCAGGTTGCAAAGGGGAAAGGAGTATTTGGTATCTGTTTTGCAAAACAGAGGGAAGAAAGCGGTGGCGGCGGCCGGGAGACGCCGCGGCCGCCTCTCCCACGCCCCCTCGCGAGCCCCCAGCCGCGCCGAGCCCGGTAACAAAGCGCCGCTGCCCAAATCCACGTCCATTTTCCCACCCGCGGATGCTCCATTCCCCGTCCCGGCCCCGAGCCCGTCCAGTGCCGAGCGCCAGGCGATGCCACCCGCCCTCCTTCTCCGCTGTCACCTTGCGCTGGTACAGCGCGGCCGCGCTTTGCCCTCCACCCACCCGGTGGTTTCCCCACGCTGGAAAATCCCGCCTGACCCACCTGCCTCCCCCGCCGGGCAGCCGAGCGCCCCGGCCCCGACAACAACGTGCTAAATTTAGCCCAGTGTCCACAGCAGGGGCGAGCGGGGCGGACACCGCGCACGGACACGCGCGGACACGCGGGGCACACGCCGCAGGTGCCGAGCGGCAGCTACTCACACCACTAGCCTGGAGATGATCCATGAGACCATGGCGCTGCCGGGTGCCGCGGGGCTGGCTCTCCCGCCTGGGAGGGCTCGCCCGGTGTGCTCGCCCGCCGCCGGCCGCCGCCCGAGTGCGCGGGGCGGGCGGCTCGGCCATCCGGCCCCGCAGCCTCAGCGCAGCCTCACTGGCGGCGCCGCCCGCAGCCAACGCGCAGCCGGGCCCGGCCGCCCACACTGGGCAGGGCCCGCGGCCGACCCCCGAGGGAGGAGGAGGAGGAGGAGGAGGAGGAGGAAGAGCCCCCCGAGCTCCCCGGTGCCGACCCCCGGGCGGGCGGGAGCTGTGGGGTGCGGAGGGGGTCCCTGCCCCACCCATGGCATCGTGCAGGTTACGCGGGAGCTCCAGCACCGCCGCAGCCGAGAGGGGCACGAAGGAAACACTACGGACTGTTCACATCAGAGTAAGGGCAAAGCTAAGGCACGGGCTCTTCGATATATGGAAAGAGACGGATTTCTCCATTTCCTCACACATCCCAGAGTTTCAGGCACAACCGACAAGGGATTAGCCACGCGATCCAGGTGAATTCCCATCACTGCCAGCAATCTCCTCCACGTCACTTTTCGTTAGGGGGTCTCGCGGCTGTCAAGACCAATTTCCATAAGGAACATCTGTCCACACGTGAAACAACAGATGTTGGCTTGACCTGCAGGTTGTTTTTCCCCAAGTTTCCCTTGGGTTCTTCTTCTTTTCCTTCACTATGCTGGCACATGCCAAATGTGGTTAGACTGACAGAAATCACCTTTCCCTGCTTTGGTTCTTCCCTTCTATTGGAAGCACGGGTGCCCATGGCAATTCATGGACGTGGTTTAGTCTTGCAGCAATCTTGAGATGTCCGGAGTTGTCACCAGTCTACCGCCCAAGCTTCGCTTGGAGGCTGGTCCGTGGAGCAGCCTGGTTTTTGGCGTTAGGACCAAGGCTCCAGCCACCCTGGCTCCACTGCAGAATCCCTGCCCCCACGCCCCACACATTGTTCTTTTTGAGCACCGGGCACCTGCAGCAAACTTTCCTTGTTATTCTGAGACAGCGTAGTTGAAAGAGGCTGAAAATCCCTAACGTATTATGAGTAACCTGTGAGAAACTCTTGTAGGGAGACAGTGAATATTTCAAACAGAGGTAGCAGAGATAGCAGCTGATCACAGACCTTTCTGGTCCCGGGTGGCCACAGATACCCTCACTGTCCTGTTTCCCCACAATATCCAGACCCTATCAGAGAATCACAGAATGGTTTGTGTTGGAAGGGACCATGTAGATCATCGAGTTCCAATCCCCTGCCATGGCCAGGGACACCTTCCACTAGACCAGGTTGCTCAGAGTCCCATCCAGCCTAACCTTATTTAGCACCTTTCTTCTGTTCAGCTCAACGTCATCCATAACGGGATCACCTTACCTTATGCAGGCTCTCTGGATCCGGTCCCCAGAAAACCAACACTTCTGGGGACAGAACTAACAACCCACAGCCTTCAGGTAACGCTGCAGGCACGGACACACACGGAGTTAAAGTTCAGCACCTCTAAAAGTTTATTTCTCGGGCAGTATCCACACGGCCGCATTGCTCCCCTCGCCGCAGTGGGTCTGTTCTTCCACCAGGGGGAACTTCCACCCCGCGCTGTGACCCGTAACGCGGCACCTCCGCACCCACCTCCCGGGTACACCAGCGCTTCTGCTGCAAACACTGGGATTTTGCGTTATCGACGTACGGGGCCAGTACCTGACATTCCTGCCTCGGGCCCTGTAAGGGCCGGCAGTGGCAGCATCGCTCCAGCCAGCATTTTGACTGCTGCACAGGCACACAAGGCAGGGCTGGGTGGTCTGCTGCAGTAAGCACGTGTAAATTAATTGTCCTTGTCTCTGCAAGATCTGCCTTCTCTCCGAAAGAAGCTATTAGGTCATCCAGCCCAAACTCTAAGGCAGTGAATCATCTTGTGGCTGTCTTGCTTGTGTATCATGGCCAAATAAGTACTTGGAAGTCTGTTATCCAAGACTTTTTTTGTATCAGGACTATTTAGTGTGAGCTTTTAGACTGCATGCTGGCAGACGCTCCATAACACTATTGCAGTTAATGGTGAGATATTATCAAGTCCAAGGCACAGATCTCTCTGCACGAATATTCATGTAATCACCACAGTACACAAAACTCATCACTTAGTACTTGCTGCGTATTTCAAAAATAGAAAAACGGACCAACAGGAGAAGATACTGGATCATAAAGAGAGATACTACAGGGGACAACACCGAAAGCTTCAGCAAAATGTTTTAGTGCCCAAATCATAACAGCTGCATGTTCTCTTGGCTCCTTCCAGCCTCTTCCAGCTCACCATGTTCCCTGCAACTCCTGCCAGTTGCCATCACTGCTGACCCCACCTCTCTTTTTTGAGCAACAACTCTCATAAAGACTAGATTATTTTTCTGCCTGGCAGCTCTGACAGGGGTAAGCAGGACGTGGACCCCTTTGTGGTGCTTTGTACCCAACTGACACAATCATCACCTCATGACTGGTGACTGATCTTAAGCCTCAGAAGCACACAGATAGTTAACAAGGTAACTTTTCCATCTGGTGATGGAAAATCTAAGGAGCCTGACCAGGTGAATGCAGGGAGCTTTACTGAAACAGCTGTTTGGTGAACAGGGTGAAGGAGAGAAATTCAGCTCCACTGAGTCACCAGCTGAAGGATGACAATGCCCCCTACCTACTCCTCACGGGCTGTGTCTTAGGACAATTCACAGCCCTTTGACTGTGAGCTCGGCATATGACACCCCAAGCATCCTGGAAGGAGGCTCTGCTTGAAGAAAGAAAAGGGAACTTTGCTGTTAAACCACCTTATCCAGTCTATAAAAAACAACAGAGAGACACAAGAAGAGTTAAAGCTGTAGGAAGAGCTATGAATTAATTTACACAGCCAGCTCAGCAGAGATGCCACCCAATGTAATCGGAACATTTTGAAACAGCTTTAGCAGTGGAAGAAGGTCTGGCAGTGAAAAATCCTACACAGATTGCACCATTAGATGGTTTGATCTCTGTTTCCCACATTAAAAAATAAATCAGCTTTGTTAATGATGGCAGAGCCACTACCCTCGTCCTAAATACCACCTAACCTTCTCCTAGCAACTACTTTTCCTGAGCAGTTCACAGCCATGGAGAAGTCAGACCCCCCAACAGCTCTCCCATAATCAAACTCATTCCTCTCTGGCCCCAGGGAGGGGGGATCTCTCCCTCACAGCTGAACAACAGCTGCCAAGCCAAGAACAAGAAGAGTCACTGACATATATGCACAGTTACCAGGTCTAAAAAAGGCCAGGAAGTGGCAAGTGCAGACACCTCTTAAATCCTCCAGTGGACTGAACCTACACCAGAGGCATTTCAGAACAGCTGAAGGACTGACAACCTAGCCAGGAAATGGCCCCAGGGATAGAAAAAATATCAGACAGAAAACCTGTGGTGACGTTTGGCTGCTGAAGTTCATATGGCAAAACCAAAACAACAAAATGAATATAAAAATAAATAAAATACACATGCAATAGCCAGAGTGCACACATATATTGTGTAGTATTGCTACACACACATATATATATATATAAACATAGACAGATACATATACTCAACCTCTTGAAAGAGAAATATTTGGTGTTCCACCCACTGGAACAGAATAGGTGATCCCTTGCATTTGTCTTCTGACTTCTACTTGGGAAGCAAGACAAAAGAAACACATAAATGAAAACCTACAGAGGTAACACAGACATTAGAGAAAAAATCCAAGAAGAATGTGACTCTTGAACACAGTAATGCCCATTCCTAAAACTACTTTACTAACAAATACAGAGCAGATAGGAAAAGGTTAATCCTGCTCTATGGACACTATTGTTAAAGCACGGGGAGACAGTCAGCATTTCCTGGCTACCATTTCCATCTTTATTATTGCATTACTTGCTTCAGAACTGCAGCCATTAGCAAAGAAAGATTAAGAAATGCCTATTTTGTCTCAAAAGTGGTGTGGTCTGGCATTTGGTCTGGAACTGTGATTTCTGAGAAACACTCTTGATTCTCAGTGACTCACTACATGAGCCTGGAGGAAACATGGAGACCAGTGAATTTGAATGTATCATTTGGCTTTAGGTAACCAAAATGGGACAGACTAGATATCCTAATGCAAGACTCCGCAGCACAGAGCTTAGTCACTGGTACTCAATATCTCAAATATTAAGCTCTGAATACCTCAAGTTGTGCATCAAAAGTGTCTTCTGAGTAGCCTGTTTTTTGCTTCCCATATCCTCTTATGTAACTTACGTGAGACAAGATGCCTCTGTCTTGGAATAAATCCATGTGTCTTAGATTAATTCTTTAGTGGCTCTGAGGGATCTGCAGACCCTCCAGTTCCATGGGAAATCATCCCAGTTCAGCATGTTTTCCTTTCAACTATTTCAGAATCATAGAATATCCTGAGCTGGAAGGGACCCACAAGGAATGAAGAAAATTCATGAATTACAGCATTTTATAAACTGATGAAAAAATGACTGTATCTTAGACTGGGACTTATTTTTTCAGCCTTAAAAGTCAATAAAGGCATTAATAAATTATCACTATTGTTACAGTACTTCTGTCACTCAGATTAGTTTCCTTGTTCCTTGTTTGGTGCTACCATCTTTTCACCTCATGTCTCCAATTTATGGCCTGTCTCCATTTATGTCCTAAACACACTGCTATGGACAGTGTACAACTGAAATGTAAGAAGAAATAGTTCAATTAAAAAAAAAAATTAAAAAAAGGAACTACAATAGTGACTTTGAATAATAAGGCATACTGTCAAAACTGGAAACCAGCAGCAAGACCAATCTTATTTTAGCTTTAAAGCGGGACATTGCATGGCCATGGCAAGTTTCTGTGGATGATGCACACTGAGTCAAGACCAGGGGAGGGTTACTGTTTAAATTTGCTGGTGCGTGTCCCTCTGGGCCCTAATCATCAGCTATCACCAGGGAGGAGATACTGAGATGCAGAGAGCTTTGGTCTGATCCAGTGGGTCAGTCCTTATCTTCTTGCATCCTTGGAAGGATGGGCTGTTTTGAATTTTATTACTCTGTAGTGTTTAATGATGACAACAATAGTTAATGTACAGAAGGATGACTCAACCATGTTCTTGTCCTGAAAGCAGGCACAGAGAGAAAGGAGGAAGGCAATTAAGTGCCAGTGTGAACGTGACATTTGGTAAAGGGGGATGTTGAGAGAAATATGGTCAGTGCATGGCCTTGAGGTTTCACTGAGCCGGCATGGAAATGGGAATGCTAACGATAACAAGAAGCTGTAAATAATGAAAGGGGCCCCTCTGATGAGCAGAAGGGAAGCTTCCTTTGAGGAAACAGAGAAGGAATGTGCAGGAGGCTATCGATAGCCCTAATTGTGTCAGGAGAAGGCCAGAGGACTGGCTGCAAACTGGTCTTAGCAGTGTCTACAGACAGGCTGACTTCATGGCATGGCGTAATGAAAGAACTGAAGGCAATAAGAGAAGAAAGCACAGTGGGCTTCTTCCCATCCCTTGCTGAATCACCTTTAACCAACTAATCACGGGCAGTGCTCTATTTAGCAGTATCCTGTACATAGATGAGACCACTGAGCAATTACTAGGCTAACACAGCTGCGTGAAAACATGTTTTAATAACTGTATAAATACTACTTCATGGTAAGTTTTAATAAAAAGCTGGTATAGACCTTCAGGATCAATTTAAATCCCAGCACAAAGCGGGATGTGGTTTCAATTTTGCACAGAGCCCCCAGGGAGGCAGAAGGGAATGAGCTGCACTGGCACACCTGGCAAAGATGCCTTCCCACAGGAGCTGCTCAGAGGTACTTGCAGGTGAGCAGCAACCTCGCTGTGACTGCACTAATTTCTCCAGGGGTTTTCCCATACCTCTACCAGGACTCTCCTTCTCCTCCCATATACCACAATATACCTGTGGCTCTCATGTGTGTCCTCTCAAGCTGTTTAAACCACCCAGTGCTTTACAACTGCCTTCTCCTCAGTTATACATGCAAAGAGAAATGCTGAGTGTCAAAGCATACTAAAGACACCGACTCTCACACGATGTATAGTCATGAACATGACATTCCACCACACTAAGCTACTTCCAGTTCTATTTGATTCTGGAAAAAAAGTAAAAAGGAAGTCAGGGAAAAGATGCCTCTTTATATGGACAAGTTATATAACTAAATTTTTTCTCTGCAGGCAGGGTGTATGAAAAAACTTGCAGCATCATCCTGCTTCTCTCCCTCTCATTATGGTGCAGTAGGGACAAGAATTAATTGTCTTCCCAGGGATAAAAAGGGCTACATTCCAAAACTGAAACAGAAGAAGAAGCAGGACCCAAACAAACAACTTAGGGGCTTCAGGAAAAAAAAAAACACCAAACATGACAAAGGAAAAATACAACCATTGTGATAAGAGTTTTCAATTTACCTTCTACAGGCTACTTATAGAGGCCCCCCAGCCCTGTAAGCGTTACTCCCTTTTGAAGCCTTACAATATCTCACTTTAATGCCACTACTAATGAGATCAGATAACAGTTTCTTGGCTGGTACCTGCTTACAGCTCACAAAGGTCAGTGAGTGGTGTGACAATTGCGTACAGAGCACTCCCAACATTTGATGTGATATTCTAAGTGAAGATATTCTAACTTGTTTCTGAACCATTTCTGTCTTGACTGAGGAAAGAAGCAGTAGTTTCTCCCCACAAATAGTGATCCAGTCCACCTGCTTAGCATAAGATTCGAAAAGGCTGGAGCTGAAAATGGAAATTTTGACTCCTAGCAGTTTATATTTCAATACCACAAGGTACTCTGATGAAGAGAAAAAAGGACAACAGCCAACTGCTTGGGGAAAAAAATAATATTGTGCTCAACTCCCATTTTCTATATTAGTCTCCAGCTAGAAAACTGCAAATTCCAACCTCTTGAGGTGCTAAGAGAAACATTTGCATTTGCAAGCACATGTTATCCCTACACACTCCAGGAAGAGACTCTCAATTGCACTGCATGAAGGGGATGGAGCGTCTTCTGTGCTCTCTTCTCCCTCAGACCCCAGTTCAGCCATGCTCTGCTGAAAATACTTCCAACACCTGTTACAGCCCAGAGGCTCTCCAAGTGCCACCGAAATGAAAGGGACAAAATACAGCCACAGAACAGCACTGCCAACAGCAGGACTGTGAAGGTGCATCTATATCCCATGGGAAGTGTGCCAGCACATCATATGGTCTTCCCAGAACCACCCTGAAACCAGTCAGGGCGCTGACAAAGGTGTTCCTGTAGCAACACAGAGCTTAGTCTGAGACAGCTACACAGGAATGTCCTCGGGAGCCAGCGGGTGATTTTCAACTCCTGCCGAGCTCCAGGATGCTGAGGCTACACCTGACTTTGTACAGTAACTGATTCAGGTTGGAAGTAGCCCATGGAGGTCATTGGGTCCAACCTCCAGCTCAAAGCAGGGCCATTACAGTGGGGAGGACCCCATCGCCAGCTAATATTTCACAAAGTAGTCTACACATGACTTTGAGAGCTGTGGCACTTAAAAGTGCAGTGGGAAATGGGATAGCTTTAACCTTGTAACAGCTCTGCAGAGCTGGTGTGGGGGGCAGAGACCTGAAGCTGTCTTAGCACTGAGGTTGTCTCCCTTGGTGCCAGGAGCAGAGCAGCTATCAGAGCAGTGCGCAACAGGTTGTGTTACAAACCTCTTAGGTCAAGACATTGTCCCCTTGGATGGAAAACTGGTTCTGCAGAAGTCAAGTGCATTCCTTCTATTCACTATAGGCAAGAGGATTTCAAACCCTGGTTTTGGGCTACAGCAAACACACATGGTGGGCAGCTGCAGCCACTACTTAAGAGTTAATCCCTGTAATATCCTTTGTTAATCTAACTACAATGATCAAGTGGCATGGAACATATTCAACATAAACACGGGGTGCATGTTAGATTAACAGGATTACCTGCTGTTGAGGGCAATACTACTCTATATTTATTCAGCACTTCTCTGAAGAACAGAAGGTACTTTTTAAAGGTGGGTAAATATTTGTTAATCCCAGAGGGGAAAACATAAGTGGAAAGAGGTTAAGTAGTGACACCAGTTCCACACAGTGAACCAGTAGCACGATTCCCAGGCATGTTCTTTAACACAGCATTTCTTAAGCCATCGGTTGGTATGACCTGCTCATGAAGTCCTAACAATGACAGCACATCCTGTTCTCTCATGGAACATTTCTATTGCCAGTTAAACCTCCATTTTCACTACTTGCTTTTTGCTAACTTTGAAAGAGTCTACACATTTTTGGGGAGCAAGCAGATAGTTTACAGTAGTAAACCTAGAAAAGGGCTCATTCTCTCCTCTGCACTATAGCATGTGTAACACACTGCTTTGGAACAGCCAAATGTAAACATTCTGAACCATTTAGAACTTCCCTGAGGTCTTTTCTAGCATGTGTACAAACGACAGATGTGTTTAAAGGCATCTGATAAAATAATGAACCTGAAGAATAAAGCTGTCATTTTCCTCCCTCTTTTAAAGATCCTTTACACCCACAACCGATTCCTGCCTACAGACATTATTCCTCTAATGAGCAGAAGGTCACTTGTACCACAGGACACCTGTGAGCCCTGAGGATACACTGCACTCCTTTTTATCTCATTAGTGCCTCATACCAGCATTCAATAAAGAAAAAAACCCAAAACTTCAATGCCTACCTAATCTGGGTAACAATGTGAAAACCAGAGAAGCACAGATACAGCCCACTTCATGTTTGTATCTAGATCAGCATTTACTCTTACAGAAAGGGTGGAACAAAAGGCAATAATCAGAGACCTCTTCAGCAAGTGAGGAGGATCAGAAATCTCTGAGGGATAATTTGTCCCACTTATTTTAGACATCTATTTTAGTATGAATCTCCTTCTGGAGATGCCTCTCTTCGCTCCCTGAAGAGTAGGCCTAGACAACGAGATGCCTGCTGGTGGATGAAGCTCATTAAATGCATATTTTCTGTACTGGCAGTTTGTGACCTACATGTTATTCAAAGTGAGGCACATCCTACCTCTGCTGCAACCAGAGGCACAATGCTAATCATCTCATGGTGTGAGTCAGGGAACCAAACACCTGACATGCAACCCATGCCTGCTAAAATTCAAAGCCCTCCAATGAGCTGCTGACTTTTTTTCCCTAACACTGCATTTACAAAATCCCTTTCAGCCTTGCCAATTATCTCAATTACCTAAAATATCTTTCTGCTTGCTTTTGAAACAAACCTATCTCCAGCCATCCCAAGGTAGACATACAGGTTTTAAGCTACTCTTCATTGTTTATAAGTCCAAGTTTGTTGGACAACAGAGACAGCCTGGAGTAACTTGGCTGTGTCTCTTTCATTCTCATTTAAAAACTCAGCTGTAAATTTTATTTTGTTATAATTTGGAAATAAGAGTAAGGAACAGCATTAGAAACCTATGCTGCAGCAGAAGTTCCTGTGCAAAGGAAACTGAAAAATGTAATTTCCATTTTTTGGACAACTCCAGTTAGATAATTATGCTGTTTAGGGCAGTAGATATTGAGAAGCAGGAAAAGTTTCAAATTTGCCTTCTTATGCTTTTAAGAAGAGATGAAGGACAGCAGAGATTGCAATCTTCCTCTTACAAGAAGATAAGGCTGACATGATCTCTTAAAAAAAAGTGGATGAAATTCCTAGTTTCACTGGAGTCAGGAATCTGCTTCAGAACCACTTTTTAAATTTTAGGCAAACCTCTATTGCCAAAGCCTGGGGTTTGGAGAGCAGCCACTAGTCTGTGACAGCTGAGAAGAGAGATGGGCAGGGAAAGGGCACTCCTAAGTTTCACTGACTTGTACTTGACTTGGGGAACTTTACAGCGAGTACAAAATTACTGAGTGGTTTGCAATGACAAATACAGTCAGTGATACAATTTCCAGCACAGCTGCAGTTCAGGCTTCAGCCTGGAGTCCAGCTGCCATCCCAGTGGCCTCACAGCTGCCCACTTCCAAAGCAATGCTGTTACATTTCTCTAAACTGAAGAGAAATTAAATGCCCATTCCCAATTTCTGGACCGAGAGTACACGAAAGGTGGGAGCCAGTTTGATGGCACGGGTGTGTCAGCTGCTCTGATTCTGCTTTGAATGTATTTTACTCAAAATCTCAACTCTCACATATTATTTCTTGCATTGTCCCTTTATCTGAAACAGATGACTCAATCCCAATTTAATATTAAATATCTTCTGGGAAAAATTCTTAGCAGCTGCTTCACAGTCCTGCTTTTTTTCCTCTCTGGCATTAAGGGAGCATAAACACTTATTAAAAAGTTTAAAACGGAAAGGAAATTTGAAGATTAAAGTAATGTTTAATTAGTGGCTATAATGCTCATCATCTTTCAGGTGCATAACACAAAGCAATTCATAAGAATAATTATTGTTATCCCCGTCTTACAGAGAAATGAGTTGAATTAAATTATCTGCCTAATGACACAGTGTTAGTTTCCAGATTTGGCTCCCAGTTCTGTGCTATACCAACTAGGTCACATTTAGCAATATACAATTTTTAAATATTCCCAGTTCTATATTCACCAAGATCTGGGATTTGAATATTTCACTGTTTCCATTTTTTTTTTTTTTAGGTTCAGTGATACGTAACTTCAGCTTTGTTAACAGTACATCAGCACAATATACAGATTTTTTAAAACCCTCTTTTTAAGTGAATACATGTTCCAGAACAGTCAAGGTTCTTGTCCAAATGGCACATACTTGTAACTCACATCACCAGTTCTGCCCATGTTCAGTCAAAAACTACATTAAATTACCAAAGCTGAGAGAACTTTCAAGAGAAAACTCATGTGCTTTTGAATAATCAAAAGCAGCACTGTGAATTTCATCCACATGATTTTAGAAAAGCACAGAGCAGGCCAGTTCGATATTAGAACAATTTCTGTCACCTAGTCTGGGACTCGCTGACCTGACACCTAAATGTCCCAGGAGCCTGAGCTGCTGAAATCTGTCAGATTCACAACAGAAAGGTGTAAGATTTCTCTGAAGGGAAGACACTCAATCACAGAGAAATTTGCTTAAAAGAAAGAGCAGGACACACTTGTAATGAGCTTTAAGATCCTCTCTGGCAGTGGCAGGGAATGGTATAAAGGCTAACTGGTCTTTGCCTAAGCCAGGTGATGTTATTTCAATGACGACAGAGCCTGGACTAAGTAGCAAAATATGACTAACAGGTCGTGCTTTCAGTTTTGTTGTGAGGCTTTTGGAAATAAAGCTAATTAACAAAGATCAGTTTTCCACAGTTCATTAAACAATGTTGTTTAAAGTTCACTGTGTTGCTTTACCTAACTTTCAGTGTCTCCTTTTGCACATCACCGAGATATTCCTGTGGTGGTGGTTTCTAAGATTTGGTTCAGCCACACCCATCAAGATAATATAGATTTGCATTATTTTATTAAAGAATGATACCCCAAACCCTTTGAATTATTAACTGATAATGTATTAACACCTGAGGGGAAAGGGCTTTTTTTCTTCCAAAACAGGCGTTCTTCTTCTGGAGCAGCCAAGGAAAAACAAAATCAGCATGGAATTACCATACCTTATGTCTAATGTTTACTCTGTAAAGGTTATTGCATTACCCTGTCTATAAATACCTGTTTAACTTTAGAATTAATCTGCAAAATTTAATATCCAATCCCAATCCCCAGACAATACTTAACATCCAATTAAATAATTAAATCGTTAAATGTTAAATTAATAGTCAATTAAAATTTAATAATCGATCCTGACTTATCATCCTAAGAGTCCTCTCATGATTTCCTGTTTCTACAGCTATGCAAATCTATGTCCTACTAACTCATCACTAGCAAAAGAAAGTTGGCCCCCACTGCAGAGTATGTATAGGAGTGGAAAAGAGTAAAAGTTCAGCATTTCTGATGGAGTTTTCCCCTCAGCAAGTAAACTTAATTGCATAAAATTATAATGCACTTGGTGTCAAAATATGTGCTTCCTTCGGCTTCGGACAGCGAGGACAATATTAACTAATGTGAAACATTAAATATTTCATTTTAACTTCTGGTAAAGAGATACTCGTGGAACGAAAAGACCCAGAACTAGTCCTGCCAGTCTTGCAAAGCTGATGCAGGTGAGGTGTGCTGAGGTGACATGGCTGGACCTGAGGAAAGAGCTCCCACAGGTGTTTCTCTTTTCATGCTGTAACTAGAGCTGGGCTGGGTACGAGTAGTAACTGATCTACTTCAGCTACTTAAGGAGTAACTTACCTCCATCAGTTTGGTGCTAGTGAATAGGAGAGTTTCTGGCGGTCTGTTTTCAGTCATTCTTTAGCATCACATCTCAAGACATCCCAGAGAAACGAACTGTTGGGTATCTCCCAAAGCCCTGCTCCTCGTTAGCACAGCTGGTATTTTTTGTAGCCCGACCATAAGCACTTCCAACTTTAATTACACATCCTTACGCCTCCATCATCAATCACTGGAAGATAAAGGACTTCATATTCTCCCTGTCTGCTTGTACAGCCTCCTGTCCAAAGGGCCTTTGATTGAGAGTGGAGACCTTTAAAATGTTGCTACAGCAGAGATTTTAAAAGCCAGTGCCCTGATCATTGTTTGCTGCAGCTGCACACAAACTTAGAGGTTTATCCTGGAAATGCAGGAGAGCCCTGAAAAACAATCTGCTCCCTCCTATCACGGAAAACAACTTCTGAGGACGAAATGCCATGGCAGTTAACGTTACCTATGGGCCCTACTCCAACTGAAATGTCCATTTCTTGCAAAGTGCCTGTGACTGGGGATATCAAACACTTTTGGATCGTGAGAGGCCAATTTTCAAGCACAAATATTTAAATAGCACACCCAGATTTTTTATGCAGAGAGGTAGGCGTAAATGCCTGAATGTGCAATTGTTTAGGCATAAAATTGGCTGTAGAGTTTTACTGCTGAATTCAAAATTAAATTGAATTGTTAAATTCAAAGAATTAAACTAAAAAACTCAAAGCCTCTTCTGCATTTTTTTTCTAGTGACACACAGCACAAGAGAAATTTTCTGTTACTTAATGGTGGCCGAAAGGAAGAATTTATTCCAGTGTGTTCTGAAGTTACTGTTTAAAGAGCGCCTGTTTGCAGAGATCACTCCTTTCCCATGTAGGAGCTAAAGGCTTACCTATTACCAGTTCAACCCAGTGGGCAGAGCCAGCTGGAAAAGATATGCTCAAGGCTTCTTGCAGGCAGAAGAAAGGGCTGAAACCCCCTGTTCTGGGGTTTAATCAGTTCTGCATATTTACAGCACCGCTTTGGTTTGCAGGTACCTCGACAGACGTTGTGTTCCGCAGAGGTAAATAACGCAGAGTGAGACAGTTGCAGCTGTTGCCATCACCACAGTGTGGGTTTGGAAGTCATTTCTGAACGTGCTGATGTTTCTGTTGACACACTGTGAGAGTGAGGCTGGGCATATAAACACAAAATATTCCCGGCAGACACTAGTTTTTTGTGCAGGCTATTGCGAGCGGTGATAAAATAACCGGGTAAGAGAAACAATAGTCCTTATTTTTCTGCACTGTACGGTTGTAATCCAGGGAAAAATAAACTGTAAAACAAATTGAGAGATGTTTAGAGTCATAATTTTATATTTTACATATTTTGCTTTTTGACCCAGGACTTTACTGGTTACCTCAAATTGATAACTTTTAAAGAAGCCAGATAATTTAAAAAGGATTTTTGGTCCTGATCAAATTTCAAGGAATGAGGAATCCTAGGGAAGAGAAGCACATAGCTGATTATCTTCTCTGCTTCAGAAGGGAAAAAAAAAAAGTGGCTTCTACCCTTGGGTTTTGAATACCTCTATTCTTTCAGGACTGAAAACTTGTTTCTAGTCTGGATGCTTGAGTTTTGTCCAGTCTTCTGTCAACTTGTGCTCTGTCTGCTTCCCCATTGTCTCTTCTGGTGTCTGCCCGTTTGTTTTACTTTCTGTATATTCAGAATGTTGCATTTTGACTGCATGATCTTCACGTGTGAGTTCATTTTCAAGGGCATTCATGGACTATGTCACCCCGTGCTTGCTCACTTACTCTCTGCCTTCTGGGCCGGCACCTACCCAAAACATTAAATTTTAAAACAAGTTTGACCAACCTTCATGCTCTTCTTCACACGTGGGAGCTGCTCATTCACAAAATTCACGCTGTTGTCGTTCAAATCTCTCCTTAAAGGTTTCCTTTTTTCTGGCGGTAATGGGAAAAAAAGTTCAATGGAATGAATGCCTAATGAGGCAACTGGAGCGCTACCAACAGCTTGATTTATTGGGTTGACTAATATTGCTTCCTTACTGCCTGACATCCCTCTCCCTGCGTGTATTAATCAGCTCCTTTCTGAGGCAAAGAGTTCTGTACGCATAAAACTCAAGGGTTTTAAATAAGGAGGTTATGCAACACCTATATTGTGTGATGTTTGCATTGTACAGCTGCTGTTACAAGAGTCTGATGCCTACAATGAAACAAGTAATTTGGTGGTTTCAAATCCAGCTTGCTTTGTCCAATGCTTCGTGACAAATTCCACTTTGTAGGTCTAGTCTATACAATAAACGTTTGAATCCGAGAAGCAAACATACCTGTTTCATCTTTCAGGACCTGCTAACAGGTAGTTCTTCAGGCTACAAGCAGTTGCTCATCTGTTAAATTTCTATTAATCATTTTATATCCTTGTTTTTCCCTGCAGAAAATACTGCAAATTATTAGGTTCATCCCACTGACAGAAATCACTGAAGGTTCCCTATAGCCATCATGGAAACTGGGCTGCCTGAACAAGAAGAACAGCATCTCTCTCATCATGGCACACGAGGAAGCTTTTGTGCCTTTTGATTTCATGTGTAAATGTGTTTGTTTGAATGCAGTAGGCAAGCGGTCAGTGGAGAGTCTTGATGCAAATTGGTGGGAAAGGCGTTAAAACTGAATTTAACACAAGTGTGGGACCAGATTCTTGGATAAAACGGAGTGTGAGACCAGAACGTGGCAGGAATATCCTGCTGCTGTCTGATGGGCATTTTTGGCGCTCAGACATCTCTGATGACGGATGGAGCCATGGAGAAAGCACAAACTGAGCTCTGAGGGTTTCCAGTAAACTGGATGAGTCAACAACTTCTTGGCCTTGGGTACTTTCTTAATTTTTGGTCTTCTTTCTCCCACACGTTCTGGTGGGAAAGTCTTGTGGTAAAGAGGAGTGTGTGTGCCCTGCTGAGTCACTTCTAAACACCATCAGCCAGTCACTGCCATATTCCCAGTTTAATAGGTTCTCACAGCTGAAAGAGAGTAGGGTTGGGTTAGATATTAGGAAGAAATTCTTTGCTGTGACAGAGGTGAGGCCCTGGCACAGGTTGCCCAGAGAAGCTGTGGCTGCCCCATCCCTGGAAATGTTTAAAGTCAGGTAGCACGGGGCTTGGAGCAGCCTGACCTACTGTAAAGTGTCCCTGCTCATGGCAAGGGGTTGGAACTGGATGGTGTTTAAGGTGCCTTCCATCACAAACCATTATGCGATTCTGTGACCTTGGTTTGTCTTTTTTAAGAACACACAGGTCTAGTGTTAAAAGACATGAGTTGGTGACAGCCATTTGGTTGTAGATACAACCACACAACCCGCACCAACCGTAACTGGAAGGCCTCTGCAGCCTGCCATCCTGCCCGGGAACCTCGAGCACGCCTTAATTTTGTCCAGTTTCGCCCTACGCCGTTCCCTGAGCACGCAAGGCCCGGCTGGCCCCATTTTCCCTCAGCCCAACAAGATGGCGGCCTGTGTGGCACTCCCGCAGGTGCCGGCCCCGCCCCTGCGCGCATGCGCGGCAGCGCCCCGCGGGTGCCACCGCCCCCTGTGCTATATTTGAGTACGCCGCGAGCCGCACGTATAAGCGGTCGTCTCACACCCTCTGGCCCTCCTCGGATTCCTCCGCCACCGCCAAAGACGGCCCTACAGCTGAAGGCTCGGCTCGCACGAAGAAGGAACGCGGACCTGGAGAGGCACCGCCACCCGAAGCGTGTTCGTGCTTCCCTTGGGGCTGGGCTGCGGGCGCCCCACGGGCTGCCCCCCGAGGGACTCCTTCTCTCGAAGCTCCCGCGGAAGGATAAATCCTTTTTTTTTTTTTTTTTTTATTTTTTTGATCCGCCATCTGCTGAGCAACGGTTTCGGGGGCGTGGCCGGGCGCACGGGCCCCGCCCCTCTCGTCCAATCGCGGCGGGAGGCTCGCCGCGGGCCCCGCCCCGCCGGCGCGGCGCAGCCAATAGGGGCGCAGGACGGGGGCGCGCGCACGGGTGAGGGGGCGTGTGCGCGGCTCCGCGCCGACAGTGTCGCTCGGCCGCGGCGGCGATCGGGGCGGGGGGGGGTGCAGGGGAGCGGGACCCGCGCCCGGAGTGACCGCGGAGTGCGCCGGCAGCGGGGCCGGGGGGGGAGCAGGTGAGGGCAGGGACAGGGCTGGAGGTCTGCCCGGGCAAGGCAGGACGGGGTGTTGGTGAGGCGGAAGGAGCTTGGCCCGGTCGCCTGCCTTCCTCCCCTTGGGCTGCCGCCCGGCGCTCCGACTGCTCGGAGGAGGGAACAAAGAGGCGGCGGGGGTGGGAATGGCCGGGAGCTGCGCTGCAGCCATTCTGGAAATACCTTCTTGGTGTTGCCTTGCCCCCGCCCCCGCCGAGCAGTGGTTAACAGGACGGTGGGCCGGGGGGTGTCCGGCGCTCGTCCGGAGTCGCTTGGAGAACCGGGAGGGGCCGCCAGGGGAAGGAGGAAGCGCTCACCGCCCTGCTCTCTGTGTTTCTCTCCTCCTCCCCGCGGTTTCCTCCCCGAAGGCCTCCCGATGAGTTAAAATGGTGCTGAGGCTCGAGGGGAGCTGGTCGCTGCTCGTGGGGAAGAGGTTCCTGTGCCTGTCGGAGGAGGAGGACAGGTCGTGGGACGCCACCCGCATCTCGGAATGGCCCTGGAAGTCGGGCAGGATCCGGGCGGTGTCACACACGGACATATCCAAACCAGACCTGAAGGTAACCGGGAACTCTTCGCAGCGAACGCCGTGGGTGTGCGCACACGTGTGAGCACACGCTGCTCCCGGGGGGGAGGCTCTGCTCGGCCGGCGCGCCGGGAAACATGTGCACCTCTGCCGAAGGAGCGCCCCGTGTGCTCCTGCTGATGCCGGAAACTGCCTCCAACTAATGATAAATGTGTTTTCCTTCCACCAGCGTCTTGAAAAAACAGGGTTTTTTTTTTTTCTCCGCACGCGCCGTGCCTAGGTTGTGTTTCTGTAGTTTTAAGGTCTTGCCAATTGTGAATGGGTTTCTTTTCCCCCTAGAGATGAAACCGAAGCCCTCCGGTGTTGTTGGGATTGGTGGCTTTGCTGTCCTGCTCTTCGGAGTAGCTGGTCATGGACAAGTACTTAGGTCTTGAGAGACGTAACCAAATTCGTGTCTGGTGTTGGGGGTTTCTCTCTTACATGGTGGCCACTTCTTATTAATGATTACCAGCGGGGTTTTTGAACACGGAGTCAGTTGTTTGCAAGCACGGTGTAACTTGTTGGCCGTGCGTTTTGTGGGGAAGTCAAGGGGCGTTTTAACAGTTTGACTGTGAAGTTCTTAAGAGGCTTTATTTGGCAGCTGCAGTCAGTAAAAGTATTGAGCCATGTCTGGATATACAGCGAGTATAGAGCAAGTACTTACTCCCCAAGGACAAGACTCCATTGTAGCAGTGGCTTCCCGTACATCGTCCTGGTTTTCTCCAAGGGACTTCCGTGGCTGTCGTGTGACAGCAAGAACAGCACCATCTTTCCGTTTTAAACTGTCTCCTTGCCTCTTTTCTTCCTTTTTTTTTTTTTTTTTTTTGATGGGGAGAACTTGGTGACCTCTGACTAACTGAAAAAGCACCGCTTCCTTGTCAAACGAAAAGAACCCGTGGGTGTTTCTAACTTTTTTTTCTCGAAGGCGTAAACTTTGTTGTGAGCTGCTTGTTGTGGATCCGCGGCGGGGGTGGAGCTTTGTCCATCTTTGGGCGCGGGGCTGAGCCTGTGCCGTGCCCGGAGCGAGGAGGAGGTCGGTGCAGAAAGCTCTTCTTAAGGACTTTCTCAAGCAGAAAGGAGGAGGAGCAGGTGCTGTTGGGGACTCTATTGTGAGCTTTGTAACTGGTTACGGTTCTGCCAGAAGCGATTGAGCTGATGAGTTCTCCAGTTCAAGTGTTAAAAGAAGTTGCAGGGTGGACAATGGAGGCGTGGAGGGCTTTGTACCGAAACACGTCCCGTCTCCTTTCCCCCCGTGGCTCTGTGGAACCATGATTGATAGACCCAAAATAGTAATGGATTGAGAGGAGGGATTTAGTATTTGTAGTGTAAAAGAATAGAAGTACTTACCTCTCAAACTTTACGCTTTGCGTAAATTTCAACCGCTGTTGAAATTATTGACTCAACTGTGTATTCCTGTTTGTGCAGTGTTGACGCTGTAGACGAAACAAGCCATTCTGGTTCTGGTACTTGTTATTTGCTTATCTCTTCCATTGTTTCTGTGCACCTCAAAATGACTAAGTTCATTTCTGCACCCATTAGTTCGGTGACTCCTGGCTGTGGTAGTGATGTTTGGTGTGCATGTTTTCACTTGCCTCTCCCCTGAGAGGGAAGGTAAACAGCAGGAAATGCTTCTAACATTTACTCAATTGAGATTTTTCTGCTGTTATTTAAATGTATACAGACTGGGTTGTTATGTTTTATGGAAAAAGGGAATGATTTTTTTTTTCCCCCAGAGTAGAGTACTCTCCAAGATGATGCATTCAGGCAAAGTTTCATTTGTGGTCTTTCCCAGTCATTTGCTGATCTTGCTGTGTTGCCTATGAAAGAAGGGTAATGCCATCCCAAAGAAATTTTTTGAGCCACCATGTTTTTGCCATAAAGTGACAGTTGCTTTCCCTTTGGAAAGTTTGTGTAGTTGCTTCTGAGATTTGTAAGGATAAGAAGCAGTTAAAGGCAACCATAACATAATTTGGTCGCCTTTATTGGTTTACTGTTTATTTGTGGTGTCAATAAATTTGCTGAAGTTGTTTGTTGGGACTGTTCTTCTTAAAATATTTCTGGAAAAACCAACTTTTTTATTCAAGTGCTCTAGAGTTTGTGGAAAATCCGTGTGCCACTACTGTAGGCAGTCCTTTGGTTTTAGTAGATTTTGTGGCTGGTTTTTTTGCCCTGCTTGTGAACAGTGGTGAGAGTGTTAACACATTTAACTGTCCTTGAGCAGCACTGGACTTGCTGAGTTGGGAAGTTGTGAAGTTAAGTGGGAATATTAATGTTTTATGTGACACTAATGATGATAAACCAGTTAACGTTGATTATCACTTATAAAATACCAGGTCAGCCTGGGATACTTTAGTGATTGCTTGACTGTGTGACAGAAAGGCAATAATCATGCTTGTATTATAGTACTGTCAATGATTTCTTTATTTTTGAGTGAATTGGTGTTTGTTTCTCCTTTCCCATGTTGAATGTGCCTGAATTTTCTGGTTAGTCACTCCTTTGCTTTGCTTCCTTTCCCTAGATTTGTGTAGAATTTGATGATGAGCCATGGGAAAAACGAAGATGGATGGAAGTCTACAGCCATACCATGATAGCATTCCTGGTGGAGCAGAAGCTGGTGCTGGCTGAAAGAAAATCCCAGTCCATGCCTGCTGTCCAGTGGCCTGCAATGGCAAGTACACATTGGCTTGACTCACTTTGGCTCTGCAGTTCCACCTTCTGGGAATGGTGCTGTCACAAGTGTGGATTTCTCGAGTGCAGCCTCAGTTTTGGGTTTCATGGGAAGGGAGACTGGAAATCTGTACAGCTGGAGCTGGACAGAGCTTGTCAGCATTTGAAGTTGGTGTGGTTTTGCCTGTGGACACAGGAATGTGTTTTTGTGGCTTTGCTTCTCTCCCAAACCGCTGTTCTGAACAGTGTTAATTCCTTCTCCCTCTCATCTCATGGTTCTTCTCTTCTTCCATGAAATTTCAGTTAAGAATAGAGAAAAAGGGCAAATAATGGGTTTTTAGGGATAAGCCTGTATTTTTACTTTAAATTCTTCTTCGACTCTGCCTCAGGTACCGTTAATTCTGCAGTGGTTCTTGATCCTGAGGCAAAAATATTTCAGGGGGTTCTGGTGTGATGTCAGCCTGGCACAGATGATTTGTGAGATTTGGGTTTTCTGCATGTAAAAACCTGAGCTACAGTGTGCAAGGCAGAGAACTAAGCTTCCTGTAACTGCTATGCATGGCTGGATAGGCAAACTGGCCAGGAGAGGTGAACAGGGAACCTTTCTTAATGTATTCAGCCAGTGTAGTTGTACTTGACTAGTTTGGATATTGCTACTCAAGAAGGTCGTCGTGAGATAAATGAAGATGCAAACATGAAAACTTGCTGAACATGAATTATGCTGAACTTGTAGTTCATGTTGTAATACTCTTAACTTTGCTAGGTGTAAACTGTGCAGGAGGATTCATGTTGCTGTGTTATAGCTGATTTTTTTTCTTAAGCAAAGCTAATCTAAGCAGATATTTATTGGAATTAGGGCCGAGTAGGATGGGAGAGGAAGTGGAAATACGCATCCTTAATTTTATTTCCTGAGCTGTGGATTAATATCAGCAGCTCTACTGGTAGATTTTGCCTATAAGGTGTTCTGAAAACCTGCTTATTTAAACTTAGCTGTCGTCCATTTCCAAGTGTCTGAACAGTTCTCAGTGGATAATTTGTGCATAAGGTTTTCCTCCTGGTGTGTTTGAGTCAGTTCATGCAGGATTCATATTCCAAAGCTCATTTAGCAGAGGGGCTCTGTAGGATGAAGTGAAGCCCCATTCTGGAGCTTGCCTTGGCAAAAAAGGCTTCTCCTCCCTTTACCACCATGCAGGGCAGGAAAGAAAAGGTCACAAAAGAGGTGTGTGGGTTTGTGTTTCTGACCAGTGGAGTAGATCTGTAGAACTCCTGGAATGCCCAGTTGCTCCTGGAGAGGCACTCCTGAGGTGATCCTGCCCCTCTGCCAGTGCTGACCTAACTGAGGTGAAAACAAGAAAGGGCAAGAAGGTCTTTCTTTGATCAGTCCTTAGAAAACCCAAGTATGTGTTCTGACAGAATGATTCTCTCTTTTTTTTTCTTTTAAATGGAGCACAAATATATCTTATTCTTGGCACTTCTGTTGTTCCAGGCTCTTGATGCCTTCCCACTCAGAGCTGTTACTGCAGGGCTAGGCAAAATTTAACTTTGAACGTATTAGGAAGTGTTCAGAAGCTTTTAAAGGAAATTTTGGGTCCTTGTCTGCTCTTGAAGCCTCTTGTGTACCTGAACACAACTTCCATCACTGCACTGCAGTGGTATAACTATGAGGATGTCCAAGTCATCGCACGTGCCTAAATGAAAGTATATTGCCAGTGTACAAGCTATGAGAACTTCAGTGGAAACCATTTATTGATTTAGTAGTTATTCCCTCAATCTACTATAAGGAGGCTTTTCAATAATACATCCACCATTAGAATTATTATATTAGTCAATTCTTCACGTTGAGATGAATAATTAATGATTGCTAATGACAGCCACCTGCACTGAATTCCAAACTCATTCTAATAAATGGAATTAATTTCAAGTGTAGTCCAGTAACTCCTTCATTAGACATGTATTGGAAGTGTTATTAGAAACTTGCTTTCAAGAGTTGCATGTGGATGTAGTAGCTTAACAGAGAAATAGATGCAAAACTAAACTAATCTTTTAAATGCGAAGGATGAACGATGAGATCTTAACTCTGTTTCTAAGAACACGTTTATCGCTTTTCTAGACTTACAAATCCTTGGTGGACAAAGCTGGGATGGGGTCACTGGTTTGTGTGCGCTATCTGGGCGAAGAGAGATGTGTTTTTCTTTCTAAGGACCTTTTGACCCCCATCCAGGTAGGTGTTTATTGCCATAACACACAAATACCTGTTCTGAATGTAATGATGAAAAACCTTTCTGAAGCTGATCCAGGAGATGGTCACTGGGGAGAGCTGGAAGAGGGAGTGTGCTGGGACGGTTACTCAGTTCAGGTGACAGCAGTTGCATCATGTTGATCTTGGGGATAACCTGGAATAGTTTCCCTTTGTTCTTGTGAACGGGACTGTCATTAGTGAAAGCAGTTGCAAGGGTGTCAGGAATTAATCTCGCTATTTGACAGAAGCACAACACTGCTAATCCTAAACAAATGAGGAACTGGGCAGAATGTAAATGAGGTGGTTGAATTACAGCCCCTTTATTGAGCACCATGAGGAGAGTTTACTAGTGAAAATCAGGTAGAGATGGGTTGAAACAATTGCTCCTTGTGATTGGCTGGTCAGGTGTTTACAAGAATAGTATCTGCTAAGGATAAAGGATTTAACTTTTTCAGGAAACTACTCTCAAGGCCTATAAACAGGTTGAAGTAAAAATAGTAATAGGTGTCCCAGGTTGAGACTACCAGTAGTGCCGTCATTAGTTTCTGCTTTGACTTAACAGCAGACACACAAGTTCTCCTGAGAAACTAACCAAAGAATCTCTAAAAGCTAAATTTGAGCTGTGTGTGATTGTCTTGCCTGTGATGGCTCAACAGCAGGGTGGAGGTCTCTTTATGTAGAAGCCTTATCTGAATACTGCAGAGGAGAAGGTTGCTTTACTGGCATCTGGAATAAGTTTATTGACTTCTGGCTCTTCATTCTTCTGCCTCTTACAAATACCAGAGCAGTGCTTGGGACAAAAAAAAACAACCCCCAAAAACCCTGAAACTCTTTTGTTATTAGCACTTTTTGAGCTTGGGTGGAAACTTGCTCTAAACTTTCCATTTCAGAATCAATTCTAACTCAAGAATTCAGCAACCAGCTTGTTTTACATACCAAGGAAGGGGGGAAAAAAACCCCTCAACTATAATATAAATGTATGATGCTGAATAATTATGAATGATTTAGATGTAGCTGACTCTGTTTTCACTCATACATACATTTAATAATGGTATCCTGAGATGGATTGGATCTTGGAATTGATGTCATAAATAGAAACAAAATATTTGCATCTGCTCAGGACAAATAAGTTGCTACTTCTGAGAACTTAAAATCTTAAGCAGTGGATGGTTCAGTGCAATTTAGCAATCTACTAAAACCGAACTGGGTTGTTTTCAGAACAGTATTAAAGTGGACTTGGAGAGCTCAGTTCAGTCTGGTTTGCAGATGGTTGATGCAAATTAGTGGTAAGAAAGTGGTGTCTGCTTAAAATCCAACATCCTGGAGCTGAAGTAACACAGGGTAATGAGAAACTTGTTGGACTTGTATAAGTTGCTTCCATCTTGTTTCTAAATATTACAGGGTTTTGTCTGTCAAAAGCATTATCCTTAATACAAACTTACATTCTTTTTTTTTCCTAAATAGGATGTGGACAGTTCCAGGCTTTCTCTTAAGGATGATCAAAATGTAAATGAAGAAATCCAGGCTTTGGTTAAGAAACACCTGGATGAAACACGCTTGGTCCAAGGTACGGGCGGACTCTGGAGTGGTAAACTGACAATAAATACTCAAGTCCAAAGAGAAATCATTTCAGTGATGGCTTAATTCATTGGTAACCTGTTCTAGGGGATAAAAGCTTTTTAAAAATACTGATCCTAGTTTGACAGTGAATGTAAAATGTGAAGGATTGAGGAGATTTAAGTTTTAAGTGTTTCCCTTGTAAGAGTGAGCATGTAATTTAAGCACACACAGATGGCCTGGTGCTTGTGAAAGAGGTATCAAACTTGTAGAAATTCTCACTGAAGTTAGTTGGAGCAGTTTATTGTTTCAGGTAACTTTTTTTTTTTTTAGTTTGCTGCGTGTTTATAAAAGCCTCCAAAACCTTGAATAGAGACTTCCTTTTTAGTCAAATTAAAATTGTTGGGTTTAGGTTTGCCAGCTTCAAATTCTTAATTACTGGGTTCATACGAACATATTTGTAGTCATGTGCTTGCATGTACAAGGAATGTCTTACTTTTGTGGAAGGGCAAATATTGAAACTTAAGAGTTGCCATTTCCAATAGTAGGAAGAGAAGAAAAAATCACATCTAGCCATTGAATCTCCATTTCTGTCTCCACTGATCTGCCTCGCAGTCTGAAATCAGAAGGTTAATCTGGCCTCTATGTGCCTTAGCCTCCACACAACTCCTAAACTATTCCAGGAAAGAGGTAGCTGGAACACAGTTGTAACATTTTTCTTCCAGCTTCCGTGGAAGTTGTCTGAAGGTTCTCAGTTTGTTTTGATTACTTCCATCTTGCCTGCAATACTGTTGGCAAACTCATGCTGATAACTATGATGATCTTAATGCTTCCTTTGTCTCAAGCTCCTTTTTTTTTTTTTTCCTTCCAATTTTTAAGGTGGGAAAAATATCATTGGTTCAAAAATTAGGATTTATAGCCTGGATCCATCTACTCAGTGGTTCACAGCAGTTGTTGTCAATGGCAATCCAGCTACCAGGACTCTGGAAGTCAACTGCCAGGAGGTAGGAACCAGTTGCTGTGGGTTTACAAACAGGTATGGGGAATGGGTAGGAGCTTGTGTTTATATCCCCACCAACACCATTTTTATTTCTGTCTTTACTGTAATCTTAAAACGCAGGGATCAGGGTAGTGCAGAATTACCCAAAGTGTTTCTGTGTGCTGCTGGTGGATAATTAAGTAACAAATGTCCTTCTGTGCAAAATGAGGGAGACCTGGAATTTGTATTTGAAGAGTGAAGCAAACATAAGTGGTTTCTTTGCCCTCTGTGCTGTGCAGTGCCCTGAAACACCAGTCTGTGCGTGTTTTCATGCAGAGACACTGTCACGTGGCATATTGTTAAATTCAGCTTGGTATTCAAAGATCCTGTAAGTGTCTTAAGTTCATAGCACAACATCTCAGATAAATATATTTAAATAGTGACTTTTACCTCCCTAAATGGCTTCTTCTCTTTCTTGTTCCAAGATCCCAGCTTTAAAAACTCTTGATCCAGAGTTAATTCATGTTGAAATCATATATGACAACAATGGGAAGTGTGGTAAGACCTATTACTGTTTGTCCTTCAAACACCAAGTAGTGTATTTATGGTAGATAAACTAATCTTGATCACCTTCTCTTCCAGATAAATCAAAAAGAATTGGGGGTGTGAAAAGGAAGTCATCTGAGAACGGTGGAAGTGGTGATGCTAAACACACAAAATCTTCTCCTGAGGTAGTGTCTTGCTCTGTTATATATGACTGTTATGTAATGGTTATGTCACTTCTCAAAACATCTTAAATAAGGATTAGATGGGAAAGTAGAATAATAAATCTCTTGGAGGGTGTGTTGAGTTCTTTCAGACTTGTCTGGGCATGAGTAGAACACCCTTGCCTTGTGATAATTGAAGCAGAAGTTACTAAGCCTTGAAGGTTGGTGGTTTGTTGGGTTGGTTAGTTGGTTGGTTGGGGGTTTTTTTCACTCTTTGCCCCCTCTTTCTGCTTAGGAGTTGGCCTGCCTGGTCATGTATTCTGTAGTGGGAGAAAACATAAAGCAGTTCTCAAGTTTATGACCTTTGCTTTTCACCTTCCTTCTTAAACTGTTTTGTACTTGAACCCAAAATCTTCAGCTACACTTGCATCCTTTGGGGATTCAAGCTACACAAGCACCAGTGTGGAAGGGCTTTTTTCAGGACAGGAAGGGAGTGTGGTTACTTTGCTGGTACTTTCATGTCTATTCTCATTTCTTCTGTGAGTGACCTGCCAGGTATCACTGAGATAAGTAAACTCTCAAAGGTCAAAAGACAATGTTGGTAAGTATAGGAGTGCAAATGAAAATAATGGCTTGGCTGAAGAACAGTGGTTCAGACTCACCCTCTTATTTTGGCCCGGTGTTTCGGGTCAAAAATTGCACTTCAGGCAGGAGTTAACCAGAGTTCTGGAAGCTCTGGAATGGTGGGGGTGTGGGAGAGTTGCATTTCTCTGCTTCTGTGCAGAGTCAATTCTGTATTTCCTGGGTGGTATAATTATTAGCAATCTTCAATGACTTCACAAAGATGCAGCATGAGGCAGCAAGTACAGGAAAAGATTTCTCAATGAAGAGAATGTCCTGTCCTGTATTTACCACTGAGGAAGAGCCACCAGCAAGTCAGAATGGAGTGCACTGCAGTTGTACTCTGCTTGTGTTTCTACAGCTCGTGCCTGAGCATCTTGAGCAGCTTTTGGGTGCTCAGTTTGCCTTTCTTCACCTTTCTGCACATCCAGCCATTCAGAAACCTGCTTGATACACACAAAGCTGGTCTTTATTTCACATTCCAAATGCCCTGCAGAAGATCTGCCATGATCTGAATTCAAAGCTTGTTTCAACATAATTTCTTCTTAAAGTAGGAAAGTTAGTTACATCTGATTTTTCCAGTCTGAATTCCTTCTAAGGACTGGAGGCTTTATCACTTTTGTACTCTTTGGGTAATGTTTTGCAGCTGTTTTCTCCAAAAGGTTACAAGTGAGTGTACTTTCTAGTAAGGAAAGCAGGAGCTGTGTTGGTTTCTCTGGTTTTGGTGGGTGTGAATATATGGGAGTGATAGGCTGAAGTCATAATTTTTTTTGTTTTACGTGGTATGTGGTAGTACTCAGATGTCTAATGTGGGGTTAATTATCTCCAGCACTTGTTTTTGAGGGCTTGACTTGATGCCTGACAGCTGTGTAATACCAGAGCAGAGAGGAAATATTTTGGAGTTGATGCTAACAAGTCTTTAGTGTAACTTCCAGCAGTAAGTTGAGCATGTGGGAATAAAATATGGATGTTGGAGCTGAGGAAGCACCCCACAGAAAACTACTGTTTTCAAGACACTTGCTAACTTGGTGGGCCTGTTGTGTTCCTAAATGAATGATAGATTTGTGAGGCTGGTGATTTAATCAAGACAGGATTTCTTTGCTTAACGCTTTCTAGAATCCTGGTACAAAGATCTTTTTGCTACAAGGAAGTTCACATCAAGATTTTTGTTAACGCTGTCAGACTAACTTCACAGTTTTCATGTTCTCTGGGATTTTCAGATGAGCTCAGAAATCTATTTCTGAATTCCAGTTACTGCATTACTCTAGAAACATTATTGCACTGGCAGTTACAAAGAGCAGAGCTCTCTGCCTTCCTTTCCACTTGCTTAATACGCTTACTTTCCTCCAAAAAACTGTATTTTGGGGGGGCGGGGAGGGAAATGAAATGAGCAGTCTTTCATGGAACCTGCGATGTTTAAAAGGACACTCTGAAGTCTTTATGAACTGAGTCTTTAATTGGATTTATTAAATATGGTAGGAAGAGCATTAATATATTTTTAAGCTGAACCCTGCCAAGCAGTGTTTCTGTTATCTTGACTTCTCCTAACTGTCCAAGTCTCCCTTGCAGGTTTCTCCCAGCCAGGGACACGTGCAGTCAGTACCAACTGTGCTGGGTGAAGCACTGCTGGGATGTACTCCTGCAAATAAAGACCAAAGGCACCCAGGGCTGCCCCTGCCAGCAAACTCACCACCCAACCTTGGTGCAGAAACTCCTCAGGGGTAAGGAATCCCTTCGTGCTTATGCAGACTTTTTTCTTCCAAAAATAACTCCCAATTCTTAGCAGAGGAAACTCTGAGGTCTTTTTAAATAGCTGTAGTAACTCCTCCTCTGTAATACTGGCACGGAAAAGACTTAGTTGCCCTGGATAAATAATTTACTTGCTAATGCCAAGTTCATCTTCTTTGTCTTGGAGGCAGTTGCCCTTTCAGTGTCGCAGGCCAGTGTCACTGCCTCACTGTACCCATCTGTGGATGGATACACAGGTGTAGTCCCTGCTTGTCCAATGCATTCCTCCCCTGCCCTCAGGAAAACCAGGACACAATTCAGGCAGGTATCTGCCTCCTTGCGGATCAGCTATTGGTACTCAGCTGTATTTCTGTTGAACAGCAGTGGCTTTGAACTGTTACCACCAGTTCTGTCACAAAGTGTATGTAATGGTAGAAATTGTGTGACAGGACAACTCAAATTTGAAGTGCTTTAGGGTTTGTTCTACTAGTTTTATGCCTCTTTCACGTGCTAAATGCAGAAAGCATGATTTTTCTTCTTTTTAGCTTTTTTGTGTGAGAGAGGTTTTACTGTTCCAGTATAGACTTGTGGTGCCAGCCAGAAGTTCCTTGAGAATCTTTTCACACAGACATGCAAATGAAATGCATTTGGTTATTCAGCAGTTGCATGGGGAAAATGAGAAAGCAACCATTTAATTGTGAGAAAAGGCGGTGGAGTAGCTGCTGTACCCAAATTTGTGTGTGCCTCCACAGGCACAGAGATTTATCATTCTAAAAATCAAACCCAAAAAAACCACCTCAAAAACACAAACCTATTTGGCCTCACACAAAACTTAAAATCTCGGAACATCAGAATTCAAAGCACATAATTAAATAACTAAATTTCCTCTTTCAAGCTTTAAGTGTGACTGGGTTGAGCAGCTGATGCCCTGATTTGTTTGACACCTTTTTCTCTGCCTAATTGCTGCGTGTCGTGTGTTTCAGCACATGCAGACGGAGCTTACCGGAAACTCATCCTTCCTGTCTTAGTACTGGAATTAAACCATTGAAGGGAGATCTGATGGCCTTTCCTAAAGTGGGGCTTGTGTCTAAGGAACAGACGCAAAATCCTAGTGATAAAAATGGTAAATTCACCTCTCTGACAACCTCAAGATCCTCACCTTTGACTGATCCAGCAAAAGAAAAAGGAGCCAACCTGAAAAACGCAACGGAACCTCTCTTGAAGCCCCCAGCAAACTTCCCCAAGGAGTGCATTTCTGTGAAACAGCTGCAGCATCCCAGCTCTTCCATAGCAATAGCCAGAGGCAGTGGCACTGTTGAACTGCAGCGGACTTTAGACTGCAGACCCTCGACCTCAGATGCTCATCTTCTCTCCTTTAATGAGCCTGGAGCTAAATCACAAAGCACCTGCGGTGGCCACAACAGCCACAAAGGAAACAAGATCGATGAACTTGCGGACATGGAGTTTTTTATTAGGAGAAATTCAAATGAGATTCTCTATGACAGAAGTGAAGGTGAAAGCTTTTGGACTGGAAGTGCCAAGGTCCAGGATAATAGTAAGTATTTTTTAAAATTTCCTGTCTCTTGAAAACCTTTGTGGTTTCTGTCTAGGTACATCCAAATAGGTCCTTTGTTGCATATGCAAAATCAGTACTTTAAATTGTGTGAGTGAATCTGGAATGTAAGTCATTTTGTGTCGGTTTTTTTTTACAAGGGGAAAGCAATAAACTTGAGAAAAACACCCCTTTCTGATAAAGGGAAATAATTAATTTTCTATAAACAAGTTGTTAAAAAATGTATGCAGGAACAGAATGGCAAAAGTGGTTACAAAACCAAGGTTCTATTTGCGATACAAATGGTGATGGCATAATGAGACTGCCTTTTCTTAGCAGTGGTCCTAAGTTTTGCAAGCATGGTGAGAGGTGGGAGTTCTTCTCTGAGCTCTGTTCAAGAGGAGCTTTTGTTTAAAAAACACTGTCCTGAAAGCAAAACAAACGAAAACCCCAGTAACCACCACCAAAAATCAAGCCCCACCAGACCCCAAAACAACCCACCTTGTTTCTCTTTTCCACTTGGTGAACTCTTCAGTTTCTTGTGTGCCACAGAATGGGAAAGGCTGTGGCTGTTTAAAGAGCTGTGCTCCTGCTGTCCTGTATCCTGCTGTGTATCAGGTGGTGTAGCTGGAAATCTCCCTTCACACCCACCTCTCCTTTCTTTCCAGTCTCTTCTTGTTTGGTCTTGGATTACTGTGTCCTGTTCCATAATGAGTACAGGTACCCAGGCAGGCTGTTGTGCCCTGTGAGGCCTCACTGAAGGGTTGGAGGAAGGGAGATACTTGGCATCTATTACAGAAAGATGCTGAAAGCTGTTGCATCATGAAGGGTGAAAACAGGACTGAGAAACAGCCAAGTTGTACTTGTGTCCTCGTTTCTTGTGAAATGTGGTTGCTGCATGCCCTGGTCTGCTCAGGCCTCCGGCTCTAATGGCTGAAGAACTTCCTTTAAAAGCAGATGGTCTTTCAAAGTGCTCTTCTGTGGAAGAGCAAAAGGAGCTGTTAGATTTTGGTCCACAGACTGTGTGGCTTCAGTGGAATGGTGGCTGGAGAAGAGGCTTCTGCCAACTGCAAATATTTTTAGCATAGCTTTGTTTCAGTGTAATGTGAAACTTCCAGGAGAGGTTTACGTGGATCTGTCACTAAAATAACATTGGCTGGCACCTGTGCCTGAGAAGCTGAAGCTTTTCTAACCTGCGCTCTTCCCCACAGTAATTGTGCGCAAGTCCATCTTATCCGATGCTGCCAAAGTGAAGAAGCTGCAGCAGAGTGGAGAGGCTTTTGTGCAGGATGGTTCCTGCAATAACATCGCCCCTCACCTGCACAAGTGCAGGGAGTGCCGTCTGGACAGCTACAGGAAGAACAAGGAGCAGAGAGACTCCACTGTCTTCTGCAGATTCTTTCACTTCAGAAGGTAAGAACAATTTGGGTACTCCTTAAATGTGAAAAACGTGCCCATGTCTGAGCTGGGCATCTGACCTTCTCTCCTCTTCTGAAAGGGGGGCTGTTGAGGGCTCACTGTTAAGGGATGACATGGATCTAATCTGCCATGACAGCCTAAAACACCAGTTACTTGGTGAGAATGGTCTCCCGTGAGTCTCTGGTTCAAAGCTGCACGATGGTGGTGTGTACCTATGAGGCCAATATACCCGACTAATGAGCGGTTGCCCGTGGTTTTTTTAGCCCTTAGAAATGTTACAACTGCTTAATTTGAGTAGAAAGTATTTTGGCAGGACTTTGAGCTCTTTATTTTGCTGTTCTGGGCTGCGTGCCAGTGGGATAACATGAGTTTAGTTTGAGTGGAGATAGCAGTGAGGGGGTAGATTTTGTGCACGTCTCCTGAAGTTTAGTGGTTGGACACACATAATGTTAGCCATGTATCCACACCTGTAAGTGGCTGGGTCTTCTCAGCTGGAGTCTGAATTACGTGTAAACTTGCCACAGAAACATTTTATCAGTGCACTCTTTAGATTTCAGGAGGGCAGATGGGAAGGGATCAGCAAGGCACCTTCAGGGAAAACACTGAGTGATGAATGGTGGCTGCTTTTCCAAACCTAATCTAAAGCTTCACTCCTTTACTCCCTCACCTACTTCCTTACACCCTCCCCACCTACACCCCAACCCTCCCCCAGGCCTGATACTTGAGTTGAACAGTCCATCTTTTAATGTTCTATCTCTTTAGTTCTTAAGACACCGTGAGGAACTCCTTCAGAAAGGTGTTAAATTATTACTTGAAGCCCACCTGTAGGCCCAGGGTGGTTGCTGTCAGACTGCAGCACCTGACTGGTTTTTAACATGTTCTTCCCTTTGTTTTCAAACTGTCTAAATATTTTCCATGTACTCCTTGATCTCATGTTTAGATGTTCCTGCATGTTGCTTTTCACTGTCCCCCGCACACATTTAAGCTCAGAGGCGTGAACTATGTTTTATGGGAAGAAGTTAATTCTGATAGTAGAGAGGAAAACCAAAAATACTAGTGATCTCAAGGGAGATGAGAAGTTTAACTTATTCTCAGATTTTTTTCTCAGAGGAATTACTTTCTTTTGGGTCTCTGGGTAGAATAAAACACTCTAGGCCTGTAGAGCTTCTGAAGAGAAAAATCTGAAAGCAGAAAGACTACAAAGATCATGAAAAATATACTTCTACTCTTTCATTTCTTTATTGAGGTTTGTTTTTTCACTGCAACACTGTTCCCTTGCATGTTTTGCTGCTAAAAGTTTAAAAAAATGAAGATGTTTATTAATCTGTTATTTCACCTCAGATTAGAGATTTTGCCATATTAAGTCTTGGGATAACCTGATGTGTGAGAACAGAGTAACAACAGTGTGTGCTTAATTCATCCTCTCAGGGTAAAAATCCAGACTTGCAGTGCAGTTCAAAGCAGTTGAATCCTTCAGTTTGGACCTTGAAGCTGGTGGAACTGTCCCTTTTTATTGAATCTGAGATCTGCCAGGTCTGGAGATGGCATTTGTCTGATGGTGACAGTTGCCAGCACATGTTCTCATGCCACAGTTAACACTCTAAGTAAGCACATGTTGTCATCAGAGTCAAGTTTCCTCTACAGCATTTAGTAAAAAGGTTCCTGAAGTCCTGAGCAGAACTCTTCATGTGTTAATTTAAGACACTACTAACAGTACCAGTCTCATTCTTTACACCTACTCAGAATCACTCAAGAATCTCGTACTGAAATTTTGCTCGGTGCATTTTGACAGCTACTTCCAAATGAATTGTTAGTGAAATATATTCTATATTTAAGACATTCTCACTTCCCTTGTGTGTACATAGTTCTTGGTTAAATTCTTGCTGTTGCCTCCTCTAGATGTGATCCTTAATGCCAGTGCATTTTAAAAATTGCTAGCCTGGTTTGGTTTTGCGTGAATGAAAAAAAAAAAACCAGGACATTTTAGTTAGAAAATATACCTTACTGCAAAACCTGGATATTTTCAGTCTTTTTTGTTTAAAACAAGCAGTACATTAAACATGCTTCATCCTGGTGACCATTGTGTTTACCCATGTCTGTTGTAACCACTGAGTAAACTTATTGGCATACAGTACACACGTTTGCACTTCAAGCATTGACTGGTTGGAATGAGTTTAAACCAATAAAACATTTGAGATGATGAGTTTTTCTCCTTTTCCCCCTCTTTCCTCAGGTTGCAGTTTAATAAGCATGGAATACTGCGTGAGGAAGGCTTCTTAACTCCAAACAAGTACGACCCTGAGGCAATTAGCTTGTGGCTGCCTATATCCAAAAATGTTGTGGGTCTGGACCTCGACACAGCCAAGTACATCCTTGCCAACATTGGAGACCACTTCTGTCAGCTGGTGATATCTGAAAAGGAAGTTATGTCAACGATTGAACCACACAGTAAGATCAGTTTGTGTTGAAATAATGGGTGTCTTCACAGCTTTATGTGAAGCTTTAAGCTTCTGACTGGTGTGAAAATGCATTGTATGTATCTGAAAGTGTCATGTAAGATTTGAGTGTTCCCTTGTCAGAGAGAGAGGGAGTGGTGAGAGCCACTGTGAACTAGTGTCAACAAGCCTTTGCTCACAGGCAGAGAGGGAAGGGGAAAGGTAACTTTACCCTTTGTCAGAAGACGTTTCTCAATTTATCAAATTACTTTTCCTGTTACAGAGTGTAATTCTGTTACGAAACCAAGTGTGAAAAAAACCCTAAATTTGAGGAAACCAGGAGGTAGCTGACAATAGAATCTATTCCTAGCGTGTAAATGGAATACAGCTTTGACTTCAACGGGTTTTGTTAAGTTGCTTTGGTCGTATTTTGGTAATGCATCATGGACCTAATGCTGCCTGTCAGGACAACAAAGAGATGTTTTTTCTCCCCCTGCAAGTTTCCAGTGGCACTGGAATCACTGTTTCCAGTGGTCATGTCCAGCCCTATTGGGCACAGCCCAGAGAGGGGCTGGTGCTGGGGTGTCTGGCATCCCCAAACACGGGGTTTGGCCACATCAAAATGTTCCTGTAGCACATGTGAGCAGGCAAAAGGGGAAGTCTGTGATCTTGCATTATCACTTCTCCAAGTAGAATGACTCTTAAAACCGTGTTTGGGTTCTGGATTTTAAGTGCACGACCGAGTTACGGGGCAGTTTAGGAGACTGTCTGCCCACTGTCTGCTGTGTTTGGGTGCTGTTGACATTAGATAAAGACTGTATGAGTTTGGCAGTCACTCCTTGGCTCTGAATAGAAGAGGGGAAAAGCTGAACGGGCTTGAATGCCCTTCAGAAGGGGAGGGAAGACTTGAGATAGTCCAGAAATGCTTTCTGTGGGGTCTGATCCTGGGCTACTTGGAATCTGCAAGCTCTGCTCTTCCCTCGATCTGGAAGATACTCAGGCCTGTGGAGCCAAAGTACCCATAGGCAGAGTAAGAGGTGCAGACTGGAATCCTGGAACACTCTCAGAAGGGTGAATTTTTGGGTGGAATTCATGAAACAAAAGGGAGGGGTGGTGTTTCTTAATAGCAGAGGATGCATCTGTTAGCACAGCTACCAGAAACATCCTCTGCTTAAAAAAAACAGTCACATGTGAGTTCTGGTGTCAGTGTGAAAGGAGCAAAATATCATTAATTTCTCTTTTGATTGTTTATTGCCCTGACTGGTGAGAGTAATAAAACGCAGTGTCATTAAAATGGAGGTTATTTTTAACGCTCTGGGTAGGAAAGAAGTAATTTACAGTCTAGATGTGTTGTTCTTCGAACAGTTCAGTGAAAAAGTGCTCACTCAGCACAGGGAAAAGGGAGATTTTTGTGCCACCGTGGTTTGAAGTTATGATAAATTTTTCTTGGCAGAGTTCACTTGAAACAATACTTTTTCATAAAAATTCTCTCTCTGACAAACTGACCTTTTAAAAAATGTGACAATACTGTGTTCAGCTACTTTTAGGGAACCATTTGTTTGAGTATTTTTGCACTCCACAGTATGTGTCAAGTCCAGCCCTTCTCTCTTGTACCAGGTAAAATTACAAGAGGCATTTTTTTTAAACACCAGTGACTGGGTAGGTAAAACCACAAGACAAACAAGCATGGGGGAGAAAAATTTTTGGGACAGCTTCCTTAAAGGATTGGTAGTAAAGCAGGAGTGAAATTTTTCCCTGTGCTGTAAAACGCTGAGCAGTGTAGAAGGAACAGCTTGTTAGGTCACGTTGTTCCTTGGCCACCAAGCACCAAAAGGAGGGGCAGGATCAAACTGCAGAGGGGAACCCAAAGAACAGGAGTAGAAAGGGACAAGGTTCCAAGAGCTGAAACATGGAATGACATTCAAAAGATAACAAATGACTTCATCCTGTTTTGGGGAAATTGGAGGGTTGACCTCTAAAATGGTAAATACACCCTGTATGTTTTCAGAAGGCAGAAAAGAATGGAGCTGGTGATATTTAGACTTGTGTCTCCTGAAGGAATTTTAAAGCAAGTAGTCAAACAATTTTTACCTCCTACTTAAGAACAAATTGTGCCAAGCTATTCCAGTGTTGTTCCATACATAGTTAATAGCCATTATTCAGAAGAAAAGCAACAGATGTCTTGGATCCTGGTGTGGGGTTTTTTTAGCGTACATTAGGACATGGTCTCTGATAACTTTCTTTTAAAATTAAGAAATGTTGTGGGCAGGAAGGTTTCAGAGAAATTACAAGTGTGGAAGGTGGTAGGAGGAGGCAGGTGCGTGCTTTTTGTCTAGCCTGGTTTTCTGCCTGGCAACATAGTGAAATGGAGATCAGGCTAAAATCTGTATATAATCACAAAAAATAACACAACCCTGTATGGGCTTGTGACTTTTTTTTTGAGGATACTTGCCATGTTTGGGATGTTCTGAATGAACTGAAGAACTGACTTGAAGTGAGGAAAGTGGCATATAATGGGTATAATAAGAAACCTGAACAGCAGCACTCAGTGCTTTAGGGAGGAAAATTCACCATTCTGACACAGTCAAATACACACCTATAAACACAAAAAACCTCCTAGAAGGAAGAGAATTATTTATCCACTGTGCTGCTGAATAGAGACACTGGACACTGTTGTGGTACTGGACACTAAGCTCAGCCTGCTGTAGTACCTTAATTTATTTCCTAGAGTAGCTGTGGAATTTCCACTTAGGAGAGTGGTAGCAGTTGACGTGTTAACTCAGGCAAATAGGTGTCAGGAGTAAGAGATGTGGTTGGTGCTGCACAGGAGGGAGCAAAGTGGATTTGGTTGTTCAGACTCTGTTCTGGACTTGCTTTTGTGAGTCTGTAACGGCAAAGGCTTTGTTTCGAAGTTCCAGTGCAAAAAAAAAAAAAAAGCCTGAGTCCTATCACTGTAGTTGTTAAGTAACCGTGTTTAACGTGCAAACAGTGAGTTTTGGTTGAGCTGACACTGACTGAGCTGTCTCTGACCACAGGGCAGGTGGCCTGGAAGCGCGCAGTCCGCGGTGTCCGAGAGATGTGCGACGTCTGTGACACCACGATCTTCAACCTCCACTGGGTCTGCTCCAAGTGTGGCTTTGGGGTCTGTGTGGATTGCTACAGGATGAGGAAAAAAAGCTCACATGAAGGTGGGAATGCTTATTGCTTCTGCAGACAAAGGGGGAAGAGGGGAAAGAGAATCTGTGTTTTGAACTTGGAAGTCAATAACAGCTTTAAACGAGACAAAAAGCCTTCCCAACAAAAAGAGCATGTTGTAGACCTGTGGTTCTGAGTATGTGGCTTTCCAGAGCAGGGTGCACTAATAAAACAGTGTACTGGTTTGTTTTACAGATGACGACTCGGATACTTTCTCCTGGTTTAAATGTGTGAAGGGGCAGGCACATGAACCGGAGAATCTGATGCCTACACAAATAATTCCTGGAAAAGGTATTTGGAGTAATTAATTGGGATAAAAACATGCTGTAGGCTTTACTGTCTTTTGTATGTTGTTGATGTTGCAGGTTTTATTTTAGTAATAAATTTAGCAAAAGCTTAGTATTTATTGTCTGAAGACTGGAACAGCCTGTGTTTTTGGTACTATTTTATTATCTTTGATCTTTACCAGGAAGTAGCAGAACTTTTTGTTTAATGATGAACTGTATTCCCATACTACTGTTTAGCTTTACAGAACACACAATTTCTTAAAAACTGAGTGAATGCTGGATGTTCTGCTTACATGTGAGCTCACTAATGACTCTCTTCCTCCAGCTCTCTATGATGTTGGTGATATTGTTCACTCCGTGAGAACAAAATGGGGAATAAAAGCCAATTGTCCTTGTGCAAATAAGCAGTTCAAAGCACTATCAAAGCCAACTCTAAAGGAGGACTCCAAACAGGTATTGTTACTGCCTCTCACTAGGTCTGTGCAGTAAATGCTTGTGTCAGTCAACTGCAAAAGCTCAAAGCCACTGCTGGTTTGTCTTTGTGGGTGTGCCAGCCCTGACCTCTGTGATACCCCCACCATGTAGGCACAGTTTGTATTCACTGTTCATCTTTCTGGCTCCTTAAGTTTTGGGGAAGGTCTCATTGTGTCCCTTTGACACACTGAGGCCTCAGTAGTGAGCTGTCCTTGACAGATGCTCAGTGAGGATTTTTAGGGCAAAAATAGGATTAGATGGAAAGAACCCACAAGAGTCTGAAGAACAGACCAGTGGGAATGGTTGGGAAGTGTAGACTGTTGCTTGGGACCTGGAGGTAAAATACATGTAGCATCTAAAAGAATAAAGTGGAAGAGCACTGGAAATCATAAGAGCTAAACATAAATAAAATTGTGAGGGCTGGAGCAGTGTGGAGAAGCAATGATTTCTCTGGGAATCCTGGTGGAAAGTGTGCTGTTCCTTATATTAAAAAAAATAACCCCAAACAACAAAACCCTATTTATTTGTAAATGGATGTAGCGTTCTTTGCTTTTGAAAACAGAACACAAATTAATAGCTTAGTTTTTCAGAATCTTGCAAAAAACCAGATGAATTAAGTAATTTTAATAGTTATGTACTTATTTGTAAACTTATTTTGAAAAAACATGTGGTATCTTAAGTCTAAGAAGTGACTGACTTTTGGTGTTGAACAGAAGAGATGAAAAATATTGTGAAGTGTTAAAAGTGAGGGAGATGGTTACATGATTCAGAAGTTAACCTGTGACTGACCTGGCTTCAGTCTTCTGAATTGAAATTTCCTGTGACTGGGCAAACAGCTGTATTGGAATTTTTTGGTATCTCTCTGTAGAATTAAATACTGCTTTATTTGTGTGAGGATAAGCTCATTAAAGTTTGAAACACTTCCTATTATGTCTTGTTTGGAATTCTTACCAAGCATCAGCAGTCAATAAGAGATGAAATATAGAACACAGCAATAAGCAGACAAAGGGACAGAATAATTTTCTTGACTTGGAAGTGTTTGAATAGGGAGAAGAAACATTACCAATCATACAGGAATCCTGGGGCAAAGCAGTAGCTCTGGTTAGTCTGTTGCCCAGAATCTCCAGATCAGCCCATAAATCAGCTGCAAAGGGATGTACAATCCTGTGTTTGGAATTTGCTGGCCAGGCTGGTGCTGCATTTGTACAGGTGGAGTTCAGACCTGGCAGGTGAGTGGACTTGTGCTGCCACCTTGAGATAAAAGTTTAGGAGAGCTGGTGTCTGTTTTAGTCCACTGAACTAGAGCTCCAGCTTAGCCTTGGCCTGACCATCAGATACCACTAGAATTGTGAAAGTGCTGCTGTTAAAAATGTGTTTGACTCCTAAAGCACTCCCAGAAAATGCAGTTGGGAAACTCAGCATTCTGGGCTGTCTTGTCTGCTCCTGAATTCAGGAGATCCTGAATCCTGCTGAACTGTCATCTCTGGGTGACGCTGAGCTGCAGTGCTGACCTCTTGTGGAGATCAGGTTTTCTTTGAAGGGCCAAACCATGTTGTTTAGTTTTATTTAAAGAATGATTTTGGACATGTTACTGCTGCTTTCCCTTTCTGAGTAGAGTGTGTTTGTGTCTGATCAGGTTCTCACTCTGTTTTTTTTCAGCACTTGGCATCTGGAGAGAGGCCCAGCCTTCAACATAACAGTTTTGTCCTGAGCCCACAAGTCACTACACACGATCCTCCTCTCAAGTCAGCACTTGGAAGCAAACAAACTGCTTCAGTAAATTCTTCTCCTTCATTAAATTGGTTTTCAAATCTAACAAGTGGAAACGTGAATAAAGAAAACAAAGGTATGTGCCGAACCAGTGAAGAGTAAAAACCCTCTGTGGCTGTTTGTCAGAAGAATATAGGTCAGAGCCAGCAGCATCTTGTGCTGAGAGTGATGTCATCTGCCTGCTGGGATGGGTGTTCAGTGCCTGGGCTGCAGAACTGGCCATGGCAGTGGCTGGGAGTAGAGCCTGACACAGTTAGCATACTCTGTCCTGAAAACTGGATTAAAATCCCATTGATGCAAGCATTCCTGACCGTTCAGTTTGATAATGTGCTTCTTTTAAACGCATGGTTTTTAAAAACTTTGGAGTACTGAAGGAAGTGAAATGAAAGGAGTATTTCATCTGCATGTACTGAGAGGAGATTTGTATCTATGTGCGTACATACATGTAGGAATATCTTGTCTTTAAAAAAAAGTGTAAAAATCCAAAGGATATACTCCTCATTCTTCAGCTGTGTTCTTTCCTTCGTTTCAGAGAAACTCCTCATACCGATTTCAAAGAATGAAAACAAACCTCTGCAGACACTCCCCAGCTTAGCCAAGCCAACTGCAGCCCTGCAGACATTCAACAGTGCAATATTGACCCCTGTGAGCAACAACAACACGGGCTTCTTGCGGAATCTGTTGAACTCTTCTGGAGGAAAGGTACAGGAAAAACTTTGTTTTACAGGTTTGAGTTGATTCCGGGCTAAGAAAACTGTTCTAAACCTATGAGCAACTACCACAGGCACTCATCATAGTAGCTGAAATCCTGTCTTTGTTTGGGGGGAAAAAAGGACTAGTTCAGTTTCTGTGTCTCAGTGCTCCAATTATTTCTTTCCAGAGCAGTATCTTAGCGGTACTATCAGCAAGTCTTGCTTGATGAGGGATTGGGAACCAAGCGATGAAGCAGATTAATTTCCTTAGGCTAGAATCTGGCAAGTGCATTGATTGGGGGTCCATTAGACTCAAAAATAGAACGAACCATCAAGGAACGTAGAGATGGAGGGAGGAACATTTTGTGGTGGGTGACTCTCCCACGTGTTGTTTGCAGACGGGTTCACTTGAGATGTTTCTGGGCTTTGTCTTCTCTTACAGATGTCACTTCAAAATGGTGGTGTAAAATAACTGGCCTTGAGAGTTCCTTGCTGGAACTGCATTTCTGGTCTTTCATATAGAGCAAGTTCTGTTCTGTGCTGCATCTCCTGGGTTTCTGCAGAGTTGCTGAAATGTAAATCAGAGCAGAACTTGTTACACCAGAATCCTGTAGACAGTGTCAGAAATGGCACTGGCATTTAATGACGGTGCTTTTCTAGACGACAGAGTTCCGCAGTTTTTTTGTTTCTTTGCACAAATGTGAGCTCAAGTGAAAAATTCTGGAAGTGGCAAATACCTTCTTAAATGTCTGCAGGACAAAGCAAAAGAAAAGTGCACCAACTTTTTTTTGTTGTTCTTCCTCTTTTCCTTTTTTTTTATCAGACAGACAATGGACTCAAGAGTACACCCAAAATTCTTGATGACATTTTTGCTTCCCTGGTGCAAAATAGAGCCATTACAGACCTGCCTAAGAAACCTCAAGGACTGACTATAAAGCCCACGATAATGGGCTTTGACACCCCTCACTACTGGTTGTGTGACAACCGCTTGCTGTGTCTTCAAGATCCCAACAATGAAAGTAATTGGAATGTCTTCAGGGAGTGCTGGAAGCAGGGGCAGGTATTTTAAGCTTTGGTTTTTTCCATTTGTAGTTAGTGTGCTTTGCTCTGTAATGGAAGCACAGGTACAAATTTACTGTAGTGATAAGCAACACCAAACCTTCATCAAATGTACAACATGAGCACGGTTGGAGCCTTTGATAAAAGGATGTGTGTTTTACTATTTAAATCAGTTTCTAAACACACTGCTGAAATTAGGGCTCTGTATAAAAGCTGCCTCTTTGTTTGAAATAAAGACTGATCAGATCCATGGCAGAATTCTGGTAAGGCAGGCTGAGCACTTAGGTTGGAAAATACATTTTTGAAGTGCCAGCATTCAGCTGAGTGTATTTTATGCATTACCCTCTTCTAGTTAGAATTTTGGGCGTTTAATAATTCTTCAGAATATGTTTTTTCTCTTCCTAGCCTGTAATGGTGTCAGGAGTACACCACAAATTAAATGCAGACCTCTGGAGACCAGAGTCCTTTAGGAAGGAGTTTGGCCAACAGGAAGTAGATCTGGTTAACTGCAGGACCAATGAAATCATCACTGGAGCTACTGTGGGAGACTTCTGGGATGGATTTGAAGATATTTCAAGTAAGTACCATGAATCTTTCTTCCAGTAGGTAAAATATTCAGCAGCAATAATACTGCCCTAGCAGAGATTTGTGACCCTTAAGCAGCATAAAAGATGTTCCAGGCTTTATCTTCACCTTGGACTGTGTCTGCAAAGTATTCTCACCATTTATGCTTGTGGGATTGTGCACTGGATAGAAACTGTCGTTCCCATGGAGGACTCTCCTTCAGGAAGGATTATGTTTGGCTGCCTTTAGTCTTTTGGGGAGGCGTTCTGAGAAAGTTTGGGGTCTTCCTAGCAAGCAGGTTCATCTGTCAGCTTTTTTTGTAGCTGAATGAAACAGAAGAGCCAAGAAGGCAACTTCATGTGAGACCAGAGTTTGGTATCAGTGTTGTGGCAGACTTTGTATGTCTTTGGTTCTGCATTAAGAGTTCTGTGAAGAACATGATTTTAAACTAAGATAAGGCTGTCTTTGGATTTTGAGTAGTACAAGTATTACAAACTAAGATCTGTTAATATGTCAAATTAGGTCGCCTGAGAACAGAAGAGGGGGAGCCAATGGTGTTGAAGCTCAAAGACTGGCCTCCAGGAGAGGACTTCAGAGATATGATGCCTTCTCGGTATGGATTCCCAAAGGAACTGTTCACTGTGTGGTACCCCAAAATAATGGAATGTAGGAGTACTGTCAGAGCTTGAAACCTGCTTCAGCTTGAGCAGCAGTTGGTCACACGTGAACCATTTTGTTTCTCAGAGATGCCTGACAGAAATGGAAATCCTAAACAAGTTTCATCATCAAAATTTATGTAGTTTATTGTATTTACTGCCAACTAAAGTAAGCACCTAAAATTGTGAAAGAGAGAGATTGTTTTGGAAACTTCCTAAAAGCCTGGATCATTTTGAAGTCCAGAGTTCAGCTGAAGCTTATTTTTTTTTCCCAAACATTTCTAAGTCTTCTGACTTAGTCTGTTTGGTATTAGTTGAGATGATTACATAAGGAAATAGCATTAGGCCGAAGAAGTTAAAGTTGTTTATTTGGTACATTCCTATGCCTTGCTTTTTTTGTTCCTTATCATGGTGTCCAGTAAAACCCCCTGGGGGAAAGAGTACACTCTCTTGACTGGAGAGAGCTTTTGTTGCAGTCTTTTTTTTTTTTTAATCAGTTCCTAATGTTATATTTTGGTGTATTACTTCAGGTTTGATGATTTGATGAAGAATATTCCATTGCCAGAATACACCAGGAGAGGTGGGAAGCTCAACCTTGCCTCTCGACTTCCCAACTATTTTGTGCGACCGGATTTGGGTCCCAAGATGTACAATGCTTATGGTAAGGGATCTTTCACTATAAAGGTCCTGTCAGCCACACATTCAAATTGAAGTTTATGGTACATTTTGTGAATCCTTGCTGTTGTAGGCAATTTGATTAATCCCATTGATCTGAAAACCTAAGTTTGGCTCACCTGTAGATATTAGTGATATCCAGAGCATGATATGATTTATTAAAAGTCTTTTTGTCCACTTGATTTCAAGCCCAACAGTAGTTATTCCCAGTCTTCCAATCAAGTTGCTCCACAAGCCTCTCTTTCCTATAGCTGGCAACATATATTTGTTGTTTCACTACTTCTGGCTGTGTCACTCCTGTTACTCTCCTGTTTGAGCGGTACCATTTAGTTTTTAATCTTTTCTTCAGCAGTGTTTTCCATGGCTGATTCATCTGCTATTACTCAAAAGACATTTGAAACTAATCATCATGGCCAGTAAAGAGACTGTGGCTGGTCAATACCATAGCAGCTGCCTTTTAGAGTGAAAAAGAGACTGTTTTTGAGAGTACTTTATTCTAAACTGCTATAGAAACCCTTTCCTAGCAGGACTTAAATATGACTTTTGTATATCATACAGGCTAGATATACATCCAGATCAGTGGTGTCAGCTGTCAGCAGATCACTTGGGGATACAAGGTCCTGTACAGAAAGTGTATTGCTGTTCTGGAAGCATTTGTTAGAAGTAAAAGCTCTTTGGTCTCTTCAGAGAGTGCTGCTGAGAGTGGTGTCCTGTTTATCACTGTCTTACTAATGGATCTATTTCTTTTTTTTATCCCCCTCCCAGGCTTGATAACACCAGAGGACAGAAAATATGGCACAACAAACCTCCACTTGGATGTGTCTGATGCCGCCAATGTCATGGTTTACGTGGGGATCCCCAAAGGCCAGGCCGATCAGGAAGAAGGTGAAGTCTTTGCTGTGTTCTGGGGAGGGTGGGGTGTATTTCTGTGGTTGGAGGGAAGGTCCTTTAGTCAACAACTGCCCATGTTGACTCTCAACAGAAGTGCTCAAAACCATCCAAGATGGTGACTCTGATGAACTGACAATTAAGCGTTTTACTGAAAGCCGAGAAAAGCCTGGAGCTCTGTGGCACATTTATGCTGCTAAAGACACAGAGAAGATCCGGGAATTCCTTAAAAAGGTAAGTTGTTACATCTTAGAGACTGATCTTCTGCGTAGCCCTGCAAGTATTTATATCCTTAGGCTTTCTCCCTCCTATCCCAGCAGTTTTGGAAACAAATACGCTCAAGTTGTATCCAGGACAAAACTTGCTGTGTGACATGAGTCTTGTAGGATTTGAGGAGGGTGAGGAGTTGAAGCGTAAAGTTATCTTGCATGTGGATATACTCCTTCTACCCACACTTCTTGCATCATGGCGAATGATATTCTGTATTGATAAAAAAAGAACTGTTTTCTTTAAAACAAAACTATTGTTAAATTTTAGAGTAGACCCTTCTTAACAGCCTGTGAGATGTTCTTGAGAAATGTCAGACCAATATGTGGTGCATAAAGTTCTTCCTTGTTCTATCCTTCTTCCTACTTTTTTTTTTACCCCATACTTTTATCAGGTTTGGGTTAAAGGAATGAGGTATTTTGGGTGATGTTTTCATGAGAGTTAAGAGTTTAATAGAGATGTGCTACTACATCCAGAAGGGCTTGTTTCACTGTTTAAATTCACCATAATGGTCTAGAGTTCTGTGTGGTCTTAATTTTGAAGTGTCTTTGGTGCTCTAAAGTGGAAAGGGACAATATTGATGTTTAAAAGGATAAATGGGGATGATCTGAACAACTGTTGGCCTGGTCAGCCTGACTGCTGTCTTGGTGGAAGCTTGGAGAGGCTGCAGCAGATCTGTTTAGTATTAACAAAGAAGAAATCTTAAAGTTGATAAAACAGGATAATTGGTAAACACTTGGGAGTTTTGACATCTGTCTCACACCTCAGTCCCTTGTAGCTCACTTGCTGGCAGATGTGGGGCTCTCAGCATCTTGTCCTGGAGTAGAACCAAGCTGGTTATCTCCTTCCAAGTGAGGTTTTTGGGCTGCAGTCCTGGGTGTAAATGACTGCTGCAGCAGGTTGGAGTTATACAGGAACTTTGTGCAGAAACTCTCTCCCCAAAGCCCTAAAATGACTGTCTTTAGGTGCTGCTTGTGCCTCCCAGCCTTGTATCTCCTGAAAATACTGTTTGTATCCTGTGGGTCAGTGAGCACACTGACTGACTGTGGCCTCAGGGCAGACACCTGCTGAATTCCACACTTGGGAATTTCTTCTAGAATCAGAATGGTTTGGGTTAGAAGCTTCAAGATCATCCAGTTCCAACCCCCCTGCGACAGGCAGGGACGCCTTCCACTGGATCAGGTTGCTCTGAGCCCCATCTAACCTGGCTTTGAACACTTCCAGTGGTAGGGCAGCCACAGCTCTGTGAAACTTGGTCCAGTGTGTCACCACTGATTTTTTTCCTAATGCTTAATCTAAACTGTGTTCCTTTGGTTTTAAAGCCCCCCCCCCTTGTCCTGTCATTCCATGCCCTTGGAAAGAGTCTCTCTCCAGCATTAGTAGTGTCAGAGCATTGGTCCCATGTGTGACAGTGATTCCCACTGTGAACACATCAGTTGCTTGACCCTTCTGTTCCTTTATAATGTCAGTTGTGATTACTTGTATTTCCTGTACACCCACCTCTGTGAAGCCAGAGGGACCTGAGAAATGTAGAAACCTGGACAAAGAATCCACAGTTGCATTGTGTAACTCTCCTACCTGAACACTCGGTGCAAGTCCCTCTGGCACACGTGTGTGTGGAGTACCACAGACACAGGACTGTCCAGTCGGACTGGTGTGCTGAAATGCCTGTTGTCCTGTGACTCTTCAGGTTGCGGAAGAACAAGGTCAAGAAAACCCCGTGGATCACGATCCCATTCATGACCAGAGCTGGTACCTGGACCGACCGCTGAGGAAACGCCTTCACCAGGAGTACGGAGTTCAAGGCTGGGCTATTGTACAGTTTCTAGGAGATGTAGTTTTCATCCCAGCAGGAGCTCCACACCAGGCAAGGACCAGGGACATGTTATGGCCTGACTGCTTGGGCAGCTCTTTGAGCATGTGGCTAATGCTTGTTTGTTCTCTCTAGGTTCATAATTTGTACAGTTGTATTAAAGTTGCAGAAGACTTTGTATCCCCAGAGCATGTCAAACACTGCTTCTGGCTCACTCAGGAATTTAGGTATCTGTCGCATACGCATACGAACCATGAAGATAAACTGCAGGTAACTTCCCAGTCCTCAACAAAACCCCATCCCTCTTGACCCTTTAAAAAACCCTCCAAAATCCAACAGACAGCCCCCACCAAACCCAGAAAGGCTCTGGCCACACAACCCAAGTTGCTCTTGTGTTCAGATCAGCTTTAACGCATTGGATCTTGGAGAGGAGTTGCTATAGTTTTTGAACTGTTGGCTTTTTTAGTAGTTTTGAGGAAGCCACCTGAAGCTTCTCCTGAGGTTCTGTCGAATCATTTCCTTCTGCCATGTCTTGTTTTCCCTCAAGCTGAGCTTCCAATGCTCTCCTCAGGCCACAGGGCTCACTGGATGTCCTGTTAGAGTTTGAACCTTGTTCTCACAAGCTGGTGATTTATGTGAGGGCTGTGTCTGAACTGAGCTGCACAGGGGGTGGGAAGTGGGAAAGCTGGAAGCGGCCTGTGCTGTTACAACCAAACACCTCTTCCTCTCCTGCCAGGTGAAGAATGTCATATACCACGCTGTTAAAGATGCAGTTGGGATACTGAGAGCTAACGAATCCAGCCTTAGCAGACCGTGACGTAGAGCGCCTTAACCACACACACTATGAAACAGAAGCGTTGGCAGCTGTTTTACCTACTCAGTCAGGACCTCTGTGGACTTTGAGATTATATGAATGTTACCTCATCTTCCTTTCAGCAGTACCAGAGGGTTGTGGTACTATGTTCTGTGTATTCTTCCAATGTTTACAAACCTGATATGTATATGTAGTAATATGTATGGACTGTGGCATACTGTGAATGCTCAGTTGCAATAGAACTTTATATGGAGTTGCTCTCCAAACTGTACAAAATACCTCCTATAGAACTGTTGGGAACTATTCCAAATTACTCGTTTGAAAAATATTACTCAAGGCATTGTAAAGCTTCAATTTTTAAGATTTATTTTGGGGTGGGAGGAAGTAATGGAATCACTGAATTCAATAACCAATTTACATAAAGAGTAAGAATGCAGTTCTGGAATTTCACATTAACATAGAACTAGCATTTAAAAGTAGCTTTAAGCTATTGTATAGTAACATAGAGATGGGAGTTAACCATCTTTAGGTAAATGTATTTAAATTTCTAAATGTTAAAAGAAACTTTTGATCAAATGTCTTCTGTTCGAAACTGCTCTTTAATTTGAACTGATGTTTGATTCTCTGGTTTTTAACACTGAATGGTCTACATAAATTCTTCTATTTCAGATACTGTTCCTTGCCTGCCTTTTTCAGTTGACTCTTTAAAGTGTAATTAATTTGATGCAGTGCTTTGAAATGCAAAAGAAAATGGTGCATCATAAACTGTTCACACTGTTTTCTAAAGTATTTGAAGGCTAAGGGTACTGAATTTAGTGACAGATCTGTTTATAGCTACTTTTGGTTAACCCAAGCATGTCTTAGCTGACTGACTGCTGCTTCTCAGCTGCTGCCAGCACTGTGTGGTCTGTGTCAAGTGAGTTTCAGTCTGAAATGGCACACACAGAATTCCAGAATTACTTGGACAAAGACTGAAACCATCACAAAACTTAAAACAGGCACATGGGACAAGAGTGGAAAAGTGCATTTCTCATCTTACGAGACAACCCTGAGATGAAACAAACCTTCCTGTTCTTCAGTTCCTTCCTGGCACTGAAATGTGTAGGATGGCTGTTGGGAAGAGCCAGGCAGGCGAGGAAACCTCTTCTGAGATAGCCAAAAGTGCAACAAACTGATGAACTCTGTAGTACTTCACCTGCTGATTACGATCAGCATTAAATGATCTGAGTCTGTCTCAGGTGACAGGATTCTTTTTCAGAGCAACTTCTCTGCTCTGTCCCTCTGAAATGGGGACAGGCTCCACTGACACACAGGGAGCAGGAATCTCTTAAAGGGGTTAAATGAAGTGGACTTGAAGGAGGTTTGTCTGCAGCAACACCTCCCTGTGCTCAGTGAAGCTTTCCTCTGCATCCATGTAAATATCTTGTTCTAGTCCCTTCAGCTGGCTTGACTTGCATTTCATGCTTGAACTAGTTGAGTATCCTTAAAGGCAACACTTCAGCCGGACATTCTCTTGTCAGTACTGAGCTGAAGTGAAATAAAGCAGGCCAATGGCTGTCCTTGGAGCCAGCTGGAGTTCTGTGGGCAGCTGCAGTGCAGGTACCTCCCAGAGCGTGAGAATGAGTCACTCAGGAAGGATTCATCACACCCTGTGTGTGCACACGGGTGTGAAAAGGCTCGTTGAAGCTGGATTTTGAGCTCTTACCAACCTGCTGTTGTTCAGTCTGGTTTTATTGGAGCTGTTACCCACCCTGCTCTTCAACTGCTTGTGTTTCTGATATGTCCTCTCTGGATTTTTAGGATCACAGGAAGCAAACTGTCCCACTTGCCTATTCTTGTTCCATTTGGGGTGGAGATGGAACACTTGAGTTGCACAGCCCTGAAGCATCGGGGATGTTTTGCCGCCTCCTGGCACAAAGGTGCTTTTTATGGCTGCAACTGTGGGCATTGGACACCATGTGAGAATCTGTGCCTTGTTTGTTTCTCCAGCTTTGCTGTTGGGATACAATTATTTATAGACTTAGTTTTCATAAGTCTTCCTCAAAATTAGAAACTCTGCCCTTTGCCTGGGAGGTGCCTTAGGCAGTGACAAATTCAGGTGAGAGGCAGGGTTGGCTTTGAAAACTGCCTTTAGTGAGCTGCAACATCCATTTTGCCTAAAGCCTTCCCTTGGGAAGACACACTTCTCTGACTCCAAAATGTGTCACTTAAGCAGCAGAGAGGGCTGGCCATGGCCACAGGGTCTGGAGAGACCTTCGCAGCACTGCCACCTCCCCTGCCCTGTGACACTGCCTTGGCTCAGACAGGCTCCCTCTGATGATGCAGCTCTGACTGAAACGTTCTCTTTTCCTACACAGTGAAAGCCCTAAGTGTGTTTAAAGGAAACAAAAAAAAGGTGTTAGAAAACCAGAAGGGAGGTGTAGGAAGTAGGTATTGTTTGTTAGAAGAGTGTGAAGTGATGCAAACTAAACTGATGCGTGGCAGTGACCGTTAAAAGCAGCTTTAATAAAATCTGTAGTGATTCAGGAAAACAAAGATCTTACACCACTGAAGGTTTTTGGTAACAGATTAAGCCTTTTAGGAAGTGATGCTGCTTGAAGCTGAGAATGTATTTCAGGACTTTAAAAATATGCAACATTACACCACCAGTGCCATGTCACCACAGCCCCTCCTGGGAACACGGGCTGAACAGAAAATGGGAAGCAAATCTCACTGCACTCCCCAAGAAGTATATTACAGTAGTTTCTTGGAGAAGACAATCCCCAGAAAGAAAAAAAAAAATAATATATTACATAAAGTATTCTCACATAAGTTTTGCATTTTGAAGGTAGGAGAGAATCAGGCAGAGCCAACTGTACGCATCCCTCTTGTCCCTAACTCCGGAGTGTGGCCAGCCGGGACTGCATCGCCTCGATGTCTTCTTCCTCATCCACAGCAGCAGCTGCTCCCATGGGCTCAGGCTCTGGAAGAGCATCTGTGACTTTACTGGGTGCTTTACCCAAGGCCCCTGCAATAACAAACAGGCTTGTTAGTTGTGCTACATCTTCATTTAAAAATTAGCAGCTTTCAGGGCCAGCAGGAGCACTGACCTGCCAGGCCCTCGGAGCCGCTGTGCCCCCTTGGCTGCTGGGAGGACACACCCGGCTCCCCACACAGCCCCACTGCCTGCCCGGCAGGAGGGGAGCTGCTCCAGCCAGGAAACAGGGAAAGCAAAGCAGGATGTCAGAAACAAGAGAGGGCAGCGTGCCAGGCCCTGGGCATGAGGTGCCAGCGGGGTGAGAGCCGGGGAGCTGCGTCTTCAGTGTGGTAGAGCTGAACACAGCCCTGTGCTTGTCACAGGAAACTCAGGTAAGCAGCATTCTAAGCATTAGCTAAGTCAAATAACTAAACCAGCAGATCATTACTTCATGAGCTGGAAGGCAGAAGGTGTGGTTTCGGAAGGTTTTTTGTGTGTTTTGTTGTTTTTTCTCCCCCAACAACTCAAGAGACAGCATTTTACTGCCAGGACTCACCCCACAGCCTACAACTCAAGGCAGTGCAGCGAAGTTTATTTCCTGGCTTCATTAATAACAGTATCTAGTCAATCATATAAGTTTCACCTTGTGAAGAAGATTCACTGCACAAACCAACACCGATCTGTTAGAGCCTCAATTACAGAACGGCACAGACAGCAGCTGACGGGTATTAGTTCTGGTTTACTGAGCCCCTCCGGCCACCTCAGCCAGTATTCCCTGAGAAACCAGTTTGTCTGAGCTCTCTGCCTGTTACCAAAGGCAGAGATGAGAGAGCAGAACAGATGAAGATTTAAGTTGCTGTCTCTTACTGAACAGAGGGGGGGCTCTGCTCTCAGCAGCACTCCCAAACTCACCAGCTGTAATTTCAAAAAGGATTTTGTCGATTTCCATCTCAGCTTCCTCTTCCATCTCCTCCTGATCTTCCAGGCCTTCAAAGGTGTCCTCCAGCATTTCCTCTATAATTCCAGCCTAGCAGAAAACAACAAGGCAGTCTGTGATGCCCTTGGAAACTTCAGAGTGAGAGGACACACTTCCTACTTCGGACATCAAGTTAGTTACACCTATCCAGGCATTTCAGAACCCCCTGGTTGCTGCTCCAGCTTTCAGGATCAAGGCTGTCCTGTTGCAGGAGGGTGGCCAACACACCTCAGTGTAAGCACATATCTCTACAGCTGCTGCACAGGAAAAGCAGGAATAAAATGAGGATTAAATACATGTGTTCTCAGTTTGAAACCCTCAGGCTGTTGTTGTTGCACATCTAAACGCCACCAACCAGCTTGCTGTGAGCATGTGAAATACAACTGCAAACCTCAGTCATGCAGCATGAGCTGGGTGACACGCTGTGAAAGTGCTGTTTGACACAGCTTGCCCTTTTCCTGTCTGCATTTGAAAACATTCCTTTGCAGGGCCTGCAGCCTCGATACGCCCAAACTGCTGGTGCACAAAGGTGAAATTATTAAGAAATAAACTGAATTGAACTAAACAGTCTAGAGTGGTAAGAGGGGAAAAAGCAAAACAACTTTGGTCATTGAAAATGTAACAGTTATGTCAAAGACTTGGTATCCTTTCATCACATGGAGACACTGATGCGTAGATGTTTTAAACCCAGTATCAGCCTGGCCATAGAATCACAGACTGCCCTGAGCTCACACAAGCCCTCTGTCAAAGGGGCCACCCAAAAGGGACCACCTCTAGTTCCCCTTAGCCTGATTTATGTGCTAGATCTTACCTTCATCATCTCTTTGGACAACTCCCTCATCGTTGCTTGGATTTCAGGGATTTTCACTAGATTTTGCATAGCTTTCATGACTTCTGTGCTCTTCTGCAATGAACCTGCTACTCTGAGGACAGCTGTGAAGGGGAGGCATAGAGAAAAAGTTTAAGCAATCCATGCATTGCTGAAAGCAGAGAAGTTACATCCTCCCTGCATGGAAATTTGTTTACATTCAGGCAATTTAATTAAAAAAAGAAACAGGTAACTTCTTCATTTTTCACTGTCTCCCTGGAAAATCCCAGCTTGTACCCACACTGGAAAAGCCACATTTACTGCAAATCTAATGGTCCTGTACGATTGTCTGGAGCAACCCAGACCACCTGCAGACAGATTTCAACCCAGCAGTTCATAAAACAGAGAGCCCCAAGCTGCTCCTGCCCAGGCCCCTTGCTGAGGCCTTGCTGAGGGTTTCACCAGTGGAGCTGCAGTCCAGCCCCACACGTGACTGCTGCAACCTCCTGCCCAACACCGGGTACTGAAAACTAACTCTGGCAGAAGTTCTACGGCAGTCGTTCCACAGCAAGGAGTAAGCTAGAAAATGAATGCTGAAGCAGTTCAAACTGAATTTAACAGTACTCCTTCCAGAGGCTATCCTCATAATGTAATTTATAGGATCTCCTCATATGTGTCGATGCACTAAGATCAAAAAGCAGTAATTAAGGGAACTCTGAGTTTTTTAATTCTGCCATCTAACTTTGCAGCTTCCTAGACATGGAGAACTTACCTGTTTGTATATAAAATGGTCACTCCTTAACGAAGCAAAATGAAGGTACAGCACATATTATTTGTCATTTTAATAATGTCTTGAAGAGCCTTACACTTGTACCATTAACAAACTAACAGAAACCTTGCCTTGAGTGGTTGTTTCCCAATACAAACCCCAGACTGAACTCTAGATTCCTTCCTATTTCCTCTCTAAGTGTATCAGAACATTCCCAGGAAGATGAAGATGCTGACAGTTGTTACAAGGAGGAGGCTGCTTTGAGTTTAAATTTTTAAGGGACACCTCAAAGCTGCAAGGATGGTCCTGCTTCCCTTTCCTGAGTGAAATACATGGGGAGCCACATCTGACCTATTGTAAGATTACACTGAAGATTCATACAAAACCTCCTGATTTATCACTCATCAGTGTTAAAATCTACCTTGATAATGCTGGGGTGGGGGAATCCTTTGACATTTCAGCTGTATGTTCACCTCCACCACGTCTTTCCCTCTCTTTAAAGCTTTCTGCTCTGCATGTTACAGGCTGGGATGTTTTCAGCCATGGAAAACACTGCAAGAAGTCTATTACAACAGATTTCTGATGTGGGTAAGGAATGAGGGAAATACAATGGTTGTGGAGGAGCACATCGGACCAAGGAGGGTTTACAGAGAACAGGTGTTAAGGCAAGGGGCAAATGGATTTATCCACACCAAGGAAATCAAACACTGTTCACCCATCTCCACTTGGGTGTTAAGTGCCCCCAGACTCTTGCTAGAGAAACAATCATCTACAAGATGGAGGGAATTCTGTGGAAGGAAATTAACCTCCTGTTACAGATCCTGTCAAAATCAGGCTCCACAAGGATAAAGGTATACTAGGAATGCATTCACACTGTTTCTGAACGCACACCAAAAACGTGCCCTGAGTTATTGTAAGGGAGTTCAGTCTCGGTGCACACGATGCTCACGTCACTGCAACCCTCAGGCTCTGAGGGGAGGTGTGAGAGGATCTGCAGAGCGGCAAATCAGAGGAAACAGGGAGCCAGCAAGGATCTAGGGAACAAAGAGGGGCAGGAACCCCAGGAAACTAGAACTGGGAGCTCCCTGACTACGTCAGAACTCTGAGTGGGACACCTACCCAGGCAGGGGAGTGGGGAAACAGCCTCCAGAACATCCTGCAAACTGACAGGGGTTATTGCCTGTGGGAATACAAGACTCATTATGGGATGGAAAGGAAAAGAGCATGTTTGGACTCAGAAAAAACTTATTATGGGTATTTTAAGGGATTACAACAACGTGACTGAACTTTAGGGGAACTACCTCTGCCTGCATTTGACCTCAGTTCTGAACAGGGAAACCTCAGACCTCACGCCTAACACGGTAAGAGTCGTTGTGCTTGGGCTCGGGATTTGTTCTTACCCAGCTGGTTCTTCATCCCCATGAGAACTGAGTTCATGTGGGCTTTGGATGCATAGAGTTTGCTTACGGCCTTCCGGGAGCGGATCAGCTCCTTCGCCAAGATCACACACACATCCTTCTGACCCTTTTTGGCAGCATCCTTTACTGACCTCTTCACCTTCTCCTCTTCCCTCTGGATATCTGGAGCACAGAAAAAAACAGCAAGTAGTGACAAACTGCTAAGGATTTCTGAGAGAGATCAGCCATTTGTTGGGGTGTGTGTTCAATGCAAAGAATTGTTTCGGCTTGATTTCAGATTCTCTCTGTTACTCCACGACCTTGTTCTAGGCTGATTTGCATGTTAGCTGATGAATTCAACTAAATATTAACAGGATAATTCTCATTAGTGAACATCCAGCTCTGTAATTTCCTAAAGGACTGTCTGGGAATATTACTGCGTGACGCTGAGCTGACTAAGAGGAATTCTTAAGAAGCAAAAAAGGCCCAGTAAGAACAAAGCACTCTGAGATGACTACTCGACTTACAACTTCAAAATAACTTCCTGCTGACTGGTCTGATATAAATATATAAAAACAAATACACACATATGTAATATATACAAGCACAGTTTAAGATTACTGCACTGATTTGCTGCTTACAAGATTTCCTCTTCCCTGTCCATCACCAGATAAACCCACTTCACCAGGAAGGAACAAAGATGTCACAAGGAGTTCAAACATTCAGTCTCAGCAGACAGACAGGCATTTCACTAGCAAAAATGTCAGACCACATTCAAATCTGACACCCACACGCCCACCTTCCAGTGAATTTGAGGGCTGTTGTAGGCATAACTGTTGACACTTTTCTAAATCCCTGAATTGTGTTTTTTTTGGGGGGAAAAACCCACATTCAGTAAGATTGTGGGAGGCTGATCTCTAGAAAGTTTTACATAAACACTGCCTTTAAAAAAAAATAATGCATAACCACTTGTATAGTGAATTTATAAGGCTGTATCCACAAATTTAAGAGTTACTTAGAAGCACAGATTTGCTAATTGCTGTCAAAAAATGCCTTCATCCTTGCAGGTAGACTTAATTATTCCCCTGTCAGACCCAACTTATTGAGCCTCAACTGGACTCTCAGCCAGTACACCTGTACTTAAGGAGTCAAGGTCCTGAGTTTCTACTGCTCATACTTTAAACCCACACGCATTAGGTGTTCCTATAAACTGGCACACTCATATCACCGGCTGGCCAGGGCTGAAGTTATGGATAATTTATCAGGAAAAACAAGTCTGGCTGGAGAATCATTAGATTTGACTTAAAACAGCCTGTTCAAACCATCTTTGTTCAACAGCTTTTTTTAAGAGAGTGCTGGAGCAGGAATACTGAACTGAGCATCAGAACCAAAGAGGTGGGTTTGAACTATTAGACCCTAAATAGGCTGCCTTAAATATCATCAGTTTCTCCAGAACATCTGATGTGACTGTTCACAATTCTGCCCTGTCAGGTAACACTGGCTGAGAACAGCAGGAGCCAGAGACCCCCAAAAAGGCCAGAGTAAATAAAGACAGTAAGGGTTAGGCTGACCTTCCTGCGAAGAGCTGATGGAAATAACTAAAATTATTTCTAGAAAAGGCTCTGCTCAAATTTAGTTTTGAGTCTTCTTGGTTTACGCCTGACAAGTTACACGTTGGCAAGAACAAGAAGTTGCCTTTTTATGAAAACAGAGGCATCAACACACATTTTTTGGCACAGGCCAACCTGGAGACTTTGATGCAGCTTTTCACATTGGAGTTAATGAACCCTGTACTCAAGACCAGTCTATTTTCTCAAATATCAATGGGGCCTTTATCCTGAAGGACTGGCAGAAAGTTGTAGGATCATAATTAGAAAAACATCCCCTTGCTTCTTCCCCACTGTTATTTGCAGAAATGTCACAAGCTTGAGGACATTTGTATGTCAGACACGGGACTGAGCCGAGTCCCAGCACATCAGAGCAGGTAGGAAAGAGCTGAAGTGGCCCAGCAGGAAACAGAAAGCACCAGAAGAACCCCAGCAGTACTGAGGAATTACAACAATTCACTCTGTCAGGCTGAAAACAACCACAAGTATTGTGTAATGACATCCAGACTCGAGTGCTTTCACTGGCATAACCAAGAGCTGAACATGAGATTAGAGGCACAAGTAGGCAAGAACAATCAGCTCCATCTTTGAAGGTCAATGCCAGCTACACCCCTCAAGTGAGCCAAAGTCACCACCCCGGTCCCTCTGCAGCAGAGAGAGACAAAGCCGCTCAAAGCACCTGCCAGAGGGACTTGCAAGCCCAGCAAAGCATAAAGTTCCTGCATTACTCAAACTGCATCAACTCAGAAAATTCAATTCTGAAGTACCAAGAACACCTTTCATTTCTCCAAACCTTCTAAGCCCTCCAAAGCAGCCTACACACAGGAGTCCAACAACAGATGGTTTCCAGCAGCGTGTTGCTATTTCAGTAACTGCGCTGACTGAACGAGCCAAGTGTTCCAGTGATCCAAGCCCACTCAGTTCATCCCAGGTGGATCTAGTTTTGCCATATCCAAACACATCTTGCACAGCCTTCCCCAAGGAAACTAAGACGGGCCTCAGCTGAGCATCCTTAGTCAAAGACCGCAGGGATTTCCTCTGTAAGGCTCAGCTGAAAGGACAAAGCACAGCAGAATTCAACTACAGCGGGTGATTTTTGAGGAAACCTCCAGTGGCACATGGCTGTGATCCTTCAGGAGCAGCCTGCTGGCCTGGGAAGTGTCCAGCAGATCCACATACTTCCACAGCTGACACCTGGTAAGATGTGAAATCCTGGCACAAAGATGTTCTGTGCTTTAACAAGAATTATCAGAATAGCAGGTGGTTGGTGATTGGTGCTGAACTGTATTTCTTTGAGTGTAAGACTCTGAAATACGGACATGTTTAAAGCTGCTACAGTAACCAGATTTACATCCACACCAAAATATCAGATTACCCCATAACCCAATACCTATATGGGCCATTACAAGTGTTATGGCATGGATAAAGTTTAGAGAAAACAAAATTTCAAGTAACATCAACAGCGAACACGTGGGTAGTTTGCTCCTTTGAAAGATGCGACTTCTGAAACATATTTTGCTAATACGATCAGCCACACTGCAGTTCTTCTGTGCCTGGTGCAGCCACAAAAGAAATGCCCTGGAGAATGCAAAACAATTCATAAGCATAACGAACATCCCTGTACATCAGTTTTCCTGGAAAAGGCATAAACTCTGTTCCTCATTTTACAGACGAGGACAGAGTTTGTACTGCACAAGCAGCTCTCTGCAAACAACTCATACAAATCCACAAGTGGGGGAAGATGCAAACCCTGCCAGGCTACTCCAAAGGCACTGGCTGGGGATGAACTGGGAAGGGAGAACATTCTGCTTGAGGAGTCACTCAAAGCAGGCCTCTGCCTGGTAACCAGATGCTGACACAAAATATCCTTCACCAGCACATCCAATGGACAGAGCCTGAAGGCAGGGTAGAAGATAAGAAGGGGAAAACAAAACCTAGCCCCAAACCCATTTTCAGGTTTAGGGAAGGCAGGCAGAAGGGAGAAAAAATTTTGAACAAACAGTGTAATAATAAGCAACTCCTCTGCTTTTCAGGACACCTTCAGCAATGCAATGCTCATAATTTAATAGCAAAACCCCCACCCACCGAGAAAATACTCTTTTCCCCCCCTCCTTCACTTCTGTTTGGAATTTTCCCAAGCTGCCAGCAAGCTACTTTTGTTTGGCATGTGCACTTCACAACAGCATGTACCACTGGAACTTTCTACATGTGGAATTACATACCACACTGATACTACTCATTAAATCAAGGTAGGTGAAATTCTGGACAATAAGTCTGATTCACATTATCCAAAGGGATTTAACAGCATTATGTCTTAACGGGAGCACACAACTTGAGGTTCTTTTGAAGATTTTACCTGGAGAACCTCACAGTGACACCACTGTGTAACACAGACCAAGTCTGGTCCCAGGATCACGTTCATCTTTATTCCAGACGTGAAAGAGTACCCCAGGTTCTTAAATTTCATAGCCTGCCCCAATTAAAGCAAAAAAACCTCAAAACCTTGGAGGCAGACAAGGAGAGGAAAACCAAAAAATGAGACACAAGTACAAACCTCTGATCTGTCTATCAATCACTCTCATTTCTTTCCTTATCTTCAAGGACCATTCATTGACCTTAAAAAGAGAAAGTGAGAGTTACTTGAAATTCCAGCTTTAAAACGATGCTTTTATACTTTCATGTAACCTAAACATTCGGTATCAAAAGCAGCACTTCAAAATGCCCAAGCTTTAAGTGATTTCATTATTCAAATAAAAAAACCCTGAAACATTGCAGAGATACCACCAGTTACTGCACTGCTCTGAGTGTTCAGACAAGGAGTTAAGGAGGCCCTTTATGGATCCCTTCCAAACAAAGCTCTTCTATGATTCTGTGAGGTGATTTGTGAATGAGACACACCCTGCCTGGCTAACTTCCCACATCACAGCCATGCCACTGTGCAGAGGGAACTTGCCACAGGGGATTTCAGCATAAGGTAGAGACTTTGGCACAGGATGACAGCACCAGGAGTGCTACTCCCTATTTCAGTCAGGAGGATCCACAGGAGGTCTCCAAGCCAGCTCTCTCCTCAAAGCAGGATCAAGTTCAGAGTTCAGAAAGGTTGGCTGGGGCCTCAGCCACTGAGTTTTGATACTGTTTGAGAGCAGAGACTGCACAGCCACTCTGGGCACCTGTTCCAGCACTGAATCTCACCTGTGGTGAAGACCGTTCTTCACGTCTGATTCAAAACCCTCCTCTGGCCCCCTGTGGCTGTAGCCCCTCTCCTGTCACTGGGCACACCTCAGAAGTGCCTCTCGCTGTCTTGACTACAACCCCACTGGAGGCACTGAGGGGCTTTAGACCTTTAGAGTAGAAGCTCTGGTGCTACTTTAATTCTTTGCAGCACAGATTTTGCTCATCATCTACACAAATCCCCTAAGTATTACATGATCTCTAGTTGATGGACCCACTGGAACAGTGTTCCTGCCTGTGCCCAGGCCACTCAATGGGCCTGGTTGGCTGCATAAGTAGTTTCCTATGAAAACCACCTCAGTGTTTATGTGATTGTTTTTTTTTCCCAATTCAAATGAAAAGCTCTGTCTACCTGAATAAGCTGTACAAAAGAACTGTTAAAACAAGTTCTCTTCAGTGCATGACCCCAGCAAGGCAACAGATTCAGACTTTTACCAGTCTCAGAAATGCTCTTGGTCACGATGAACAAGATCGTGTTTTGACTGCAGAACAAGCACCACCATCTGAGGTGCCCAAGCACCAAATCTGCTGGAAAAAACTCAACAAACCCAAAGCCCTGCAGAGCTCTGTGAATATACAGAAGTGCAGAACTTTCAAAGGGTTTCAGAAAGCTTCTGCATCTTTATCCTGTTTTTACAGGGAAAAAAACCCAACCCTTGCAGGACCAACTGCAGCATCCTCTCTTGTTCTTCAGAACAGAGGAGAAAATGTCCTGTTGGGTCATTCCTCACCCCGACAGAAAGCTAAGAAGGTCCTTCTTTTGAGTGCGGGCTACATGAGAGAGGAAAAAAGCAAGGGGAAGAGCCTGAGGTAAAACAGAGATTTGCTCTACAACTTTTTTTGCAGAACAAGCCAACACAAGTTAGGCCTCCCTGTACAAGCACAATCAGCAAGTGTGACATGAACCACAGCAGGACTCGCAGCCTCTGTCTCTGGGATGCACAACCCAGCACAGAGACACCATTGAACCACGGCTGGCTGTGTGTTGTCACCAATCCCTGCTGACTCTGACAGCTCATCCCTAGCCCTGCCCAGCAATCAGCTGCTTGGCATGACTGTCCTAAAGGCAGACCTGGGTGCTTCTGCCTTCCCTGGTGTTCCCAACACTCATCTCCTGTTTTGTGTGCAAGAGGAGGAGGAAATCTCATTGTCTCTCACCCAGGCTACTCCGTGCTCCCAGTTACATCAGACACAGCAATTTGCTCAGCTGTAAAAAAGCCATTACTGCCCATCTCACCCAGGACACAGGGGCCCTGAGCACAACTCCACACTGATGACACTGTTCTGCTTCCACTCCTGATCTAAACAAAACCATCATTCTCACAGCACTCTGGCACACCAGAGTCAGCCAACAGAACACTCAGCTGGAAAGAGCCAACTTGGGCTACACTGGAGGGAAAACCCCTTTTTAAGCTCAAACAATCCCAACATGGCATTAAATGTATAGTAGATCCCCAGCTTTCAGCAGGCCAGAATGCACCAGCCCCTCAGGAGGAATGAAGACATTTGCCTTGTATCGTTCATAAATGAATTATCGCCCATCAACGGAGTGAGCACACAAATGAACCCAGGGCAAATCACTGCCACCATAAAAATCTCAGCCCCTCTCCATCATCATCCAGCTCCCGCAGTTCTCAGATCACCCCCTCCAGCCCTACCCAGGGACTGCATCTTGTGCACAAGGTGCTGTTCCCCTACTAGCCAGGGAACAGAAACAACTAATTCTTCCTTCTAAAGCTGCAGTTAGATACAGAAGGAAAGGAATTTTTTACTATTAATGGGTCTCTCTCTCTTAGAGCCTGTGAAATCCTCATGGCCTGGACCCCAAGTGCTCAGGACAGCAAGAGGATCCAAAGAGGAGTGAGCCCTCCCTACACCTGTCCCACAGTGCCTTTGTAGGATTTTCTGCAAAGAAACCCAGAATTGTCAGGGTTGGAAGCGACCTCTGGAGATCACCCAGTCCAAGCTCTCTGCCAAGGCAGGGTCACACGGAACAGGCGACACAGGAACACATCTAGGTGGGTTTGTTCCAGTGCTCTCCCACCCTCAGTGTAAAGAAGTTCTTCCTTATGCTGAGGTGGAACTTCTTGTGCTTTAGTTTCTGGCCCATTGATCCTCCTCCTGTCACTGGGCACCACAGGGAAGAGTCTGGCACCATCCTCTGAGAGCTCCAAGGTGACCCACAGACACGCTGTGCTGCTGGGAAACATGACAAGCTCAGGGAAGGCGAAAGAGCAGCCACCAGACACGAGCCAAGAGCTCCTCAGTGCAGAACGACCACCTCGTGTGGGCTGCTCAGCTGTGTGATGTGTTACATCAGCCTCCAACCCCAGCTCTCTCTGTGGGTTCTTGTTCCAACACTCAGGAACAGAGGAGACCACGACCCAGCCCATGTGGTGCTCCAACACAGCCAGAGGAAGAAGGGAAAAGACGCTCCCAAAGGAACATTCCTCATCCAATTCTGGCACCCAACGAGCAACAACCACAACCTGCTCTCCTGAGACTTGGCTGCTGCAAAGGCGGGAGATCTGGGAAGGGGGATCAGGGAAGATCCGTGACACTGCAGCTTTTCTGAGCCCTCATCTGGTGTGCCTGCCATCCTTCTCCCTGCTGCTTTTCCAGCATCTCTACTGTATTTGAGCTTTCCCTCATCAAGTAACAGACATTTTTTATTAACACCATTTTTAATTAACACATTATTTTCTTTAAATTAACGCATTAGTAGTGATTTATGAAAGGCAACAATGAAACTCATCAGTGCCTTGACCATTTCATCTCACTGTGACATCAGACAGCTGTTGGCAGAAGCGAGGCTCACTCAGTTTGCCTGCAGACTCTCCTTCCCCCTCCAAGTCCCAACATTGCAGCTGTTCCTAATTGTGTCTGCAAGAGGAGCCAGAATTACAGAATCATGGAATGTTAAGGCGTTGGAAGGGACCTTAAAGACCATCCAGTTCCAAACCCCTGCAATGGGCAGGGACACCTTCCACCAAACCAGGCTGCTCAAGGCCTTGTCCAACCTGGCTTCGAACACTTCCACGGATGGGGCAGCCACAGCTTCCCTGCGTAACCCGTTCCAGGGCCTCACCACCCTCATAGGGAAGAATTTCTTCCTAATATCGAACCTAAATTCCCCCTCTTTCAATTTCTACCCGTTCTTCCTTGTCCTGTCACCACAGCTCCCGACGAACAGTCCCTTTCCGGCTCCCCTGGAGCCCCCTCACACACTGGACGGTGCTGTCCGGTCTCCCCACGCCACCTCCCCGTGCGTATTCAGGCCCAGGCCGAGCCCGGCCCCTCCTCACCCCCGCCGGCCGCCGTGGCAACGCCACACACCCAGGCCTCTGCATGGAACCGCACCTCCCGGCAACCTCGCGGCAACCTCCCAGCGCCCTCCGGTCCCCCCGGGGCGGGTGCGGCCCCCTCACCAGCTCCTTGGGCGGCTTCTCGGGGGTCTTCCCGAACAGCCCCATGGCAGCCGCCCCGCCCGGCGCTTCCGGGTTCCCCTCACGGGCGGGGCCCCACGCTGCGCCTGCGCAGCCGCCGCGGGCCCCGCCCCCTCCGGTGCGCGCGGGGCGGGGCCCGGGGGGCATCGCCCCGCCCACCGCCGCGCGCAGCTCCGCCCAGGGGCGGGGACGGGCTGAGGGGAGCGTTGGGCCCCTCAGACACTGCGGGGAGTTTGTAACCTGTTCGCAGGGTCGGTGCGCTCGGAAAAGGCTTCTCAGGTCACCGAGTCCAACCTACGACCCAGCACCACCTCGTCCAGACTTTCCTTAAACTCCCCCGGGGACGGTGACTCCACCACCTCCCCGGGTAGCCCGTTCCGATGTCTAATCACCCCTGACGTGAAGAAAATGCCTCCTTGACGCCCAGCGTAAACCTCCCCTGGCGCAGCTTTGAGGCTGTGTCCTCTCGTCCTGTCGCTGGTCGCCTGGGAGCAGAGCCCGATCCCCAGCTGGCCACAACCTCCTGTCAGGGAGTTACAGCGAGCGAGAAGGTCCCCCCGAGCCTCCCTTTCTGCGGACCGAACGCCCCCAGCCGCTCATCACCGCACATGGGCTCCAGACCCCTCCCCAGCTCCGTGGCCCCTCTCTGGACCCGCTCCGGCACCTCAGTGACCTCCTGTTCGTCCAAGGGCTCTCTCACACCACGCTCCAGCCTTCCCCCTGGGATGACCCACGGGAGATCAGATGGGAAAGCTCACGGGAGCCGGTGCCCACCTCGCCCCCCGCTGCTCTTTCAGAGCTGTCCCACCAGCCAGGCCTGGCTCATCGCCACCCTCCTCTCCGCAGGGTCACCTGGCCGAAATGAAGGGACAGCTTGGAGCCGCCCCGCGGGAGCTCCAGCGAGTCGTTCCATCTCCTCACGCCCCGGTGCACAAGCCGAGGCAGAGAGGACTAGAAATAAATCACTGATGCACAGAGGGAGTGGAAGAGCTGAGGAAGAAAAAGGTGCTATTAGCTTGATCTAACACTTGATAGCTTACAATTAGACTTACCTTCATCATTTAATTACCAGAGAAAGATATTTTAATGACTGTTATAAAAATGTACAGTTCACCCTTGTCTTTTTTCCTTACAAAAATCTAATGCAGAACAAAGATCCAAACAGGGGAGCTCTTGTTTCAGACTGGGCACCATCACTGTGAAAGCCAGTGTTAACAAAATGGGAATTGCTGAAATCGAGACTGGCAAAGACCTTCAGAGATGATTTAAATCCACCCTCTGTAATAGCAGCACAAAAGCATCCATCAACCTCACTGAACCTTCTGAAACAGGTAACCTCACCTCAGTCATTTGACATTTTCTGTTTACAATTGTTCTCCAGCTTCCAGGCACCAGACATCAGAGAACAAAACACCACTTTCAGGAGTGTTTAGCATCTCAGTTAAGACACTTCAAGAGTACCAGCACAACCCAGCCCTGCGAGGCAAAACAGGCGAGCAGGGAAAGTGCTGACCTTGTTACAGGCACAGTCTTTTCTCCCTTCTCCGTATGTGCAACTGTCAACGCGTCGGGGAAGGGCTGTCTGAGATCCTGCACTCGGTAGAAAACAATCTTACTTGGATGCTTCTGCTGCTACTGACATGAGCACTTCGTAAAATAAACACATCCGACTGCTTTCTCTTTCCTGCTGGGACTCCCAATACACTACGCCAGCTGCTGTAGATTCCGAAACAGATGCAGCGCCGGGAACTGGATCACAACAATTTATATAACCCAGACACGAGGGGCCCGAAAGCTACCTGTGGTCATAATTACCTGCTCGTACGGATGTGCCCTCAGTGGCTCTCCTGCTAATTAAACAGCAGTTTGGGTCATCCATCAAAAGAATTGGCAAGTGAAGCAAAGGAGGTCATTAAAATAAGCCTTCAGCTAAAAGCAAGTGTGCACGGAGGTTTGCGAGCAAGGCTGGAGCCTGTGCAGAGGAGCTGCGTGTGAGGATGAGGAGGCTGCGCTCCACAAGCACCCAGCGGCCCGAGGACACACAGCTTTGCACTCACAGCGTTTGGCAAATTGCCGAGAAACCGGCAAAACGCTACAGCGGGGCTGTAACGCAGCGGCTCGTCAGCACCTCGGCTACAGCCTTATTTATACTCACAGAAGTTCTCCCCCTTTTCCCTGGCAAGGCCTCATTTCAGCGCAGGTTTCAGAGCAGTCCTGAAACGAGGTGGATTTCAGCTACTCATGACAGGCGCATACGCCAAGCTGCGGCACAGACTGGAAGCAGAAATGATCTTTGCCCTCATTATGCCTCTCAGCTGCTCTGCCGAGGCTGTAATGACAGAGACAGGGCATGTACTGGCAGCCCTCAAGTGAAATAAAAATGACTTGCCGGACCACAGGAGAGTTGCTGATATTATGCCCCTTCCACCTCCCTCCTTCAGTGCTGCCGTGGGAAAAAGGAAACAAGAAGAGGAAAAAGGACTCACAATTAAAAACAGCTCTTCTGATCATTACATGAATATCCTCTTGGGAACGCATCTGGTAACAGGAGGCATGAAACATTCATTAATAAAAACAAGAATGCCCAGGTACCCTGGACAGATAAAACACTTCCAGGAGTACTGCAAACACCCTCCCAACTCTATAAAGGCACAGACAGATGGGTTGTAACTGCAAGAGGGACCTGTGCTTGTATTTCCTATCATCATCTTTATTTCATTATCCTCCTTTCATACCATATGGGCAAGATCTAGGAAAGAAATAAACAAATGAAACAACTGGAAACACCTTTCTAGTTTGGCCTTTTCCTCTGCTTACATCATCATCTGCTCTTCCCCTCCACACCTTTTTCTTTCCAACCAACATTTCCCCTGTTATTTTCAGCCAGGTGATTTCTGAAAGGTACAACCAAACCCGCAGTTTCATGCTGAAATATAAAGAAAATAATAGAGTCGATTTTTTTTATGGCATCGAAGAACTATCAAAGAAATCAGAAAACACTTCAAATGCCAGCACAGTAGGAAACCTGGAAATTTTTACCTTTACAAGCCACTTTTCTCACTGTGTGCCAGTGGCTAACCCTGGAGCGATGAATTCCTGCATAACTAGGAGATGATTTATTAGTCACAGAAGTTGTGTTATATTTTTATTGTCTTCACAGATAAATCAGGCCAGCAAGACATCCGTAACCATACACACAAAATAGTTATCAAAACAATTAACATTACAAATCTCTTTTTAAAATAATTTATTTCACTGATTTCTTTTTTTTTAAATGGTACTGTCTTACAACATACATTATTCAACAAAGATGTGCTGAACAGACTCTAAAATAAGAAACACTTAAATTAAGCAATTGTCTCCGATTAGAATTTCGATTTCACCCACATCCTAACTTGTAAACGTTTGCTGGAATACACTTCTGTTGTAGGCTTGATTTTTTTGTGCTTACAAAAAAACAGCATCAAGTTTCCAGATGTTGAAAAGAACAAGTTATTGTACGGCAAGTTTGCATTCAGTTCAACATACAAGGCAACCAAATGATTCTGTCGTTAACGTTAGCATCATGTATATTTTAGTTCACTGCACTAACATTTAAACTAAAAACTTCAAACCACGTAATCTCTTAAGTGACTAACATTTAAAAGGCAAGCAGTAATACCCCGAAAGCTTACGAAGGACACACGGCTAAGACGGGGGGTCACTCGACAAAGGCTGAGGGTGTGTGTATGGCTGCTTTTTCTTGTAGGAGGCCCACCTGCAGACGGGGCAGCAGTGCCGCCCCCCCGCCAGCCACATCACGATGCAATTCTGGTGGAACACGTGGCCGCACGGCAGGCCCATGAGCAGGCAGCCGCTCGCGAAATTCTCCAGACACACCACACACTCCGTACAGTGCAACATCTCGGGGGGCCAGGCCGACCAGTCTGGCTCCCTGTCGCCCGCGGAGCTGCACGAGCCGTAGGGCCTCGCTTCCCGCCCCGCCGGCTCGGGGTGACAACATTTGCTGGCGCACGGGCAGGGCTCGGCGCCGCACCGGCGCTCTGCTTCGCTGCACCTGTGACACGTGCTCAGCTCATCGTCCTCCGAGGCCTCCCTGTCGCTGCTGAACACCTCTTTGTTTTCACTGTCAGAGTCACTCTCGCTGTCCGGAAAGGTTTCCAGCGTCTCCTCATCGGAATGGGCGCCGAGGCATTTAAACCTCCACATGGGTAAGTTTTTTATGTAATCGGTTGGTATCAGAGGGTGAAGCCAGAGGTCGGGGAAAGCCAACCGCTCCAAGAACAAATCCGGGTCTTCATCCCAATCCGAGTCGAAAGGGAAGTGTTGAAAAGAAGCAATAGGATGAAACAAGTAGCTGGTGTACCAGTCCCACAGGCTCGACAGCCACTCCAGATTGTTAGCATTTACTTCATCGGTGTTGTTATTGCGCCTTCTCTTCTTCTCAAAGTAATCGATTAGTAAACCATGACCAAGGTACGTACTGAGGAAGAGGGCTGGGTGTGAGGAGTAGAACATCCAATCGGCTCTTACCCAAGAAGCCAAAGTAGTTGTGTTAGAGTACCTGAAGAGTTTTAAGCTGTACTCATAAAAGCTGTCTAGGTAGGGCAGTTGCAAAAAACCTAACACTGGTAGCCAGGAAATAATTAATAGTGAATTATACGTCCCTAAAGTGCTTATAAGAACCACAAAACGCTTTATAGTGGCTCCTTGGGTAATAAACAGGTCCATCCAGGCCATCAGATTAACCAAAACTAAGCTTAAAACAAATAAATCGTTAACTTCTGGTTGTAGCGAGCGCAGAAAGGAATCCATGGCACGTAGTGATATAAATTCACCGGTGTTATTTCCATACCTGTAAATCCCCTCAGGAGTCCTAAGTATGTACGACGGCGTCTTGCAGATACCGATTTCCGCCATGTAGCTTTTGTTGTCCCAGTTTTCCACGTTCACAAAAATAAACTCTACTCTCCCGGTAAACTTTACACTCAGTGCAGAGAAGAATGCCGGGGGCTGGTCCAGGTCGGCAAACAGGTATATTTTCACCCGGTACTGGTCACTTTTGTTCCATTCTTCTTTCAGGTGCTCGGAGTTGTAGATGGTTTTGATCCGAGAAGCGGCGTGGGCTGTGATCCACTTGAAAATGTGCTCCACTTCGATCCTGCGCCCGCTGTACTCCTTGAGCATGACTTTTCCCTTGGAGGTACTGGTTTGTGGAACCGACATGATGAGGGTGGATTTCAGCCAACCCCTCCTCTTGCAGTATCTACAAAGAAAGCGGCAGGTTAGACCACAGGGTTTCACAGCCCCGGAGCTGAGTGCCTGAATTTATGTTCTGAGCCCCAAAATGAGACATGCTGAGCACCTGGTCTGTTTGCAGTTGCTTTAATGAAGCTGACAGGTGTCCACTTCCTACTGGGGCCATTTTGGCAGGATGCAGACAGGCTAAAAGGGTGAGGTGGGAGAGCTCGCCACAAAACCAGCACAGCAGGAAGCAGACACATTCTGCTGGATTATTTGGGCTAAAAGAATACCCACACTGCCTGGAAGGCAGATGGATGAACCCCAAATCCACACCTAAAACAAGAGGATCTTCAGGGCTGAACCCTCAGTCAGGGTCCAGACCTCCCTAACTATGAGATGAACCTGATGACTCAAAAATCCCTTCTCTACTACCAGTATCACTACACCCAATTTATGAAGTCCTCCTTTTAGGAAATGCCTGGCCAAGTTTCAGCAATCAAAGCATGACAGAGCCAGCAAGCACACAGACTGTCTGTGAGAACCCTGCACGTGGAAATAGCAACCACCAGCCTCGCTCACCAATCCGTCTTACCTACACCCTCTCTGGTTTTGGTCTGTCAATATGTGTTTAGACAATTGCAACTCCCCACTTTGGGAATCTGAATGTAACATTTTCAGAAAGAGCTGTAAGATATTACCCTGCTAATAAAGGTATCCTGACTACTGCAACATGCAGTGTTCCTCCAAATTTCAGCTCCAACTTGACTAAAAGTATTCACGAGGGTTTACTCAGCGAAACATTTCTTGTATTAAAAAAAAATGAAATTTAAATACATTTAAAACATAGTATTTGATCAGAACATTAAGACTACTTATTTAAGAGCCGTGCAAAGAGAAACACTGCCAAATTTTTAAGATGTTCAAACACCAGCGTTTTGATTAGACAAGATTATTTTGCATAAGCACTACAAAGCCTAAGAATTTCCTCTTATGATTAACTTTGAGATTTCTGTAAACATTTAGGAGTTAAGCTGTGTAAGATGTGCATATCCATACATGCCACTGGAATTCTAGACAAAGTCTCCTGTCATGTAAAGCAAATGCCTCCAGCGAAGTGTTTAAAAAAAGCCTCTTTTTTACAGCAGCAGAGAATTGTTAATAGCTTCTTTGGCTCTGCTCTTCTTCCTTGTTCGAAATGATATGCAAACACAGTGACTCCTGCACAGCACACTGTGTGTTGTCCAAGGGTGTGTGCCAGTTTATATATAAACATACATCTGTCAGGGAACAGGATTTGTCAGTGATTCAGGGAAGCAGGCACTGCTTGCAAGGTTCGTGCTAACCTGTGTCTCCCCTCTGCAGATGGTGATACAACAACTCTACAACTGATACGTTCGGCTTTGTCCCCCCCGAGCAGGCACAGTTCCTTCCCTGAATGCCTGGACTGCAAGGCCAAACTCTCCTGTTCATTCTTTTCCACTGCTGTATTGTGCTCTCCATGGTCTAATCAAGCATTTCCCACACGATGCTTTAGGAAGCTGCAGAGCTGTCTTTATGAGGCTGATAAATAATGTAATGGAGAAGTCTGAGCAGACTTTAGTGGAGATAAAAACATGAATAAAGCCACCTTCTGTCACAGCTGCTTTTACAACACAGCGAGCCCTTGCTGTAAACAACAAGGCAACACAGCTGAGCCTTAAGATATTCTTGGGATTCAGATAATCCTTTAAGGTTATACCTGGGGTCACTGGAACAGTTAAAAGTGCCGGTACGTATTCCGAATCTTGATACTTTCTTCACCATTTTCTCCCAGTGGACTTTACCCACCAGTGGGCTTCTGTCGTTTGCTATGACCTGTTGCCAAAAGGAAATATTAGTTTAGTGTCACAGTCACTTTGCTTCCTGAAATAAAGAGCAAACTCAGTGAAAACAGGGAGCTAGTCACGCTTGATATTGCTTTCCCCTTCTCTTAGGACATGGAATAGACGTGTACAACTGGGAATGACCCTAAATGTCTTTGGACAGTGAAGCTCTAAGACAGAAATGCAGTTTCTGCAGAAAGACAGAAGTGCATCATCCTATTAAGTACCTAAAAGGAGTGGTAGTTACTAAAAACCTTGTGAAAATAACAGAACTATCATTAACCAGTTCATAGTAGGGGAGAAAGGAAGAGGGCACAGCAGGTTCCTCTTCTTTGCAATAAAAAAGGCCATCATTTTATTATAATTCTCCATCACAAGTTACAACATACCAAAGAAATGTTGTCTCAGAGCAAGTAAAATGAGTTGGATAATGCATGTACCTGGTACCACATTTAACTGCCAACAGCCACTCCTGAGCAGTGGAAACCAGTGATTAAACTCCCAGACAGTGCCTAAAAATCTTGACTCCTTCCAGCTTTGCCAGTGACTCTCTAACTTTCTGTGACTGTTCCACCAGCTCCAATGCCCCACCTGGCCGTTCCCTGATGATAACTCGCCGTGATATATCCCAGGGTTTAATTTGTTCTAACCCAGTATATTAAAGTCGTACTTCAGGTTACCTCGCCGTGAGCTTCTGCTGACACAGATGACAAAGAAGCAGCGCTCATCCTCCGACCTATAACTGCACAGGGAAAGGGAAAAAAACATCCCACAAGAAAAAGAAAACCCTGGCTGTGCCTGCAGTTGGCAGGTAATTTTGAATGACATGACTGATCATGCACTGTTCCATCAGCCGTCGAGTTATCTGTTTTAGAAGCGCCTCACACGCCTCTGCAGGCTTAATGGCAACCACTTAAAATACATTTTTAAATTAAATTTTGAAAGTTCCATTTGTTAGATATTTGTTTACCCGCCATTAAACTTATCCCAGTCGTCTTCTGACTTAATAACCTCAAATGTCAGCTTGCCCCAGGAAGTTCGTGTGTCACCGTGATTAACAGTTCTCTATGTACAGACCTGGAAAGCGCGCCTGGCCTCTGAGACTCAGAAGTATTATCTGCTTTGTGGTAAGTAACATCCCCTCAGAAACTTAAAATAATTCACCCAGCAGAACGCTCTACACAGGGAAACAAACTGAAGCCACAGATTACGCTCCCATTCCACTGAGCCCAGGATGTTTAAATAAAACCAGAGGTGAACATCTAGGTAAGAATTCTTCAAGTTATTCTCAAAACACACACACCACATAGAAAAGCCTTTTTGATTAGCTAAATGTAACCTTCAAGCACCAAGACAGCCAGCTGGGAAATCTGTTGTATTACTGAGGCTTCTTTACATCACCCAATGTAACTGAAGCAATTACTTTGGATATTTTAAACTTCTTCCTTTCATACACTTCAATTAAAAGAGAACAAATTCCTAAAGACACCTTAAAGCCAGAATATCCTCAGAGCTACTACTGAGAGCATGTTAATGTTATGTACAGGAAGACAGATCCTGCTCACTGTTTCTTCTGTCTGACACTAAAATATTCACTTAAAGTGTCAAGAGGAGGAGATTTATCGCAAATGCAGTCACCACTATGTTTTACTGTCATCTGGCTGTTTGTACTGGTGGATTTTTTAGCACCAGTTTAATTCCTTTCCTACAAGAAAGTCTTTCCTTTTGGAGAAAGTTATTTATGCAGGAGGACAACAACAGAACTAGCAGTCTGTATTTTGTAACTACCCAGAGGAACCCTACTGTGGTTTTGCACACTGAAGCTTTGTAAAATTCCTTGGGCTCATGCTTTTTTTAATATCATTATGGAAAAAAATCCAAATAAACATCCACTGCAGCTGCTCCTCGCAGGCAACACCCACTTACAGCACTGGGAGTTCACCACATGGAGGCAAGGGTTTGGAATTTTGGAAAGCAGTCATCACCTCTGTGGATGAGGGAGTCCAAGAAAATACTGCAGGTTAAGCAATCATAATGTAATTCAGTTTAAATTAAAAATAACCTGCAAATGCTTGTAACAGATTTTATTTAAGAAGTGTGAATTTTGATAAGAAATGTAGCTTAAAAACCTGTGACTGAGGAGTCCAGGAATGTGAATGTGGAAGAGGCCTGGAAGTTCTTCAAGCCCATGGTGTTAAAGTTATGAAGATTTTATGTTTGAAATAAGGGGGGGGAAAAAACTAAAAAGGGTTGTCAAGTCCTGTATTTCTTCCTAGCAATCACTTCCAAAGAGATGTTAGAAGTAGTCTGACAATCTACAAAGACTTAAAGAAAAGGTCAAAAGGAAGAGCTATCAAAGCAAGCTATGCAAGAAAAAAAAAGAGTAAGGAGAAATGAGCAATTCAAGTTAGACTGTACAAAGACTATTACAAGCTGTACCAAAAGGTTCTTCAGTCATACGAATAGGAACAGAACTCGGGGAAAAGCAGCAGGATCACCATACAATGAAGACAGGATAGAAATGTAAGATAATTTTCTTTTTAAAGTTAAATTATTGCTGTGACTCAGCATTCAATGAAGAGGAGATGGCTGGCCATGGACCAGTTAGCAAATTCATGGAAGAGACTATCACCTGAAGATGGAAACAAAACTCAAAAAACACACTTACACCAGAGCAAGCAGGAAACCTCCATCCCAAGACTGTAACACAAGCATACAAAATCACAGGAGAACCTGTGAAGATTTCTTATAACCTCCTGACAGGCTAATTCACATTTTGACAGCAGAATAACAAGTTAGTAGCTATATTTAAGAACAAATGAAGAAAAGAACAAACCAAACCCCACCAGTTTGATCTCAGTAGGATGCAAAACTACAGAACAAATTCTAAAGTTGCAGAGACGGTTGCATTTTCCACCCCATTCCAGCATGCAATTACTGATGATGTATCATTCCTGACTAAGAGCTAAACATCCCTCTTTTCCTGGAGAAAAAGAAGCGAAATGTAGTACCCTGTTTGTAATTTGGTAGAGTATCATGAATTATGCCACACGGAAAATTCACATGAGAACTAGAGATAAGCTTTTATAGCGAGTTAAAAAAAACCCCAAACTTTAAAATGAGCAAGAAATTGGCTATGGCAAGAAGACATCAAATGCCAGCAAGGTGCTAACAGGCTTCTTAACAGATTTACCTTAGAGCTCAGTTCAGCAGATATTCCTACTAATGCCCTTCCTGTGGGAACCTGAAGTCTCCCAAAGCCATTTGTACACGACATAAAACTGGGAAGGCACATCTGTGTAGGAAAGAGGATTATAACGCCGGGCAGGAAGAGCTGCACAAATCTTGTAATGCAGAGTGTCACACGTGAAATTGAGTTCAGTAATGAACAGGACACTCGGGGAGTTCATCAGTGAGAAACGGCGACGGGACGAAAAGCCTGGGGCTATCAGAGCTGCTCCACAAGAAAACACAAACCATCAATATTAACTGGCTGCAAAATAAGTGAAGCCCAGGATATATTATACCCGACAAAACACACTGGTTGACTGACCTCACGTACTGGGAGAAGTGGGGCTGACATCAGGAGTCAGTGAAACTAAAGGGCAATGTCAATTTATTCCCAGTAGGAACAAATTAGCCATGAATACACCCAAGCCAGAAGTCAGACACACATTCCCAGGAAGAGAACAGTCGATAGGAGTATTTGGGCAACTTACAATGTAAGACAGACAGCACATATTCCACAGTCTAGCAGAGAGCTGAACTAGATCACCGAGGTCCCTTTCAATCATACTCTCTGTTTAATGTACCAGAAATAAAGCCTGAGCTCACAGGAGCAGGCGAGCACAGCTGGGAAACAAACACCATGCCCGGAGGAGCACATACACAAACCCTTCCAGCTTTTCTTATTATTAGCTATGTTCACAGCCTGTAATGTATCACATGTCAGAGTGACAGGTAAGACAATGAAGGTAACTCAATTAATCCATTAATCATCTTAATGGGCTCAGAGAATCCAACAGGATCACGGTAACCCTGACATTTTAACAACTTCACATCACAGAACAGATCTGCTCCCGAAACTACACCTAAAACAGGCCAGAGGACTGGCTCTGACTGCAGGGTCTGAACTCCCATCTCTGTCTTCGAATTACTCACTTCTTCTTCAGTAGGAGAAGATGCTGGAGAGGACAGGCTCTCACTGAGCATCCACCCACAAACTTCCTCTGAAGTCTCAAACACGAGTTTCTTCATACTTCATCTGCAAATTTGGGAGGACCACACCATATCCCCAGAGGTCAGGAGATTCTCAACCAACGACTATGAAACTCTGCAGGCTAAGTTATGCCACTAAGACGTGCAGAGTAAAAATGGAAAGGTGGGGGTTTGGAAATCTCCTTTGTTTCTACGTGTTCTGATTGAGATTTCTTATTTAGCTTCCACAAATCCCAAAGAAGGTGGATTTGACTAGGGACATACAGTACGGCAATTGCTGAAATCCTGATGATTTCAACAGAATAGGGAGCTTTTGCATTGGAAGAGTTCTCCTGACATTGAATTACACAGAGTTATCCCTAAAGAGATTAATTAATAGAATTGTTTTGATCTATATGTCAAAGCAGTCATAGTTATGACATTAAAGAAGCAAACAGACTTGAAGAGCAAATGCCCCAGGGACAGAAAGATACAAACACTTGGAAAAATAGGACAAAGTCAGCAAGGCACTTTGCCTCTCTTGCCTAATCTAAAACCAAAGTGTATTGTGTAGGTGCATCAGTATTGCAGTAGCTACTTCAGAACAATCATCAATCCAGCAGCTCCTTAATTTGCAGTTATCATTAACCATTTTTAAAGATTATTTTATGAAACATACATTGCTAAAATAAAAGTAAAAGTAGAACTGAAATCGGCTCAAGGAAACACAGCTTATGTAAAGAGTTTGCTATAACAATGCAAAATGCAAAGACAGACTCCTCTTCAGGTACCCCTGAAGTACTTGCGCATGGCATGATAGTGACCTCACTTGAGCATTCTGCTGCTTTCTGTGCATTTAAATCAGATCTTGTTCAATCTCTTTCAGGCAGGTGTGCAGAGAACTCAAAACAAGTCACAGTAACAAGGTTTGGTCTCAGTAAGCTCTGAATCGCCCTCACAACTAAAAATGTTAAAATATCACAAAGCATGAGAATGAGTCAGAGATGGGCAAATGTAGAACAAGCTCTTCATGGTATTCCAGCTCTCATTATTTTAACCAATTCTAGCTGAGATACCAGGTGTCAGGGACACCTGCTCATACCAAGAGCACGCAATTTTCAATACACATGAATAGCCCAAACGTGGTTTTACAGCTTAGCCACAAAGACAACAACTCCATGTGCTCCTCAACTCTGGGCACTAGGGCACCGTGACAGGCTTTAAACTTTCAGGAAGATCAAAACCCATGAAGGAAGAGACACCATCCCCTGCTGCGCACACACACACACACACACACACACACACACAGAGGGCTCTCCCCGAAGCAGTGAGTCCTCACCCAACCTCAGCAAGTCACCCTCTGCATGAAGCAGTACAGACATCTGAATTGGAAAAAAACTATGGCTTTGCCAAAGGCAAAACTGATTTCTAACTGATTTAATGAACAGGTAAGGTTGTATGTACGTGAGAACTGTCAGCCTGGCTCAGCACTTTCCAGTTTGAGACACCCATGAACTCCTCGTGCCTGCGGAGGGTAAACGAGCAGAGAAAGCCCAGTATTACTGTACAGAGTCCATGCACACACTGGAAGATTTTTAGGGCTCCACAAAGATCCAAAAACTCTAACCTAATGCTTAATTAATTAATCCTTATGTGCTTTTCATAGAGCCCTTTCTAATCACACAGCTGTGTTGCAAACTGCGCTCCCGCAGATAAAAGAGAAGTAAAAATTCTTGGAAAATTCTCATTCGGAATACAATTAATTATAAATGGACTGGTGAGTTATTTATTAAAAGCTTGGGAAAAAAGCTCACTTATTCCAGAGAATGTCAATGAGTTTCTACGTGACTGTCTGCACTTTTATTAACTCTGAGACATCTTACTCTCTATTATCTGTCATTGTGCTGATGGAACTGAATTTCTGCAAAGTCGCTCTTTCCTAGGAACTCACAACTGATTTAGAACCCACCCGTATGGACTGAAGATACCTTGAGATCTTTTGCTTTTCTGAGAAAGAGATTTGGAGAAATCAGATCAAAATAGGCAAAGGATGACATCCGTCACAGCACACAAAAAATCAACCACCTCAAAATTACGTGGAGTTTCTCAAGGGAGGTGGGGTGATCTGTGCACCTGATCTGAACAGCTCAGTTAAGCTGTCAGTTAAGTCAGAGGTTGAGAATAAATGAGCTTCTGTAATGAATTAACACCGATACACAGGCAACATGAGAACTATTACATTCCAGCTGATGGTATTCTGCACCCTTGGCTGGATGTGAAGCCTCTCCAGAAGCAAACTGAAAGTTCAAATCAGGTATCCTGTGGTAAATGATACTGAATGGCTATTGGAAAAGACACAAATACTGAATTTAAACGAATGGAGTGTTTCTACTTCGTTTCCTTTCAGCAAGAACAGCTGATCACCTGGCAAAATCCAAAAGGCAAATATAGAAATTGCTCATCCTACATGCAAGCAAAAGGAAGAACGAACTACCACTAGCACCACAGTGCTGTAGGCACTGTGACTACACCACCTGAACGAGGAGCTGAGATGCAGAATAGCCTGCAGCATTTTATATCCATAATAATGGTCTTTGCATTTCTACCAGACACGATCAAAATGTTTGTCCCCGTAATTCAATGCCAGGAAGAAAGCTCCCTTTTTACTTCTCTCTACCACTGTGTTACAGTAGGGACTTTTAAAATAAAAATATACATTAACTTAGATTTTAACTTCATTCAGAGAGGATTTTTATTTGTAGATCGCTTACTGTAGGTTTTTAAAGAGTCATAATGACTACGATACCGTTGGATGTGACAGGGTTCTAGAGACTAACGAGAGAGCACGAGCCATACCGGAGTCTCAGAAAGCAAGAACACTCTGTGTTACTCCTCTACCAACAAGAGAAGCAGCTCCACAAACTACCACTCACCCTCCCTGCCTGCCAGAGCAGTGCACAGCAGCAGCTGGCAAGCAAGAAGAATGGCATAAAGGGAAAGGTGATGAGATCATGAGCTAATAAGAGAAAGAACATGCTGCTGTCTGTGGCCCTACGGAAGCGCCACACAGGAGCTGTGAACTGCTACACTGGTAAACAAATTACCACTGCACGGGGATGCTTTGCATGTGGGTTCCCAGAAAATAAAGAAACAAAGCCACAAACACTGATTCCTTGTGTACTGACTTCGACTTTCTTCAAGGAATTCACCTTCTGACTCTAGATGATAAATTCACATCTCAGTTTGTGTCAAACACATCAAGAAGTAGTAATTGTTCCCTCTTTTTCCTTTGATTCTCTGCAGACAGTGATGACTATCACACTGCCAGCCTGTGCCACACCAGGAAATTTCATTTACAAAATAAAAATCCTCTTCAGAGTCCCAATCCTCGCACACAGAGTCATGAAGTGTTCAAAACCAACTCGACCGACAGCCACTGTGCCAGCTGAGCCAGAACTGCTCCTCTCCCTCTGCTTCTTTCCATCAGCCCCCCCACGGGCCACAGAACCTGAAAAGGATCTGGAGTTCCTTTCTGTTTCCCAGCCAGTAGCAACAAAGCAGGGGAACCTCCGACCTTGCCTGTGGTCACCAAGCCCATCCCGAGAAGTCCTCCCCACTCTCCACTGTTCCCTGCCTAAATCATCGAGCTGGTTAATTAGCTGTGAAGTTTCCACAGGATGCCTAACGGTAAAGGAGGATGGGCAAGGGTTAGAACAGGGTGAAAACTGGCTCTGCAGGGATAAGGCCTAAGAAAAAAGCAAGGAAAAATCTGTGGAAGGACACAATGAACCCAGCACAGGAGTTACGTTGGGGAACGGAGCAAGTGAAAACTCAGAAGCAACGAAAACTCGAAAAGCAAGAATGAGAAATAGGAATTTGACATGTCTTGTGTTTTTTAATTGTAGAGAAACAGACAAATAGTGTCAAACAGACAAATAGTAAATTATTCAGTAAATTCCACTAATTTTTTTTTCCACAGCTATTGTGTCCAACTGAATAGCTGTGCAAATATTCCAGAACGATGACAACATTCATCACACTAGAGATATCAAAGCACAGCCTATCTGATCTGCTGTTAGGAAGCCAGTGGAAAATATATTACAAGTAGAATTCTGCAAGCAGCAGACAACAGAGAACTACCATATTTTACCCTTTTGAGCTGCATGGGGAGAAGGGAAGGCTTTTCATAGCATATTCATGCCTGCACTTATCTACTAGCTTGGAGACATGTAAACTTCCTATCAGCACTCCCCCTCTGCTTCAAGAATGCCCTCCTGCATGATTTAAACCTCAAGCTTGGATTCAATAAACTGCAAATAACATCTTTTCCAAAACACAACTGCCATTTCTAGTCTGAAGGTAATCTGCCCTCTCACTGTCTGTTCTGGGGTGAGATCTGATGTGGTGACAGTGCAGGTCTAATAAATGGATTATCAAGATTTAATGACTTCCTGTTATATAGAAAACATGAAGCAAGACTAGAAAAACCAGGTGGGAGCTATCAACTGAATAATTAATTGCCTGGTGGGGAATTCTGATTGCCTGATGTGGCTGTTAGCAGTGAACTTATGCCTTAAAAAAAAAAGCCTCTTACTAACAGAGAAGTTGATGCAGAAAATAATTCTACATTTTGGTCTGGTTTACTTATGTTCTCAGGAGTGGTGATGAATTGTTTCAGAATCCTATTTGCAAAAGTCTTTCTTTCTTTTACTAAATGATCTCTTATTCTCATGCAGCCATGGGGAAGCACACTCCAAAACTGGTGGGGCCCCCCCCAGGTCTGGGAGAAGGTTAACTTTAAGCCCTTGGAGTGTGTTGTAGAAGCAGCCTGCTAAGCCTGGGAAGTAGCACACTGAGCTCTTGCCCTTGTGAAAAGCCAACAGAGATTTTACAAGTGCTCTAAGCCCCCTAGATAAACAGAAACTTAAACTGGTTGGGTCTGAGCATGTAATGCAGCCAAAAGGAAGAGCAACACCAGAAGCACCTCTCCTGTGCCAGCTGGGAGCATCTGTGCTAATGCACCTACTTCACATCACACAGGCTCTCACAATTCCAGGGCCAAGGACTTGCATACTCTTGTGTACTTAAGTGTGTGCTGCTTTGCTTGTTTTCTGGTTCTAAAGTGCCTGCTTTTCAAAAAGCATTCCGCAGAATAACAGGTTTTATTTTTCTTCCTGATTGTACAGGAACTCTGGCACTTCCAGCCTCTCTTGGTTTCTTTTTTTAACAGATTTATTCCTCTATTCCTTATCTTCCAGATGTAATTTATCTTTGTCACCAGATCTCGCTGTTATACATTTTTACAGCTAGTTAACTACCTTCACAAACTCCTCCTTTGAAACACATTTGGGGTGTGATAAACATATAAAAAGAAATAATCAAATTTCTGTACCTGTACCAGCCAGATCCCATCTTTTGTGTCTTCTACAAGCTCATAGAAGTGCATTTCACCACTAAAGTTTGTGCTGGAAACCGATTCAGAGGCCTCTTCCTCCTTGAGAGCTGAATAAAGCTCTCCTTCCATGAGGTCTCCTGAAAAAGAGACAATTGGGGAAGTTCAGTTAAAATGGCACTCGAGGAATACCACTTCATAAATTCTAGTAACAGTTTAACTAACTGTATTTGCGTGGTTGCTCAGAGAGCCTTTTCAGTACAAAGGTAGCTAAACTTTAAAGTTATTATAATTCCATCTCTAGTGACACGACTGCGAACAATCTCACATCATCTGTCAGGCTGCAGAAGACATGAATGCTCTGCTTCTGATTACACAGAGGTACCACACATGCAACTGAGCACACAAAGGAATAAAAGAACATCTTCTGAGCCTCGTTCTCTTGAAATAACAACGTTCAGTGGCTGAGAGCAACTCAGGTTGATGTATCTCTGCTTTTGTTTCACTGGATAGCAGTTTTGCAGCGAGATACACTGATAGTTCAGACTTTCAAAATTTTAATCAATGATTTTGTACCAAAACCCCAGTGTTGATTGTCCCACTGCAAGTAAGAATCTCAGGCAGATTCATTTAGCTCTTGGCTTCTGTTTGCACAGTTGGGAAAAGTACCCATGAACTCCAATTACAGCGACCTAAAGAGCTCGCAGTAAAATCATCTGATAATGTTTCCTTTGTAATCTCATTTCCTTCTCATGTCTCGTTTGACAATCATTACAAACGCTGTTAATGACAACCAGCATTCCAGTAAGTAATCCATTAGGCTTTAAGAAATGAAGTCTTGTCCAAAAATGCTGTTTCTTTCAAAATACAAAAATAAGCGTAACAGCTGAAACCCTTGAGGGGCTTCCAAAAGAGGAAAGAAAAAAAAACCCTACCAGAAAAAAAAACCCCAACAAACAAACCACCAACCACGGCAAAATGCTGCAAAGCCTGTTGGTATGAGAAGTGTTTCCATGACATTTGAAGAAGTTGGTTAATACAGTTTGTTTGGAGTTAAACACTTCCTTGCAGCATATGCAACCCAAACATCATGACATCATGAAAGTACCTGACAGCCAAGGAGCGGAAGGGATTGGAAACAAAAGTGAAAGCACCTACCGCTTTTTTTTATTATTTTTGCTTTTTAGTGTTGCAGCAGCAAAGTCAATAAACAACATAAAAACATAAATAAACAATGAACGATACCATCAAATTGGACTTAAATGCCCAGAATTAATATCAATAATTTAAACTAGCATTTTTAAAGTTAAATGGTACTCACTGTATCCATCCAAATCCTTCTCCCTTTCTGTCCAGACATTAAGAGACCCCCACTGCCTATCCTGATTGCTGGGATTTCTCTCTCTCCTGGATCAGCAGCCCTTCGATCACTGATTTAAAAGCAGCTACTCACATTTTCCTGCTTGGCTGGCACTACAGCTATTACATCAGCCCCATCTCCCAGTCCTCGGGGCCAGCTCCCCCCTGCTCCAGGCAGCACCCTTACTTTCAGGACACTTCTGCCATTCCTTGCATCTCCACTGCTGTTCATCACCCCCCACCCCCCCAAAAGTCCACCTCCTTCACCTGGTTTTCCCTACTTCCCGAAACGCCTCCCTGCTTTTTTTTTTTTTTTTCCCCAGGCTATTTTTTGTATGTAAGATCTAGTTCTGCTCCCTTAGTATAAAAACACCTCATCCCTGGCTACCTATCCCTTCTGCTCCTCATCTATGAAACCACCGCTTTCCTCGGGGCCCATCTTGACAGCCGTACCTGTAATGACCCCAGGAATCGGGCAGGAACACAGGGAAAGGAGCTGGCCCCAGCGGTAAACAGTGACCCACTGCAGCTATTTGGGTTCTTTCCTCCTCCGTTTTTTCACAGCAGGCGACATTCGCTGCCATCTGTGCCACCCTCGGTGACCCGACCGCCCGCGGCGGAACCCGAAGGGAAGGGAAGGGAAGGGCCGGGCCACTGGTGGTGCCCCGTCCAGCGCAGGCCTTTCCCTCCACTCAGCCCGCCGGGGCTCACAACGCCGCCGGGGTCTGCCCGTCCCCCCGTCCCCGAGCTCCCCGGCCTCCCTCCACTGATCCCCGTGCTGGGGGGTCCAGCCCGCTCCCCGCACCCGCCCCGCGAAGGGAAGCGGCGCCCGGGTCTCCGTCCCAAGGGCGCCCCGAGCCCCGCGGGGGTGGCCGGGCACCGACCTCCGTCCGTCCCGCCGGGTCACGGGGCAGCCCCGCGTACCTGACTTCTCCACCAGCTCCCGCACATCCTTCTTCTCGGGCAGCCCCGAGTGCCCCAGCCCGCGGCACTCCAGGATGGTCCGCAGCTTCCTGAAGCTCAGCGCCACCGGGTCCACCAGCTGCGTGGCGAGGAAGCCGCTCTCGTACCACGCCACGGCCTCGAACACCCGGGCGAGCACGAAGAGCGCCAGGAAGTAGAGCAGCAAACAGCACAGCTTCACCCACATCTTCCCGGGAGCGCCGAGCCGGAGGCCGGGCCGGGCAGGGAGGGAGGGGAGCGGGGGCTGTCAGGGGAGCGGGGCCGCGGCCCCCCCGCCTCCCGCCCGCCCCTG
>JAWMRA010000130.1:67829778-67872191 GCA_035584735.1 Pseudotriccus pelzelni
CCCCTTCCCCTTCTTCCTCGTCTTCCCGTTCCCCCCTTCCCCTTCCTCCCCCCCGCCGTGATTCAGCACCGCGGCCCGACCCCGCATCGCCGCGCTCGGGGGGCGGCCGCGTCCCTGCCCCCGGCGGCAACTTTGGAGCCTGCGGCTGCGCCCTCCTGCGAGGAAAATAATATAGAAACACCTCGGATATCGGGGAGGGAGGCGGCAGGATCCGACCCCGACCCACGCGGCTCACGAGAAGAAAAATATTTACAGAGCCAGAAGGGGGACGATCTGTTCGGGCAGTTTTAGGACACCTTAGTGGACACAGTTTATTTGTATTCGGGCTGCTTGCTGGGTGTAGGGATGATCCCTCCACTCCTCATTCCCGCTGGCTAGCCTTGCTCCCAGCCCTGCTCCCGGCCCTCGGCTGGCGCGAAACCAAATTCCACAGCGAGCTCCATCTGCACAGGTCGGAACTCGGACTCCGCAGCTTTGCCTTGGCGCTGGGAACTTGTGCCAAAGCCAAATGCAACCTGCGAGCACCACCCCGACTTCTGACACGGCTCTAAGTCGGGTCTATGCTGACATGGGAAGCGTTTTGGGCACAATCTGGATCCCCGTTTAAGTGGATCCAGAAAGAACTATCCCAGGCTGTACAAGGAGCTGTGAAGATACAATTCAGCCTGCTACAAAAAGCATACTAAAATCAAGCTGGTGCGTTGACATGAAGGCTCTCCTCTGAAGGAAACTCAACATTGCTTTTGTATGTTTAGTTATTTTAAGAATCCATAATTTGCATTAAAATTGGCAGCTCATAGAGATGAGTACAGAAATAGCACAGCTTAATTTTAAAAAAACCTGACAAACCCCTCAGAGTGTACACACTGTAATTCTGTACTATCAATTTTCAGAAAGGCAAGCTAATATTGATCTGGGAAAAGCATTTACACTGCTGTGCCCCTCGGAGCCTTTAAAACACATTTACAGGGTTCTCAGTGTGCTGATGTGATTTAAAAAGGAAAAAAACCCAACAACTCAGGATCAGCCTGTTTTGTCATGGAGCCACCACAAGCCTCTTCAAGAAGAAAAATCACGACGGTGTGTTCTTCAGGAATGGGCTCATTTTGGCTCCTGAAAGGGGAAGAGTGGAGGGATTGCAGACATAGTTCCTCACAAACAGCCCTTATGGGCTGGTAAATGCTGTGCCTCACACCAGGAGTCATATACAACTTTATTGTTCAGCATTTTTATGTGGAAAAGATAAAAGAGGGCTGCAAACCCTGTCCCTGCTGGTGCTGCTGAGCAAATGCAAAGGGATTTCAGCAGCTCTGCTGGGTTCGCAGCGAGCCTCAGGTGGCAGGTCCAGCTGGGACAGAAGGTACTGGAGGCAAGGCCAGGTGAGGTACTGCTCTCTCCTCCACAGCCACTGCAGCTTGGGAAGCTCTCCCTGCAAAAGCCAGGGCCCATTCCCCGATGAGCTGGTGGCAAAGCATCAACAAGATGAATCCTTCCCCTGTGGCAAAATACAAGGGAGCAGCTTTGTCCCTGCAGCTGGTGGAGCCAGGGCACAGTCAATAAACCAGACTTTGTCAGAAGGCCCCAGGCAGGCTCTGAGCTGCTCCAGGAACACGGTCCTTTTTCAAAAGCTTTGTGAAGGCCCATCACTTTGGTCACACGTTCAAGAAGCTGCCTGATTTCTCTACCTTTTGTTTCAAGTGAGCAGCTGGAGACAAAGTGACTCCCACCCGTGTGAAGTGATGGGTGGGAGTTGCATGTTTGAAAAGGATCTTTGTATATTTTAGTTAGAAGACACTAATTGTTAGTTTGTTTCTCAAGAGCCCCACAGACCCGTCTCCACCCGATCCCTGTGTTTCTCTCCCCTGTAATTCCTTCAGGGATGTCCTCGCTTCCCCGGGCAGGAAGACACCGGGAAGGTACCTCACAATTACAGCTGAACTATTCGCAGCACCGCCTGCTGGGGAGGCTGTCACCGGTGTGTCACTTCCCAGCGCTCACGGGCTGAGCTAAATCCTTCGGTAACATTCCCCAGTGGTAACTGCTGACGAGGCCCCTGCAGAGACCAAGCCAATCATCTGACAGAACTCAAAACACCGGAGTCGTTTCGGCAAAGTAAAAATGGTGTTTCAGGCCACTGCTCGAACTCCCCCAGAACAACCCAAAACAAAGCAGGTGTCGACAGAGAAGCACTCGGGTGACAGGATGGGCCAGGGCAGAGCTGCAAAGGAGGAGCAAAAACTGCAGGTGATGAGTTCACCAGAGGCCTGGCAGAACAAAGCCAAACAGATCCCTTGCCTCTCCCAGGCTCTCTGGTGCTCTTTTCCCTCCCCACTTTTCCATCCCTGATGCTCCAAGATAACCCTACCAGAAAATGGGCTGTTCTTTAGATACACGTGTCATTTGGTTTCCAGTTGCAACTCAGAAAGTCTTTGACGTGTCACCTGCAAACAATGTTTCAGGGAGTTTTAATTATCCGGAAAATCTAAATACTTTAACAGTGACTTAAAATCCATTGGGGCTGAACACAAAGATGACACACACTGACATTTTTAAAGACCCCAGCATCAACACCACTAATTAACAGCATTAAACAGTCATCAGTCAGTTCTGTGCTCACAGAGCAAATGTTACAAATGTGAAGTTAATGGAGAACATAAATTCCACCTTTAAACAAAAATCCAAAATGGGGATCTGCTTTTAAATAATTTTGGCAGCAAAAGTATTTTTACTATGATTACAAGCAAATGAGCCCAAATCCTGAGAACCGGGACAGCCACCTTCCCTTGTCAGACAGCCAAACCTGCAGTCTTTTTATCTGCTGCCCCTTGATAAATGGCAAGGATTCCCTCTCCCCTCCATCCTCTCCTAAGAGCAGTTGCTGCCTGTGCAGCCTGAGAATAGACAATAATCTACTTTCCAGATTCCATAGGGAACATTTTAAAGTCACTAAAACCAAGGATTTAAAATCTTAATTTAATCCTTTACCACGTTAAAATATGATACCTTTTTTTTTCTTTCTTTTTTTGAGTTTATCAAGATATAGAGTTCAGCAAACAAACATTTAAATGACCAGAAACCCCGTTTTCCTAAGAGCCAACTCTGTAAATACAATTTACTTCAACGACAGGAGTTGGACTTCAATGATCCTGGTGGGTCCCTTCCAACTGACGATATCCTGATTCTATGAATTTTTAGAAGCTCACTGACACAGAATCTCTTGAGGTGCCTCTCAATCCACACGGGCACATCCCAACACATTTTCATGTGCGACACGAAACTGTGACTCCCTGTCATTGTCTGGTATTAAATAAACCAACAAACTCGTGTGAGAGTCTCCAAGCAAGACAGCAGCAGCCCAGACACTACTGTGTTGTCGGCAGAGGAATTTTAAATGAGATGTTTCCTACTACGTACAAGTGGCCAAACAGAAGCAGATTTAACACAGAGGGTGACTCTGTGACACAACGACCAGCACTGACACCTCGGCCAAAGTGCCGGACGTTCGATCATGGAACAGTTTGGGTTGGGGGGGACCAGAATGCCCATCCAGTGCCACCCCCTGCCGTTCGGGTGAGGCGATCCCGGTGACCTGGCGGTGATTCGCGTGGGAATTCAGGGGGCTTTTCAAGCCCAACCTCCCTGCTCAGGTGCTCAGAGGCCTTTTACAGTGGCAGCTGCACCTCGTGGTCACCCCTTGGGGCAATCTGATTTGCCCATATACACGGGGTGATTAACATCACAGAAATGGACACCAATCAAGGGCAAACCAACTTACAGGAGCAGAATAGATTATTTAAAGCTTCAAATAAAGACACTTTCTTTTCCCTAGGCAGTTCATATTTTCTATTTTTGTAACAGGGAAAAACGATTTGTTGTCCCCTGGAGAACATAAAGCTCTGTTTAATGATAAATAAATAAATAAGGAGACTTTGCTCGAGTGTGCTGAGATGAGCAAGGAGCCCACAGAACTTCACAAATTAAACCACTGTGCTGACCTATGAATTTTTTCCTAATATCTAATCTAAACCTCCTTTCCGTTTGAAGCCATTGTTCCCCGTCCTCTGTCTATTTACGTGGCCTTGTAAGTAGTCTTTCCCCATCTTTGCTGTAAGTTCCCTTCAGGTGCTGGAAGGCTGAAATTTCTCCCCGGAACCTTCTCGTTTCCAGGCTGGACAATCCCAGTTCCTCCAGCCTTTCCTCACAGGAGAGGCGCTCTATCCTTCTGATCAACCTGGTGGCCCTTCCTCTGGAGCTGGTGTTCACCAGGCGGAATCCAAGCTCAGACATCTCCTTCATCACACTTTTTCACAAGCCGCCGCCAGTCCGACGACGCGACTTCAGCCTTTAACTCAGCACAAAACTTTACCGCCCGGAAGTTTACCGACCAATTAACAACCCGAAGACGGGCTAAACGCTTCGCTTCCGGCGCGGCGCTTTCCCCGGCGTCGTTTACGGCCGCTGCTCCGTGTCACTTGTGCGAGGTCTGAGGCGGATGCGCTCCCCACAGCCTGGCTGGGAGCGAACCCCTTGTAACTCAGGGGTCATCCCACCGCTGACACCGCACCCACCGCATGGCCCTGAGCCACTCCCCCGTCCCGGGCGTGACAAACCCGGCCCCGAGACGCGGAGGAGCCGCTCCGCGACCCGAGGGGTGGCACAGCCCGATCCCAGAACCCGGAGGAATCGCCGAGGCCTCCCCGGGCTCGGCTCCCCCTCAGGCCTCACTGTCGCCATGGCAACGCCGCCCCTGAGGCCCCCGCTCCGGGCTGCCCGCCGCGCCGCCTGACCCGCCACACCCCCGCCATCCCCGCTCCGCTGGGTTAACTCCCCACGCGCCGCCCGACCGGGAAGCGCTTCCCGATCCCAGCGGGAACACCGGGAGCGGCGGAGGGCACAGAGCGGGGGCTGCCCGCCGCGCCGCCTGACTGGAAAAAAACCCAACAACCACCAACAACCCCCCCCCCCTTGCGGAGGTTCGGCGGAGGTTCCGGGGCGGGGTGTCCGCGGCGCTGCCTGCGCGGAGCGGCGCGAGGTCCCCGCGTGCCCGCGGCGGTGCCTGTGTGGAAGTGCGGCCGGGGCCGCCCAGGGCCGGGGCCGGCGCTGGCGGGGGGCCCGGGGGGCCCGGCCGGGGGGCGGCGGGACGGGCGGCACGACCAGGAGGAGGAGGAGGAGGAGGAAGAACAGCAGCAGGAGCAGCAGCAGCGGGAACGCGGCCCGGACGCGATGGACCAGTGCGTGACGGTGGAGCGGGAGCTGGAGAAGGTGCTGCAGAAGTTCTCGGGATACGGGCAGCTCTGCGAGCGCAGCCTGGAGGAGCTGATCCAGTACGCGGGAGGGCTGCGCAGGGAGATCCTGCAGACAGAGAGTACGTGGAGAGACACCCCTTCCCCCCCCCCGCACCTCTCCTTCCCTCACCTGCGCCTCCCCCGGGGGGGAACCCCCAAAATTTGGGGTGTTGTGGCCCCAAAACTTCGTGCTGTGTGCGGTGGGGACCCTTCCAGGGAGAGCCCCTGCCCCGAGGGTTCTGTGCTGGGGGACTGAGCCGCGACCACTCCCCGGAGATTTGGGGCTTTTCTGGCATGGAAAAGTTAAAAAGTGGGAGTGGGGGAGGTTTGGGTTGGGTATTGGGAAAAGGTTCTTCACCCAGAGTGTGGCTAGGTGCTGGAACTGGCTCCCCAGGGAAGTGGTCACAGAACTAAGCCTGACAGAGCTCAGGAAGGATTGAAATGATACTCTCAGGCACATGCTGTGACTCTTGGGAATGGTCCTGTGCAGGGCTAAGGCTTGACCTCGAGGATCCTTGGGGGTCCCTTCCAGCTCAGCCCATTCTCTGCGATTCTGTGATGGGTCTCGGCCCTCCCGGGCCTCCCCTGCCTTGGCTGTGCTGCCCAGGGGGTTTGTTTATTCCCGGTCAGCAGATCTGGCGTGACCCTAGTCAGGGTGTTCATAACCCTTGATGTTGGGTTACAAAGGGGTTGGTCACCCCGGGGGAAACACAGGGCCGGCCTGACCTGTTCGGTTGGTTTTTTTTTCCTCTCTCGTACGTCTTTTATTGTCTTTTATTTTCTTTTTTTCTCTGTCTTTTCCTGTGTCCCTTAAGTTGTGTTCCTTTGTTTGAGGGGTTGGGTTTGGTGATGTTTAGGGTAAAGCCACTCTCAGCAGGGAGTAAACACCGTCCCTGTCCGTGTGTCAGCTGGTGTTGGGCACTTGCTGGGGCTGTAAACACGGGACACTTAAAGATTGTGAAATCTCAGAGGTGGAGGCCGTGTCCTGTTTTGTTGATGGAGTGGGAGGGAGTGGAGAGGCAGCTGAAGTGATTTACCCAAGACCACGCAGGAAGTCAGGGATTAAAAATAGGGACTTGCAGGCTCCTGAGCCCAAACTTGAGAGCAAATGTGCTGCTGCTGCTTTGCTTTTTGCTTTTGTTTGGTTCAGAGGAAACTGAAACGTTTGCCGTGGTTCTTGTGCAAACGCAGGTGCAAAGCTCAGTCAGGAGTGTGGATAATTCCAGGAACGCCAGCAGGAGTGTGCTGGGGCTGCTCTGTGTGTACACAGCAGTTTCGATGGACAGCAAACATGGAATTCTGATTCCAAGGCATCTGTTAGGGATGAAAGAAACCACGTTTGGTCTTTTTGACATTGTTTTGAACTGTGTTTCAAGCTGTTGTTTGTGCTGGTTGAAACAGTCTGGGCCTGGGCATTGAGGACAATCAATAAAATGTGTGTCTTCACAATCTGTCCTGGCCTGGAATGCTCATGGTGTGACCCTCACGCTTGTGTTGGTCTTTGTTGGGCTGCAGAGGTTTGTCTGAGAGAGTCCCATTGCAGGTCCAGAGCTTTTCCTCACTTCGTGATAGAATTAAAAGGTTCCAGTGTGTGATTCCTTCAGGGTCCTTGTTGGGTTTTCCATCCAGGCTTGGATTAGCAGTTTTTGAGGCTGTCCAGTGAAGGCCCTGGACATACTTTGAGGAAGTGGTGATGCTGCCCCAGAAAGCACATCCCAAACTGAGCTTTCTTTTAGTAGGATGAAGCCAATATGTTATTAGTGCACACTCAGACATCTGGGGACTTCAGTTTTGGCATCTGAGGGTGAGCTGGCTTCATAGGTGGTGAAATTCTTCTTTTTTTTTTTTTCTTTAACGTGTTATTTATAACTTTCTAACAAGAACAGGAATTTGCAGCTTTTATATACTGTTTCCTGAGGATTTTTGAAAATTGGTAGTATTGAAAGCAGCCAGATAGCTCAATGTGGAGCTGTAATTCAGGGGTATGGACTGCAGAAATATGCTTGAGTATGCAATTTTAAAGGAAAAAAGGAAGAGAAATGAAAACCCTTGCTGCCGAAGAAGAAGTTAATGCTGTAGGACAAGATCTGAGAGCAAAGATGCATGAAAAGACCTTAAATAGGCAGTGGATATAAAAAGGAAGTGGGTGGGGAAAAAGAAACCATTAGAAGCTGCTTTAACGTCTAAACTGTGGGGTTCCCCCCTCCCCCAGTCTCTTAAAATGTCTTTTTTCATGTTAAAGCCTGAGGACAGATCAGCCCTATCTGTGCTCAGTCCTGTGAGTGGGAAGGCAAAGTTTGTTTTTCTGCTCCCTTCCCCTCACACATCTGTCTTTCTGGAGCAGCCCAGGCAGGGCTTGCATATTCCTGGATGGTATAAATGTGTCTGGCTGAGCAAACTTGGCTTTGGACTCTGCTTTGTGCCCAGGGCCTGCTGGCCAGTGGATTTATTTATTTTTTTCATTGTGACTGTACGTGCTCAGCTGTGGTGTCCTGGGAACCCTGAATTACCAGGAGGGCTGGTTCCAGGCTTTCTCCGGCTGATTTATTAGAAGCAACTCATAGTTTGGTTGAAACTGGAGGAGAGGGGTGCAGAGGGGAAACCTTTTACAGCTCTGATGACTTTTCCTGTGTAGACATTTTCCTTGCTTTACAGGGGTTGGTTTCTGCTGCAGTAAATGTCAGGGGCCAGTAATTCACTTACTTGCTTGGCATAGAAGCAGTTACCCATGTGAGTTGTTTGGGTTTTAGCTTAATGGCTCTTCTTGCAAAAAACCCCAAAAGTGTATTTTAGCTTCTCTGTTCATTGCAGAACGAGTGTGTCCATCTTGCATGTTGTGTAATCTCTGGCTGATCATTTTGTGGTGGCAAAAGTCATGAGACAGTTAAAGATCCTTCGTGTGATTTCACGTGTCTGTCATAAAAATTGAACAGCAACTGAGAAATAGGGATTATTCTAAATATAATTTTAGGAGGTGAACTCTGTGTAATAGTTGAGCGAATTTTTCATTTGTAATTTGGGATACACAGAGTATCTGAGTATCTGGCTGCTTCAATCCTTATTGCTCCTCACTCAGAAAAAAAATAGAGAGCCCCATTAGCCATTTGCCCAGGAGGTGATCATTGGCTTCATGAGAATGGAGAGAGTTAGAGCTTTTTTCTTTCTTAAAAGCTGTGGCTGTTGCAAAAACGCTGCTGAAGCTTCCCCAGCTGGGGATTGTGGGGCTGGACAGGAGCTGTTTGCTTGGTTAGAGGTGAGGTGAGAGAGTTCAGTGTGCAACAACAGAGGGGAAGGTATCCAGAAGAAGGGTCTGGGGAATCATTATTCTTTCCCTGTGATCACAGTTTTTGCTGGATTTCCTTTGCTATCTCCAGAAACTGGGCTCTTAATGTGCTGCTGAAACCAAAAACATGTTAAAATATGAAATCAAAAAGGAACAAATTTAAAAGGAGAACACATTTTCCATAAAATCCTTCTTCTAAAAAGGTATTTTGGTGATTTTGGTTTTTGCATATGAGGGCTTTGGGCCTGGGGAGACATTTCCGGGCTTCTCTCCCACCTAAAGTAGCTGAAGGCTGTGTCCCAGAAGGAAAAAATGTCTTCCTTTAGCATGAATTTTGGGGAAGGAGAGACCTTCAGAGGTAAAATTGGAAAAGAGATTCTCCTTGTGTTTTTAAATCAAAATCAGGAAGAAAGGACTGGGGTAAGGTACCAAAAGGTGTATTTTTTTCCCCCCTGACTAAAGCTCCTGAGTGATGTTTGAAGCAAGGCACAGAGGGTGTAAACTGTGAAGTGCTGTGATGGGGCTTGTAAAGCTTTCCTGTTTATTATTTTGTTCACAGAATGGGTTGTTGGACAGCAGCTAAAAAATGTCCCAGTTTCTAGAGAATAAATCTCGCAACAATATCCACTGGTCCTTCACGGGCTGCTTCTTATCCACGGAGGGGAACTGGAGGCTGGTTGGCTGAACTTCCAGAGGTGTTTCCACGAGTCAGGATGCAGAAGTTTGATACAGCTCAAGCACAGAGCTACTTCCAGTAGAAGTGGATGGTTTGTGGGGCAGGAATTAACTGGACTCTGATTAACCCACATTTTGCTTGCACCTTGTTGTAGTTAAACGTGATGTTCTGATGTACCCTCAAGGTCTGTCTGAAAGAGAACTTATCCTGTAGTAGCTTCAGCAGCTCTCTGTTCTGTCCTGAGACATTTGTGGACTGGGTGTTTCTTTGAGATGTTTATTCATACACCGTAAATGAGACACATGAGAACTTTACATTAATTTTTTAAACTGTTGCCCTTGTTCACTGTTCCCGTGCACCCAGCTGGAGTCCTAATTCCCCAGATGAGTTTTCACACAGGTGAATTCCCGTCTTTCTGCCTCCATTTACACTGATCCTGCTTTGCAAATACTCCCTAGATTGCGTTTCTTTCTTTTGGTACCACTTTTTGTCTTTATATGTTGCAAGTTAAGAGATTGGATGTTACCATTTGCCTGTAACAAAGTGAGTGATTTTCCTTTCTTTTGTCTAGATCAAGATGGAGACTTGTCAGGAACGATTTCACTTGTTATGACGCAGTGTTGTAAAAGAATAAAAGACACAGTCCAAAAACTGGCCTCTGATCATAAGGACATTCACAGCAGTGTATCCCGAGTCGGAAAAGCCATTGATAAGGTATTTATTTTGTGGTTTGATTGTATTATAGCATCAATTCTGTGGTGTGTGCTCTGCTTTAGAAAATCTGGATTTATGCTACAGTCAATCTTAACTAAATCTTCCTGACAACTACAGAAGCAGAGGTGAGACAGGGGGCTGTAGAGTGCTTGCCTTCAGAACTCACTGCAGACAAGAGTATTCCTTCTGGGGCAGCTCAAATCTCTTAATTTCTGAGAGAACACTCCCTACGGATACTACAAGACTTAATATATTTTATGTTTTGCTGGTTTAGGAGGATGGTTGTTTCACTATCTGCCTCAGTAAGAAACATTGTGGTTTATATATATAGTGTTTAGTTAATTGTCAATAACAGGTAACTCAGAAGTGGCATTTTGTTCTGGAAAGCAGGACAAGGGGCTGCCCCATCCCTGGAAGTGTTCAAGGCCAGGTTGGACTGGGCTTGGGCCAACCCGTTCAAGTGGGAGGTGTCCCTGCCCATGGCAAGGGGTTGGAATGAGGAATGATCTTTAAAATTCCTTCCAACCCAAAGCATTCTGTGATTCTGTAAGATCAGAGGATTTTTAAAGAAAGACATTTTGTACATATTTCAGGGGTGTTGTTGGTTCTGGGGCTTTAGGTTCAACATCTTGTAGTCTGCGTGTCTATGCCATAACAAATAGGGCAGCTTATCTTTGGAGCTTTGCATATGAGATGTTCTGAGATGAATTCCAGGTTCAAGAATAAGTGGGATCTGAATATTTTTGTAGGTAAATATTAACAATTCTTTGAAATTATACTGAAGAGGTGCTAAATGTATACTTTCAGGCCATGCTTTTCTCCATTTGTGTTCTTTTCTGTATTCAGGGAGTCTTGTGCTTGGTTTTTTTGGACATTCTTGTGATAGTTTCCCATCAGAACGTGCCTCTGTTGACAGGGTCTAAACATGTGGTTTGAGGTGCACCTTATAATCTTATCAAGGAAGATGCCTGTCAATGAGTCTTTTCAGCTGTACAAAGACATTTGCAGCATTACCCCATCCTGACTGATCCTTTGGGAATCTCATTTAAGCTTTGTTGGTAATGATAATCTGTTAAAGCACAATGTAACAGTAGTGTGGTGAAGGAACAAAGTACTTAATGCTGCATTATTGGGCAGAATGTCCTTGAAACTGTCCTGTTTTTTGCTTATATGTGTGGCTGACCATCATGGAGAGCTCAAACTTTGTAGTAATAGCTTTAATCCACACGTCACTTATCCAAAGCTTAAGGATGCATCTGTCTCAAATCCTTGCTGCTGTACCTAAACCAATTAACTAGAGTAAAATTCCATCCTTATTACCGGCTTGAAGCCTGAAATAAATCTATGTAATCTTGTCCTAAGTTTTAAACTTTCCTATTCTGCTTTAGCAAGTGGACTTTGTGCAAATGCGCTTTTGGGTTTGTCCAAACCTTCCTCATTTTAATCCTCTGAGGTAGAACAGCCCCAGGTCGTATGCAGAGGCTGTAAATGTGCAGTGGAAATTGATGATAGTAATTCTTACAAGCCAAAAAAACCCCAACACTTGCAAGCTTAAAGAAGTTTAGGCTTGAGTCTAATCTCCAAATTGCTATTTTAGTTTTCATGTCAATAGAGTTTTTCCAGTGTTATTTCTCTCCTGCTGTTTTATCTACTATTTTTATTTGAAAAGGGATGGATGTAAATAAAAAGCGGGTTTTTTTAAGTTTCCAGTGTGTGGTTTTTTGAAACAGTAGCAAGGATCTGAATAATCCTTTCCTGCTCTAAGCCTGTTGAGTGTCAGAAGGGCTGTTTAAAACATGAGCTCAACTCGCTGCATTCACTGCGTTCCTTCCTCTGGATTTTCAGTCTCAGTGTCTGTGGTGTCTGCATTTAAAGGCTGGAAGCAGTGGGAACTGCACGAGTCCCCCAGTTCTGCTTGAAATGAAGGATGTAGTTTTATAAAGCTCAGAGCACAAGTTAGGATTGTCTCCTTAAAATACAAACTTGGTCGAGCTTTTTTTTTTAGTGCAAGCAGTTTGAATTCTGTTAGTCTTCCCCAACTGCTAGTCAAGGGAAGTACTTTAAAATGTGTCTTGGCCTGTTTGTCAGATGAATACGTGAAGTGTTTATATCCAGGTGGAATTCAATGTTTCCCTAAACAGTGACATTTGAAGGAAATCTTCCATATGTAGTTAATGAAATTTCCCTGTGCTGCTGGAAAATATGTTTGAAACCTGCCAGCAAAGTCTTTGTTGGCTCCCATAACCTACTGGAAATGCCCTCCCCCCATCCCTTCACATAATATGGTTAAGCTTAAACCAATAGCAGTAATTAAGTGTAATTGATGTAGTGAATTGATTCCCGACACACTTCTGGACAAAACACTGCTGCTTCCAAAATAAAACACTCATTAGAACATAAAGAAGCACAGCCCTCGCCTTGATTCTTGAGATTTGACTTTTGTTTCGAACTTATTTTATAGACAGATTAACATCTCCACAGCGCTGCTTGTGGTCTCCCTAGCTGTGCGTGCTCAAGCACAGATAAACGTAACTCATTACTTTGTTGCCTGGTTTGAGGTTGGGAAACATGGTAATCCTGGTGCCAATTTTATGTGACACAGCCAAATGACAGCTGTTGTTGAATGTGGAATCAACAAACTTCCTCCTTAGCAAAGCTCGGCTTGTGGAAGAACTTGGTGTATTGTCTGCTCATGGCAATTTCAGGTTAAATTTCATTTTTCTCCTGTATTGAGGCAGGGTTGTACCTACATATAAAGTTTAGTGTAGTCAGGTTTTAAGTTATTGTGGTCATTGCTTGTGAGCTTGGATGGGCCCTAGATTTGTGTGCCCTCAGAGTTCACTCTGAGAACAGAAGCTCTTAAGCAAAGTGAGGTTCAAATTTGGCATCAAGGACATTAAAGTGTGAAATGCCAAAGCTCTGTGTGTTGGTTTTCAGTTAGTAGTTCCTGGAAACTTTATCTAGTAAGTTAAACGTTTTTTTCATAGTAGTTCTACGTGGATCACATGCTTCTGATCCATGAAAGGTTGCCCACTCTTCCAGAGAGCATTTTCTCCTTTGAAAGGAATTGTTTGCATCCCGTTTTTAATGTATTGTACCAGCATTTGGTTTGCTTCCAGAACTCACCGTGTCACTTCTATTCAGCAAGTTATCAGGTACCTCACTCGTCAGCGTCCCTGTAAATCATTCTGGAATGATTTGAATTAATCTCAAAGCTTTTTTGATGGGCTGGTAAATGTTTTCCCTCTAGCAGCAATCTGTCTGAGTAGTAATTAAATGCCTTCATTTAGGAATAAGTGGAGTAAATGGCAGCTCCTTTCATTTTGTCCCCCAGAATTTTAAGCCTGTTAAAAGGCCAACATTTTAATTAATGCTTTGGGAAGGCAAAAGTTCACCTAAGTTAATGTTTGTTTCATGTAAAAACTTGTATATGAACAAACTAAAAACCTTTACTGAACTTCATACAACTGTGAAGAATGGGGCTAAATAATACAGAGTCTTGGCAAGTTGTGCTTTATCTTATGTGCAAACAGATTGAACAGAGAAGGTAAATAAACATTTTATTTGTATTTTGGGTCAGAATTCCGAAGGGAGGAATGGACAAAGTAATCTCGACTGAGGAATAAAACTGTCCTTAATCATCATCCTTCTTCATATTGTGATGTTAGGAATAACATGGAAGGGTTGTAGGTTGGTTAAAATGGTCCATCTTGCGTTTGTGTGCATCTTGAGATCCTCACATTCTGGCAGTTATTAGTAGTGTGTTGTTTCACTGGTATTTCATTGGTGTATTTAGCACATAATGTTTCTACATTTTGGCCCTAGACTTACTGGTTAGGCTCTCAAGAAAAGGTTTGTGTCTCAGGAATATTAGCTGACACTTAGGTTGTTTTGTGCTTTTCAGGTTTTAAGCTTTCCGGAGTTTTTAACTTACAGAATTTATTTTAACTTTTGAAATCTTATTAAACCCCACGTGCTGTCAGTTAGCATACTGTTAGCATTTAGCAAACAAAACTGAGGGGTGTGCAGTCACCAGCAGATCATCCATGCGTGGCAGTTATGAAATACAGAAGCCAAAGGCAAGTGGTAATTTGTTCTGACATGTGACAGTCACTCACTGTAATATGTGCAGTCAGTTCCTGAAGCTCCTCAGGGCCCAGAGGAGGCAGAGCTGTGGAATCCCACATATAATACACACCTCAGGAACTGTTTAAAACAAAACAAAAAAGTTATTGGAATGAGAACCTGATCAAGACTGGCTTGATCAGAGAGTGACTGAGGGGAAGTGAAAAAACTTGAGGTCCTCAGGTTGTACGATGTGACTTGAATCTGTAGCACGTCCAGGTTGATACGACTCGTTACCCCCTTCTATGGGAATTAAAAATCTAACTTATGATGGGGTTTTCAGAAGGTTCACAACAAGATTTGTTGTTTCAAAAGAAAATGAGTATTTTGTGGGGGCACTGAGCTGATTAGCTCCACCGCCCCTGCCCCTAAGCAGCAAGGAGGATGTGAGGCATGGCTTCAGCTTTAATGTTTGGTAACTGCCCAGAAGAATAAGGCTTCTGCTTACAGGGTTATACAGCTTATAGTCAATTACTTTTAGATTAGTGCTGATCTCCACCCTGGAAACTAAGTAGCAAAAGCAAGCCTGTTTGTTCTGAATGCTGCCCCGATATTGCTTTAGTGTATTGTTGATGGATTTGTTACCTGCTGGTGGTGTTTGGACACTGATACCAGGAATCAGCAATGGTGGTGAGCCTTTAGGGATTCAAATAGTTGGCACAAATAAGAACAGTATTATTAAATCTTTAAGATGCTTAAGTTTTTCAAGGCACAGCTTAAAGATGAGCAGCATGGCAAGGAGCTTACGGGGTAAGATACCCCAGTGGAAATGTTGTTAAATGTGAGACTTGAATCAGTGGTGATAATTTAAGTGCCCATTTTGCTCCACCATCTCAGAGAGATGGAAGAGACAATTTGCTACACTTAATGTTTTACTGAGAGTTTGCCGAGAGACCTGAAGGGAGTGGTGGCTTTGGAGCTGTGTGTGCAGGGGTGAGAAGGCTGCCCCTTTCTCAGGATGGCACAGAGCAACATCAAAGGAGACGTGAAGGTGCTGATGAAGGAAATAATTAAGTGGTGAGTAAAAGGAGGGTGCAGTGTGAGGCTGAGCTGTGCACAGGAAGGCAGCTGGTGCCAGCTGTGTGTTATCTGCTGTGACACAACCCTGTGTTTGTGCGAGATTGGCGTTCCCGTGATGTGCAGGGCTGTGGATCCTCACGGAGCTGCAGCTGAAGCATTGCGGTTTCCACTGAACTCCTGAGTTCTGAAGTTCCTTCTTGGGAGAGAGAGCCCTTGAGAGTTACCCATAGCGATCACATGAGGCAGCAAGCAAGGCGCTTTTAGGCTTTTTATTTTGCAGGAGCTTTGTTTTAGGTAGTGGAGGAGGATTTGAATTAAAATTAACCTGCCTGCCCTCATCGTAGAACATGTTAGCAGTTAAAATCCTGGTTTATATCTCGGATTGGAACAAATGTTGCTCTCCTTCTGCCAAGAGGCACAGTGCCAAGCAGTGCCAAGTGTTACCAGAGCGTCACTGTGACAATATCTTTAGTTATTCCTGGAATATGTCCGTAGGCCACTGGCCTAAAAATACACAGCAGTAGGATCATCTGGGTTAGAGCTGTAAAAGATCTCTTGGACTTTCAAAGCTCATCCTGTTGCTGGGATGTTGAGGTCTTCAGAGATTTGAATTTCACTGTTGTTTGGGGGTGGGGAGAAGTGACTTTTTCAGCATTATCTTCCCCCCCCCTCCCCTCCCCCAGTTATGTAAAATAATCTTGAGTTAAAACTTTTACTCCACTTTGGCGTGCTGCAGTGACAGTGATGCCTTGATAACGCTATCTTGATTCTGGTGTACACTTCTCTGTTCTATGTTCCCTGTACTTTTTCAGTTCTCACATATGGAAGAAGTTTCTCCTGCAGATACTTCCTTCAGAAACACATCATGGGCTGGAAACCCCTTTGCTAGTTCTCTAGATTTCTGACTTTCTAGCTAGACTTGTAATTCCTTACAGTGAATAATATTCAGGCTTGAAACGAGCAAGCCAAAGGATTTGTTCTTCCATACACAGGAGATAATGAAGCAGCTGACAGATATCTCACTTTGGAGGTAATTGAGGGCCAACTGAGTACTAGGGAGAAGGCATCAGGGTGGAGACACAGGTGTCCCACATAATTAAGGAAAAATTACGTGGGGTGATTTGTTCCAGCCCATTTAGTGATGATTTCGTGTGTTTCAGAACTTTGACTCGGACATCAGCAGCGTGGGGATAGATGGGTGCTGGCAGGCTGACAGCCAGAGGATCCTCAACGAGGTGATGGTGGAGCACTTCTTCCGGCAGGGAATGCTGGATGTGGCTGAGGAACTTTGTCAGGTGAGGATAAGTGTGGGTGTTGAAGGTTATCATCATGGAAAATATGGTCTGTGTTACCTTCCTTATTTGAATGTTCCAGGTCAATATTTAAACTGTCAGAAAAACAACAGATTGATCCCATTGTGTTTTTCATGCTTTCATTAAAAACTGCCTTTTTTTTTTTTTTGTTTTTCTTACAGGAATCTGGTCTATCAATAGATCAAAGTCAAAAAGAACCATTTGTGGAGTTAAATCGAATATTGGAAGCATTAAAAGTTAGAGTTTTGAGACCTGCATTAGAGTGAGTCTACTCATTTTTTTTTATCTCCCTCTCTCCCTTTTTTTTTTTAAATGCTTTTAACAAAAGAGACACCTGTTAGTGTGATTTCTTCTGAACAAAACAATTCAGTTAATGCAAGTCAGTGGATAATGATGATTGCTCAGACCAAAGCCAAGTCTGGGAATTGGGAGTGTCTGAGATCTGTCAGTCAGCCTTAGACCAGGATATTTCCTTGACCTCAGTAGACTTTACAACCCTTAGACTGGTGCTGAAAGCAACATGCGAGGAGGGAAAGGTGATGAAATGTCCCAAGGGCTGCAGTTTTATGATTTACAGTAGTGGATACACAGCTGCATGCCATTTCAGAACAGCTTTTAATTTAAAAATAAGAAAGCCTCCAAAAAACCCTCAGCCTAATTTTTTTAGGTTTTCATAAGCCTGGATTGGTCTCAGAAGTAAGAAGAAAAAACCAGCTACAAAACACAAAAAACCAAACCAACCAAACAAAACAACTAAACCAACTCTGAAGTGACCTTTTAAAAGCAGAAACCGTGAAACAAAAGCAAATTCAAAATTTCTGTGTTTTCATTCCTGAGCATAATTTACCTACCTAAGATACCTTTTTTGCATTATTAAGTACATTTTGGTATTAACATTTTCTTTTCCCTTTAACATGAACCAGCAGAGTTGTGTCAATTCAGTGCTTGTTGGCATCTAGTCCAAGTGGGGGGACACTCTGATGCTCAAAGTTCATCAACTAAATCCTGTGTTATGCCTCTGGGTCATGCAAAGTTTGACCTAAATAGCTGGCCTTCAAATGTAGTTGCACAGGTGGAAAGGTGGGGTGGTTTATTGCTGTTGAATTGGCTAAACTGAAGGGAAGCCACACTGATGTTACAACTGAAACAGAATTTACTGTCAGCTACACCCGGTGTTTCTTATAGTTCAAATAGTAACAGAACTGTTGTGAAGGATAATCCCGGAGGAACAGTAATTTGCTGTTATATCTGTTCCCTTGAAGTCCCTAAATTCATTTTAGCTGCAGTTTGCAGTGCTTTATGCCTTACTCATTGCTTCCTAGTTGTATCTTGTAGTTTCTGCAGTGAGTTAAATATTTTTCAAACAAAGGAGAAGGCATGGTTGTCCTTCAAAGGAATTCTTATTCCAGCTGAATGGGCAAACAATAGGGTGTATTGTCAGCACACTTTGTGTGCCGGTCTCCCTCCCCCACCCTGTCTTATTTCTGTGTATAATGTTTATTCTGTTTAAACTGGACAGTGCAAAAGCTGTCTGCTTCTCTTTACTGCTGCTGGGCACAGAGGGGCCTTATTTACAGTGCTGTTTATGTAAAAACCATAGGGAAGGTGATCAACATGTGACAAAATGTCGTGGTTTAAACACAGATTTAACTCTCTGGTGTAGAAGATAACCCATCTCTTAAATGCCCAGTTCCTCCACAGAACTGCTGATGCCAGTAAAGGGATTTCCCATATTATTTCCTAGCAGACATGAGTGTTCAGGAGGAGGGATGGAAACCAATCGTGGATGGATGATCTCCATATGATAGGAGCTTGGAGAGTGGCATTGTGCTCTTTGGGCTAAAACTGGCATCAGTAAATACAGCTCCACGGGTGCATAAAGGAGTCCCAGACTGGCCCATGGCAGGGTCAGGCTGCTGACAGTGGTGTTGAAGCAGAGAGGTGTCACACAAGGATGATTAATTACAGTCCCATGAACCAGGAAGGGGGTTATAGCAGGGTTTATCCACGCAAAATCGTGGAAGGTTGAGATTAAAACAACAACCAGTCTCTCTGGCTCTGCCAGTGCTCTGTGCCTGTGCTCAGCTTAACTCAGTGTTGGAAACAAAACAAGCAGAAGTGGCTCCTGGTCGCTGCCAGGGGACAGGAGTGGTCAGATTAATGACTTTTCCAATAGACTTTCAAACCCCTGCTGAGGTGATAGAGAGAAATTAGTATTTGTGTCTTAGAAAAATGTAGGCCCCAACTGTGGTTTTTATTTTTCCGCCTCGATTTTCTTTTAATACAAATTCAACACTTAAAGTGTGACACTTCAGATTTAAACAGAATGTGATTGGCCATAACTTTTTTGTTTTCCCTTGTGGGGTGTGCAGCTTGACTTTTGTAGATGCCCAGCCTGGCGCTGCACAGTGAACTGTGTGATCTCTGTACCTCTTCAGGATCCCATTAATTTCCAGTGACTTTTCTCACTGTAATTTGATGATGGGGAGGAGAAATACACTGTTTTTTTTCTGAATGGATTCTGGCCCTTTGGAGGTCAGATTGGGTCTCCCATGTGAAGCTCTGCTGGGAATGACTTTTGGGTTCCCAGCTTTTGTCTGTAACTTGGGAAGAGGTGCTGTCTTTGCCTCTGTCTGTAAACAGGAGGGTGCACAGGTCACTCAGAAGTGAAAATGCTTAGAGTATCATTCTGAGAGGAGGTAAGAAGACAGGCGATGTGATTGCTAACATTTTAGGACAGTGGTGGAGAGTGTGTGGGTTGGATGTTTCAAACTTCACTTGCTGGTTTTTTGTTTTTCTGTTGAGAGTAGGAACAGCACGTCCCAGACCAAACACCTCAGGCCTTGCTTCTGTGGTTGCTTTCTTTTGATACAAATCTGTGCTGCCACTCAAAGAACTAAAAATGGAAAGGCTGCCTAAAAGCTAATTTGGAAAAATAGGCTCGGCCTCAGCAAGATGAAGTGCTCTGTCATGTGGGTGTGAATATTGGCAGGGAGAGGACGGAGGCTCTTTTGATGCAATAGAGATTAATATCTCATTGATGGGAGTGTGGACTAGCCTTAGTGTTTATTTATAAGTTTTTGTCCTTCAGCTGCTTTTTAGTCTGTGGCTGTTAACTTCAGGCTCTTGTTTTTGTAGCCTGGATTGAACTTTATTGCCACTATACCTGGTTTAAACTGGGCACACTGATCATAAAAATACAGTTAAAACCCCCCCAAAAACTTTTCTAAAAACACCCCAAACCTCACCCACCACCCATGGTTAGTGAGAGTGTGCTCTTCCCTCCTGGTGGAGATGACAGTGCTGACAGTCTTATGAGGCTGCTCATCTGAAACTGCTTGAAATAGAGACAGTAGGGCTTGTTCCTAGTTCAAAGGCTCCATTTTTCACAGTTTCCTACTGAAAGGTTCCTGGGTCTTAACAAAGCCTTTTTTCAGTGAGGTCAGACCACTGACACTTTCACCACAACAAATTGAAAGTGGATACTTGCTCATTAATGCTCTACCTTCTTGCTTTGAAAGCCTTACCAATACTGTAAGGATGCTTAATTTTCTTATTTTAGTATTGATTGAAGAAAACAGAAGCCTCACATACCCTTTGTTGTTGTTGTTGGGTTTTTTTTAAGGAACAGAGACTCCCTTCACTTCACTTGCTGAAAAGTGAAAAGCTTTTTTCTTAATGGGGCCCCCCCGCAGTGAAAATAGTAGAACTAATTAACACTAATGAGAAACAGATGTACTGGGAAACATTGAAATTTGAGGTTCTAAAGAGAGAGAGTGGATTGATTTAGACCTGGCTAAATTGAATTAAGGAAAAAACCCGGAAACAACACCCAAAGAACCTCCCCAAAAAAGCAAGAAAGGGATGGATGGATTCTAAATAATAAAAAAGATTTTTTATGACATGCTTTGAAAATTCCAGTTCATTTTACTCAATGTGTGTTTAAGAATTCTTTCATGTTATTTAGGATCCAAACATTAGTGTTGTCATGGTGAACGAGACACAGCAAGTGAGAAATATTCTTATTGTCCGAGTTGAAAATAACACAGACAGCAAAGTTTATCTGGGGTGAAGTGTGATAATTAGGCTGACTTCCCTTCTCCCATTGTGAGATCTTGATAATGTCTGTCTCTGAGGTCCCACAGATGCAATTCCCCTCTCCAGGGCACACATATAAACACAGTGGCTTGAAGAACATATTTGGTGAATGAGGACCTAGGAAAATGTTTTTGAAAGGCTTGGTCAGACTTCTTCAACACGCAACTGAAGAGCTGTCAGCAATTGTTAAAATTAAGATCAAGTGTTACTAATTTGTATACAGGAGATTCTAGCTATTTCTGCCTTTTGTTGTGCCTAATTTAGTCTTGTCCTCCAGCCAGTGAGTGCTGAATTTTGCAGTTTGACCTCTGCAGCAGCACCAGGAGTACCACGGCCCATCTGTAGCCCCTTTACTTGTAAAGGGTCCTGCCACTTTCTGTGCTCTGTAGAGACTCTCGAAAGTTCAGAGAACAGTCATACTTCCCTTGAAATAGAGGGTAGATAATTGTGATAATTTCACAGGGTGTAGGCTGACACTTAATTACTCTTGTGTCATGTCCCATTGTGCCTCCTCGTTTCTTCCAGGTGGGCGGTATCCAACAGAGAGATGCTCATGGCACAGAACAGTTCCTTGGAATTTAAGCTGCACAGATTGTATTTCATTAGTTTATTGATGGGGGGGACAGCAAATCAAAGAGAAGCACTTCAGTACGCGAAAAACTTCCAGCCGTTCGCCCTAAATCATCAGAAAGGTACATTTTTGGTCACATTAAAGGGGATTTAAAGCACCTTGTAGTAAAATATTAATCATGTTCCAAATGTGCCTTATTCCATTATTATCAGTTTATTCAAGGCTTCTTATTTTTGTATTTCATGTGTATAACCTGAATCCTTACAATTTGAATTGTCTTTTTTTTTTCCTCTTTTTTTAAGAGGACACAAATAAATTTGAATGTTTGCACATTTGCCTAACGTTAAGGTTTTTGATTCTTTAAATAAATATGTGTACATATATATAATAGGCCTGTGCCAGGGTGAAGTGTTAAAAATGCACAGGAATGTTCTTGGAATAGTCATCTGCTATTTTCTGCTGCGTGGGGTAATACAAAGAGAAGTGAAACTTTTGAAAAATGGGGAACACGTGAGTTAAATGAACCATCTCAACCTGAATCCAGTAAAGCCTATTTTTTTTTTTGGGGCAGTGTGTGTGTCAGAAAGCCTACTGAAAAAGCAAACCTGTTTGAAGCAGATTCCAGGGCAGCACAGCCCTGCCTGTGGCGGGGCAGACAAATCCCCACTCAGTCTGCAGTGGAATGGAGCGTTCTGCAGAGCTGAGGATGCGTGTTACTGGTTCTGCCTGTTTTCCATGTGAAAGCTCTAACTCCAGACACGAGCTTTTATCTGTCGCGTAAAATATCTCCCTGCTCCTGGTCCCTCGCAGATATTCAGGTGCTGATGGGCAGCCTGGTGTACCTGCGGCAAGGCATCGAGAACTCCCCGTACGTTCACCTGTTGGATGCGAACCAGTGGGCTGACATCTGTGACATCTTCACAAGGGATGCCTGTGCTCTCCTGGGCCTCTCAGTGGAATCACCTCTCAGTGTTAGGTAATGCTGCTTTTCCTTTGCTTTTGAGACCGCGTTCGTTGTGCTTTGGTTTCTGTTGCTTGTTGAGGACCAAAGAGATGGCCTTTGGGAAGTAGTCTCATCTAGCTTGCATTAAATAAAGGGTATGATTACATTTAGCTCTAACCAGGTTTGCAAAGGTTAGAAATCAGAGGTTCCTGTGTGTTAAGCTTTACCCTGCACCACTGCAGCTCAAGAGTAAGCGTTCCTGGGTGGAATTTGACTTCGTAAGTGTGAAAGATGAGGATGGCAATCAGCCAGTTATTCTCACAGCAAAATTGCAACAACTGTCCCTGCTGTTTAACTGGAAAAAAAAACAAACACCAAAACAACCTAAAACTGTGGCCATGATTCTGTCAGCATTTGATAATTTTGTGTTTTAATCCACACATTACTGGTCGTCTTAGAAGAATGCTTAAGAGTTATGTTGTGATTTCAGCTGCTAAGACTTCTGAATTGTTTGGACCTCATTTGCGAAGAAGAAAGGGGCACTTTTAAGCTCAGTAGCTAATTTGACAAACTGCAAATCTGTAGGAGGCAGTTTGAAATGTGAAGGAAACCCAACCTAATCTACTTCGAGCTCCAAAGATAAAACAGATTAGGCCTTCTGCTTCTCCTGTTTGCATCTCAGTCACAAAATACAACAGAAAAAAGAAAAGGAGCACTTCAGATTGTCTTTCTACAATAGACTTACAGGTTTCATTTTGAGGTTTTTGTAGATACCTGAAGCTTATATCTCTGTCTTTTGGCTTTCATCTTTTTTCCTGTTCTATTCAAATTAACAACAGTCCTTTTCATTTTTGTTGCTCATGCACTGATGCTGCAATGCTGGCCAAGAGATTTTCAGTGAAGTGGAAAATCCCTCTTACTGTTTGGAGGGGTTGGACATTTGCTTTGCTCCTGGTGTGGCATTGATTGCTCTGAAATGTGTTTACTTTATAGGTGGTATCAATACCCTTGTCATAAACAAGACTGTTCTAAACGGGTGTGACCTTTGAGTGCTGCAGATCCTTTAGGAATTAAACCGGGGTGAAGTGAAATCCCTCCTATAAAATACATTCTTTCTAGAACATGAGGAACAGGCACTTTTTTAAGGCTGATTGATTTCTCCAATATTTATCTAATCCTGTACAAGCTCATAGTCTGAGTTTATGTGTAGAGACAGTGGGGTAACTCTTGTAGTATGGAGGTTATGGTTCAGGGATTTGAAGGACCACAGGACACCATTTGAATTTACTGTTTACTTGAATTGTTACACTTTTAAAGGGCTCCTCAGAGATGTTTTCATACAGAACCATTAAAGTAGTAATGCTTGTCTTTCTACAAATACTACCTGTCTGCAGGGTTAGTGCAAGTTACAGTCAGGGCTGAAATAACAAAAAAAAAGCAAAATATAAGGATTGAAATGGCCAATTGGTGAGGACATGATTTTTATTTTTTAAATTTCTTTTTTTCTATCTTAGGGAAGAGGCCTGCAGGTTTCAGGCATATTCTTCCCAAGTAAATCAGCCAGAATGTTCCTGCAGAAACATAGAAACAACTATCTGGAAGGGCAGAGTGGAGATGAAGGGCATGACTTCTGCAGACAATAAAACTTGCAGAAATAGTAAAAGAATCTGCCAAACGAACAGACCAGGCTGATACCAATGCCAAGTCTTCTGCTGCTGGTGATTTCCAGGCCTGTAGTACTGTCAATTAGACTTAAATCCATCAAATCATCTGTTAATTTGTGGAAACTCAGTGTCATATTTTCTTTTGTAACATGCTGAAATATTTCCAAGTGATGTGGTAAGTTCTGGTAATGGGCAACTCCCAGAGGAGGCTGCACTGTTGAGAGACAGACTTTGGGCAGTTTTATACTGCTGTTCTTGTCACAGACCACTGTCTCCTTCCTTCACTTACCTTCCTAGGGTTCTTCTACGTTTCTTTTCTTGATTTAAGGTGAAGGTGGAAAGACATGTTTCTTTACATGTGGTAATTACACATAATTAAAGGATTATGGGTTGTGTGTACGTGTGGGTTACAGGGAAACTCTTAGGCTGCACATATTCTTCCATAGCTGAGAGCAATCGCTTGTATAAACTAAAGTGGCATCTTCCTCCTGTACAGCTCCAAGTCAGAGTAGGTGGTAGAGAAAATCAATTTATTACAATACTCGGAGGGGGGGGATTAACTGTTGTTTTCTGTGCAGAATGTAGTACCTGAGGGCCCCAGCCTAAAATACAGGATAACTTATAACCCCAGAGCTCTTGCTTGTGTTTGCTTCTGAGCTCCATCCAAGTATAACAAGATCTGAATGAAAACAGTACAAAACTCTTGTGTCCCAGTTAACCTTTGAAGCAGAAATGTGATAAATGCGGGTTTCCTAGCAGGTACTTTGTGTTAACATTTCCCTTTTCTGCAGTTTTTCAGCAGGTTGTGTAGCATTACCAGCTCTAATTAATATCAAGGCAGTTATTGAACAAAGGCAGTGCACGGGCGTTTGGAACCAGAAGGACGAACTCCCGGTGAGTTGATGCCGAGCTGTCTCAGGACAGTCTTCTGATGGCAAATGCTGTTTTCAGGTTTCTTTTGTGCTGAATGGTATGGGATGTTTATTAGACATGGCCTCCACCTCCCAGGAGCTCGGGGGTTTTGCAGGGCCCCGGGGCTCACAGACACCCACGCACACAGACACAAAGGACGCTGACACCACCAGACCAGCTGCACAGGCTGCCACAGGCACAGCACTGCCTTCAGCAGCACCCACGCACAAGGCTTGCATGAAACATCAGTACAGAGAGCTGAGGTCCCTTCCTCCTCTTTGGCTGGTAGAGATTGAAATTCACTAGTGAAAGCACAAACGCACCACTCCAGGTTCACAAGCGGGTGTGTGTTCATGGGCACTCAAATTTTGGCATGGCCCTTCCGGCCTGTTTTATACCTCTTTTCTGGCCATTCCTCCCCAGTCCCCTTACCCTGCACTTTCTTCCTGTGATTTGCGTAGTTCTGCTGACCCCTTCTCCTCTGAGACCGTCAGGTTTGCATTGATATCTCTTGCAAATTCCAAGTTTGGTTATAGTTTCTTGATGTCCTCTCAGGTAGTGTGGTTGTCAAGGTTGTTTCTTGTTATTGTCTCCATTCTGTGTCTCTGTCAGGTTTGTACTTCTGGGTGTTGTTTGATGCTCCCCCTTTCACTTGTTATCCCTCTTTCACATTGAAAGGGTCTTTGATCCAATGACCTTAAAGAAACAGGTGCTCTCTCCTTCCACTTACTCTGAGATGTTTCTGTATAACTGGAGACAAAATGGGTCCCACAGAGAAATATTAACTTCCTCTACCTGGGCTTGAGCTTAGTCCAGGGCTTGCTTTGCACTGGCTCTTTATCAGGCAGACAGGAAATGAAAGAATTAGTGCTGCATCTGGGGACACAGGAGCTGGGATCCAGTGCATTATGCTTCCAGCACATCTCATTTATATCAGTTGAAATGAAGTTCAGTTGTTATGAAACCCGTTTCCCTTTATAGCTCTTACCAAGCGTGTGCAGCTCTCCGGTGACCTGCTCCTGATTTGGAAAGGAAACCTATTTAGTGCAAACTGGGCATGAACTGAGTTACCCTCTTCCACTGCAGCTGGAAGAGATTCATTTATAGTGTAAGGATGTGCGTTGAGTTTCTCCCAGCTGTGTTTTCTGTAATGCTTAGAGTGTAACCTTCAAGCGTGGCAAATTCCTGCCCTGTTGTCCAGATAGCAATGATTACCTAGGGAGAATTTGGAAAAAGATTGCTGTCTGATGTAGAGCAGTTAATAATACATGTGTGCTTCCTTGCATTTTTCTAACCTGGAGGATTTCTGGAGTGTTCTGCTGAGGCAGTAGGGGTGTGAAAAGCCTTAATTTCATTGTGCAAAGGCAGAGATTAAGTACCATGAAAAGGTCACATTGTCAGGTTTGGTTGAAGGTTAAACCTTTTGGAACAGAGGACTGGTCAGAGCCAGGAGCTTTAGGTTCACAAGCTGTGATTTTTGCAGTTCTCAGCTAATTGCTGAAGCCACAGGCCTGTTCTTCTCTATTACATGCCCCTTTCTGAAATAATTTTTTCCTCATGGAAAGAGTTTGTGTTGCACCAGTGTCTTCTGTGTTGGTACTGAAAATTAGTGATTCTGACCCACTTCATTAGTCACAAGACATGAAGATGTTGGGAGAGTCTTTCAAGAAGCTGTAGAACATTAACACAGTCAATCCAAGGATTTTTCTCTTTTTTTCTTTCCCTCTTAAATGAAGTCTGTCATCTAAACCACTTTGTATTTCCTAGCCAGTGATTTCCATAAAGTCTTGCTTGGTCACAGCTCAGTTTCCCTGCCAGGTCATAGATTTGCACCGAAATACGCACTTGTCCCTTGGCAGAATACTCTGCTTTGTTGCTTCTCCCCATGCCCGACATAAATCACCATTTTAAGATCACAGTAAAGTATTTTTGGCTGGGAAATTGTCAGGCATCCACACAGTGGGTTTTGCTGCCTTCACAGCTGAATTGAGAAATCTCTTGAGTACGGGTCATGACCTGAAGGGATAATTATCTGGAAATGCAGTTTCCCAAGGTAAATTTTTCTGTCAATTTCTTTCACAGATTGAAGTGGACCTCGGTAAAAAGTGCTGGTACCATTCAATATTTGCCTGCCCCATCCTTCGTCAGCAAACAACAGATAATAATCCACCTATGAAATTAGTCTGTGGTCATATTATATCAAGAGACGCTTTGAATAAAATGTTTAATGGCAGCAAGTAAGTACCATTGTTTTATTTCCAGCAACATATAGACAAGGGCAAATCTTAAGACTAGAATACTGTGTTTTGGGAAAACTGAGTCCATAATTACATGATCAGTGGAAGCTTGCTAATCTTGGAGAGTGGTTTAAAAGCCAGATAAGAAAGGTTGGTGCACTGGAGAAAAACATAATAAACCCTGTGGTGTTGTGAAAAGTGAGTTTATATGAAGGAATTTAAGGAGCAGAGGAATTTTTCAAGTTGTAAGTCCCATTGTGTTGTTCTAAATTCAGAATGGAGTCCTTTTCACACACAGCTTTTCCCTGGGAGCAAGGTTAGTAATGCATGAAACATCCCTTAAAAACAAAATCAACCCTCTGGGGAAATACAGCTTAGTAATTGAGCAGGTAGGGGAATTACCACTGTGAAAAATACTCCTCAGATATCTGTGGGGTGCCTGCAGGCTTTTGGGAAGCTGAAAGTGGAAGAGAGAAAGCTAGACAGATTTTCTTGAGGAAGAACCAGTGGTTATTTGGACAGAATAGATGCAGCTTCCGTGGAGGCTGTCAGCTTAATTTAGAGCTGTAAGTTGTTTTGGGAAATCCAGTGTGAAAATAAGAGAGGCCGTGAATGAAAACATCGACTGATGTCTGCGTTCTGTGCCCCGTTAGAGAAGCCTGAAGGGGAATGTCTTTCTGGGTGACTTTAGCCATTTTAGGCCAGTAAACTTGCTGCTACATCGTTGCTGTCCCCCATCACTCATTCCTGATGCTTTCATTGATCAGATTTAGTAACAGCACGGCTCTGGCAGTATTAACTGGGGGTGGGAGTGGAGAAGGTAAAAGGCCCAAACGTGAGAGATGGGGGTAAAATGGACCAGTGCTAGAAGAGAGAAAGCAGGTGGGATTGTATCAGTGGAGACCTCAGCAGGGAGGGCAGACTGAGCTTTTCAGTCATAACCTTCAGGAGCTGATCTAAATGGTTTGTAAAATGACAGCATTTTGAGAACCAGACGGTAAAATGCACTGGGTGCTGAGGGAAGCCACCAGCTGATTTAAAATTACTGGAACTGGATGTTTTTTAAGGTCCCTTCCAACTCAAACCATTCTGTGATTCCAAAATGCAACAAGCGAATCCAGAAATAGAAATAAATAATAGCTACAAAGAAATTCCTCTTCATGATTAATAATTCAGGGACACGTGGGTGGAAGGTGAGAAAGACTGGAAAGAAAAACACCATAAGGTCTCTCTCAGCCAAAGGTGACTTTCAGTGGAGCCCAGTAAAGTGTTGTGGCTTAAGAATGCATTTGTTTCACGCTACAGTGGTAAAACTCAATACCTTTATTGCTCAGTTGTCACACCTTGCCCCGATTCTAACACGTTATTTTTGTCCCCAGATTAAAATGCCCCTATTGTCCAATGGAACAGAGCCCTGGAGATGCCAAACAGATATTTTTCTGAAGAAGAGTTTCATTATGCAGTTTGTAAGTGACACTCTGGATTTCAGGTGCATTTCAGGAGAATTAAAACACATTTGTTCCCTTTTATGCAGCAGATGGAGGACTCCTGCGTTTGTATAAGCTAATGCTACAGAAACTTTGCCAACATTTAGTATATACATACCAAGTGGGAATGCTACAGAAATATTATTACCATAGGGCTTTACTATACTCTTGGTCTCCATACCTGATCAAGTTACTACACCAGCAGTTGTCATTCAATGCAGGTTTTTGTACTTAATTATACGGTGACTTTTTACTTTTTAAAGGCAGAAGTTGATCACCCCCCATTTGTTTGATATTCTTCCTGCTATTATTCTATCATTTTATTGATAACTGTCATCTTAGAGAATGTTTGTGGACAAAGTTTTATTTCCTGTAATGTGTACATAATTAAAGGTAAATACTTCAGAAAAAAAAATTTGATAAATTGAATAGTCGTTATAAAACTAATTTGTATTTTTTTCGCTGAAAATGCTGTGTTATATTCTGAGTTTTTCTTTCAAACATTTTTTCAACTTTTACATAGAATTCAAAGTAAATGTGCATATATATAAAGTATATAAAATATATAGCCCCAAGGGGCTACCTGTTAAAATCCATCACTAATTTATAAGGGTGATGTGTGGCTAAAGTACTACTGGGGCAGGGAGGGAACAGGAAATCCTGTTCCTTTGGTTTCACGATGGGGAAGTGTTTGTGTAAAAGAACCTTCAATAAATTCTGAAGTGGAAATGCTTTTAGTCGATGACATTTGCTCTCTGGCCTTTGTAGTCATGTTCTTTGAACTTTGTATTCAGGATTAGGCTATAAATGTCATGTTGCTGTATAGTTTAATAGTCATTATAGTGCGCTATTTATAAACAGTTATCAAAACCAAATAAATTGTAGAAGTATTCATTGTTAAATGGGGGGAAAAGCATGTTCTGATGCAACCTACTGATCACAACTCTGCACTTGGCAGAACTGGGCCCTACATCATATTTTAGGAGTTAGCAAGTTTTCTGTAGCTTGAGAACACTTTGCTTCTAGCCTTGTTTTTGTAGTAGAATATTACTGCCATTGCCACTTTTTCTGCTGATTTGTCATATTGTTGACTAGGTAAATTTGTACTCATAAAGGAGACATAGATCATGGCAGTTAAATCTTTTTTAGTGTGCATATATTTGTATTTATTGCACTGTCCTATAGTAGGGCAAGCAGCCATAAGGCATGCAAAGCTACATGTAAAATTATATTTCTGTATTGTGTAGTTAAAAAACAAAAACAAACAGCAACCAACAACCCCAAGCTTCTGTGGTTGAACACTGACACACTGGTTGAATGCACTAGCACAAATGCACTACAGAGAAGACCGTCTTTGGGAAATCTACACCTTTTGAATTTGTCTGTCGCCTGACTGGAGACACTGAGTCGGACTCTTATCGCATCAGTGACAACGGACAAACCTACAGAGACATTAAAAAGAGGAGTGAGTCAAGGCACACAAATTTTCAACTTCAGATGTGTTTGATACATGTGAAAAATACAGGTGTGTGATTTTTTTTTTTCCTGCAAAACTTACATTGTATTCACACTGAGTTCAAAAACAAGTTACCAAGTGGTAAAATCAACAATAAACGGGTGAGGATATTATTTTCCATGCAGGTTTCCTAGTCTTTCTGGAATTGCTTTTAATCTTTTCTTTTGACTGCAGTTAATGCTTTGGATGTATAGAAATGGCATATGAAGTATTTAAAAAAAAAACCCCACAAACCAACAACAAAAAACAACAGCAGAAAAACAACCAATAATAACACACACCCCCCACCCCGAAAACCAGCCTGAAATATGAGTGCTGCACGTTCCTCTGTTACATTGCTGGTATTTTGACGCTGGTGTGAGCACCAGTCAGTGTTGATAGCTTGGAGTCCAAGAATGGCACAGTTATTAAATGGAAATAGGGTACAAACTCGCCTTAGGTATTAAATATCACCTGAACTAGTGCATGCTATAGATCCATAGCTAAATCAGAAGCTCAGCTGTTTCTGCCTCGCAATTGCAATTCTCTTCCTGCCTGCATGTTACAGTCTCGAAAATCCTTGCCTGCAGTTGTGTATTTCCACCAAGAGATGGTGCTCACAGATCAGTATTGGGAGCTTGTGTGCTCATCCTAACAGGGTGCTGTGCTGGGTGGGCACTTGGGAAACAGCTCTGCAGTTTGGTTGGCACAGATTCCCAATCTGCCCTGTGAGGTGATGAGGGTTCTCTCCTACTCCTGCCTGATACAATTCTGGTAACTGCAGAAAATGCTTGCAGAGGAGAAGTGAATAATACTCTGAGGTTTTAATTATTTATAAAATATGGTGGTGTGTGTGTATTGTCCCTAACAGTGTTTGGGAATATCCGTAGTAAAAAAGTATTTATTTTTAGAGCCACAGTGGTACCTGAGGTCTGTCTCCATTACACTTTTGGACCAGACTCTGAAACCCTTAATTAGTCCCTGTGTGCAGCAATTGCCTTTCAGTGAGAGTGTTGTGGGATGGGAGTAAAGAGACTCGGCAGGTTTCTGTCTGTATCCAAATCACCCTGCCACTCCCGTGACTCTGCTGGGCTTGCTGCTGGTGCTTCCCCCCTTCTCTGCAAACGGTGCCAGAACTTCTCTGCAGCAGCAAGGGCACCAGTTAGTCATGTAGACAGGCCTTAAGCCAAGAAGTTTTTGACCATGCTGGTACGAACATTTTTGTTTAGCTTAAGGGCACTCTGAAAGTAATGGATGTTTATGAATTTGATTTTCGGAGTGGCAGCTTGTTAGTAGTGTTAGTTCTGTGCCTGTTAATGGGCTGAGTTTTAGTTTTCATAAATGCCTGAAATAGGAAATCTTGTAATATGTTCTTGTGGGGTTTCAAGTCTGCCTTGTGTTATAAAACATAATCAAACCTTAAAAGCGGATAGTAGGAAATGAAAATAGTGCATGGCCTATTTGATCTCAAAGGTAGCATTCATTTTTGTGGCACCATGGCTGTCATTAGCACAAAGCTCATGTCCTCACCTCTTGTTAGTACTCTCCATGTTCAGCTGCTCTGTGAAGTATTTTTTAATTAAGTCTTTTCCTATAGTGACCTCAGCACTGCACATTGCATGTAGACACGGCTGAACAAACGATCTTCCCTCCTAAAATTAGACTTTCTCTGTGGAAACACTGTATTGATTTCAGTCTCCCTATTTGAGAGTCAGCTTAATTAACCTTTGGAGAAGCTGCAGCGAAAACTGTGTATTACCGGTAACGAGTTAGAGCTTGTGACCCCTGTTCCTGTTGCTTTGATTCTTTCTTCTTGACACTTTGCAGGATGGCTGCTGCTAAAATTCAGGGTTGAAGTTATTTATCACTCAGAGTCAACTTGCCTAGTTTAATGCAGTTAGTTTGGATTAGATTTTCCTTGCAAGGTTTGTTTGCCCACGCAAGATACAGTTTTTCTCTCTGTGCTTATCACTTCAGAGTTTGATTTGTCTCTTGAGTGGGGAGGGATGTCATGCTCCTTAATCCATCCCAACTCATGCTGTTTTCCTTTTGTGAATAGGAGACTTCAGTGAAGGGAAAGAAACTTCGAGAACAAGAGAAAAAACGAGTGTGGCAGCAATGATTTGTAGTGAGTTAAAGCTGTAACGTGGTGTTACATCACTATTCTATATTTAATTCAAGTCTTAATATATAAAAAGAAAGAGTGGTTTACAAAAATGTGAGATAACAGTGTCTTAACCTTCCTTTATGACTTCAAGTTTGCATTAAATGAGGAGTCCTATAGAGAAATATGGAAAGTGGAGTTGTTTGCAGCCTTCTGTAAGCTCTTACTGAGTCCTTCTGGGCCTCTATGTAGGAACTGCTGTTTTGGCTCACACTCACTTGTAGTAATTTTTACAGGACCAGCTGTATCTGTGTATTTAAATGCAAAAACCCTGGAAGTGTTGTCCAGTTCCTGTTCCACTGTAGGACTAGGAATTTTTCACTTTCTAGGGGGTTATTTTGAAACAGCACAGTCGCAGTGCAGACTGGAACAAAGACTCAATGCTGAAGCTGGTGGGGGCTGTGGCCTGGACTGCAGTGAGCAAACCTCACCAGAGTTCAGCTTCTGAAATGGAGATCCCCTTTTCTCCTGCATTTCCTCTGCCTTGTGTTTGTTTGCAGGCTCGGTGACATGGCTGTTGGTGTTTTCCTTCTTACAAGTGTCAAGTTATGGCTGTGACTTTTCCTTTACTTTGGCTAATGAAGCAAAGGGATGGGGAAGGTGCAAATAGTGTCTCAGTTCCAGTCTTAAGCATCACCCACAAGACATTTGTAAGGGAGAGGAAATAAATAATACAAACACAATTCCCCACCCACCCAGAGCAAATTCAGTATTTTCCAGGGTTTCTGAGTTACACGGGAGGTTTCCAGGAATGTGAAGCACAAACAGATGTGATCAATCTCCCATGACAAAAATTTACATGGATTCAATTTATTCAACACAGCTCAGGATGGGAATCCAGTGATGGATGGGTCATGCTGACCCTGCGTGTCAAACAGATTTAATGTCACATGAATCAGAAGGAGGAAACCTATTTACAGGAAGGTCATGTTTCACTGCCTATTTACTGTTCTTCCAGGATTTCTGTGCTTTTTTTACTTGCCTGATTTGCTTTTCTGTCCTGAATGCTGCAGAAACAGCAGCAGGGGGGTGGTTTCTGGGAGTGACTTCCAAGCACTTGCACAACATGCACCGAAGCTATAGTCTGAGGGGTCTGGGTGGAGCTCAGGTGCCTTCCCTGTGCCAGGTCATCTGTCAAATACAGACAGGGACAAACTAACTTTAACTGACCAGTGCAGTTACTGGCTCTTCTGGGGCCATCTTGGCTGTATTATGTACTCTGGAACTTATTTAACTCATCAAAATCCTTTACCACCCAGAAAATATCAGTGGGTAAGTGAAGCACTGGAAAGGGGGGAAGCAGGGCTCTATAAACACATTGTGGATGCTCTGTGTTGTGGGAGCATCTGATGCCTCTTTCATCTTCGTAAGTTTTCACTTGGCTCTGGAGGCTGGGTGGCCCTTTAGGGAGGGTGTGGAGATGCTTAGGTTGGATATAAGAAGAAGGTTCTACACCAGAGGGAGGTCAGGCAGTGGAAAAGGCTCTGCAGAGTGGTGGTCACAGCACCAAGCCTGACAGAGTTCAAGAAGGATTTGGATGATACTCTCAGGCATGTGTTGTGGCTCTTGGGGAGGGTCCTGTGCAGGGCTAAGGTTTGGACTTGAGGATCCTTGTGGGTCCCTTTCAACTCAGCATATTCTGTGTGATTCTGTGACCTTGGGTAAAGAGGTGATGTTTGGCACCTGTGGCAAAATGCAGGGGAAAGGAAAATTCCTGAAGAAATTCAGTTCTTGTTCAGAATTTGGGCTACTTTATACTTATCAACTCTTAATGGTGTCTCACGGAGTTTGCCTTGATGTCTTCCCTAGAGCTGCTGATGCCTGAGGTAGGATCAGGCACCCCAGCCTGCTGTCCCCCAGCCCTCTGGGGGTCCACAGCAGCTCCAGCTTCTCAGAAGTCACACGCAAGCCTCGCGCTTTGTCTGCAGGCCCCAGGTTGCATTTCTTGGCAGGGATTCTGCCTCCTTCTCTTGAGCAACCCCGAGAGGTCTGATGTTGATGGCAGAGCTGAGAATATTTTCGTACCCAGCAAGTGAGACAAAGATAGTTCATGGCAAAGATCCATGTGTATAATTTATCTCCAAACACAGGAGTTGCTGGCACACAGCTGGGATCTCAGTATGCTGGATTTGTTCTCTTCTCAATTCTTTGGTCAATTCTTTGCAATTGCTGAGGAAAAGTGTTTTGTGTGAGGAAGGTGGTCTGTGAGCTGAACTGCCCCATACCCAGGGGTATGATTTACTTTTTCTCTGCTTTAACAACTTGTGGTTCTCTTCTCTAACCACAGGAGCTTCCGCCCTGCCAAAAAACCCTTGTCTGCTTTGCCAGAAAGGGCCCCGGTGCTGCCTCTGGGTGACCACTGGCACATGGGGATGGCTGATGCTGCCTGGAGCTTTGCACATACGGGCTTTCCTGTTGATTATTCTTCTGTGTAAGGTGGGGGTTTTTGCGTCTGTGTGTGTGTGGGGGTTCCTAATTTTTTTACATATCTTTTTTCTTACTCTTTTCACAAAGCAAGCCCCTTTTTCCTGGGTCTGTCAGAAAACAAGTGCTTCTGACTTTGGTGCCATTGCTATTGGGACTGCTACTTAGAGCTGAGTTACAGTTTCTTTGGGCCTCACAGCATGTTGGTGAGTGAGGAAAGGTGCTGTTAGACTGCTGCGATGTGTGAGGCTCTCTGGTGCTGTGTGACCTGTGCCCTGTGGAGAGTGGGTTGGATGATCAGTGTGAAGATGCATCGAGGGAGGCAGGAGCCATCCCAGAGCCTCCTGGGTTTGGCACTGGGGTGGAAAGAGACCAGCTGTGTTCTGTGATTCAGAATGACAGGTCAAAAATGAATAGATACAGCTGTGCATCTGTGTTCAGGTGGTTAATTACCGCTGTAAGTGTTGAAATTCTTCTCCTAGATGTTGATTTTCTGTTCAAATGGAGAAGTCTCAAGTAACAACAAAAAAATCCCCCTAAAAGAAATAACAAAATGCCCAAACCCAAAGATATCCTGCTTTCAGTTCTTCCCTACATTCACCTGCAGTGTCAGGAGGGCTTTGGCTGCATCGATCTTAGAAATGCGACCAACTCAAAATATTTAATCTGTGGGTATTGAAAGAATAATGAAAGTATAATATAGTTTACAGGGAGTACAGAAATACAGAGAAACGCTTCTGCTCAGTTTTTTCTTCAGTATTTAACACTATACATGTAATTTTGGTGTGTGTCACAGTCCACATTCAACTCCATTCAATGGAGAAAACACGTTTTCAAGGAAGTGCTTCCCAGGCATAATATGAGGCCTTTTGTGGGGAAAGAACCCCTGATGCCTGCAGTCAGATCATGGCACCTTCTTTCTACAAAACCGTTTGAAAGAGCTGGAGTGGGAGGGGAAGGTCACCGTGAAAATGTGGAGAGAATTTGCTGGAAGATATGCAGACAGTGATTTTAACAGTGGTCCTTCTTCTCCCTTGCCTGTATCCTGATTATCTGATGCCTCCCAAAGCAGATCACTGGAACATCCATGGCCCTGAGGGACAGGGCTGTGTTTTCAGGCCAGAGGAGGATCTAGAGGGAATTCTGGTGAGTGTTACGTTGACGCAGCATGATGGTGATCACCGGGAGCTGGAGGATCAGGAGGCAGAGGCCCGTCAAGGGGGCCCAGATGAAGATGCGACAGAAGGAGTTCAGCTCTTCCTGCACTGTTGTCTCTGCAGGAATAAAGAAGGTGCTCAGGGCTGGTGTCAGGGCCAGTTGTGGTGGAGCCAAGGTTGCTGCCAAGGGCTCTGCCTGGCATCCCACAAGGCTGGTGGTGAGGCAGAAAGGTTCCCCTGGGCCTGCAGGGATGTTCTGCCTTAGTGCTGCTGCTCTCAGCATTTTCCTGGGTACTCGGGGGAGGACACGTAGCTGAATATTGTGTCTCCTGAAGAGGGTAAAACCTGCCTGAGCTCACAAGGCTCTTCCCTCCCTCCCCCTCTTCCAAGCGTGCCCAGGCATGAGACAATCTCCTGCTTTGTACCTCATCCTGGGCCTTTCGTACTTGGGATAAAACTATGTAGCATTCAACATTTCAAAATCTGCTAAAGCACTGTGGGTTTTCACTCTCCCCCCCACAAAAATGCCTCCAAGATCCCCCTCAGTATCAGTGGACCTGACCCCAATCTTCCCCTCTCCCTCCATTTATCCAGGCTACCTGGATCCAAGGTCTTGATGCAGGGGTCCTTTTCAGTGATGCCACGCTGGGTGGTGGGTCCTGGTGTGCTGGGTGCCACTGTGGTGGTGACTGTGAATGAAAATGGATGAATTCAGCATGTGGGGAAATAATAAAACAGGACTCTCCTGACCTTCTGTTCTCCGGTCCCTGCCCAGGGCACAGCTGTTCCTGTGCACAGCAGAGGGCTCAGCTCTGGAGGGACTTCATAGAGCTCATTTTGGATGGGGACTCCCCAAGGGATGGTTTCCCAAGAGCCAATAAGGAACTGTAGGCTCTTTATGTCTTGCTGTCTGCCACCATCCTCAGAAAGACTAAACAGTCTGAGTTTTGGGACCTGTGTGTGGTAAGGCAGGAGAGAGAGGTGCTCTACTTTGCTTTAGTCTTCTGATTTCAGGGCCATGGATGGGATTAAGAAGTGGGAATGGGGAGTTGATGCTGGGTCTGCCTAACTATCTTTGCCTTTAGGCAGGAGCAATCCCATGAAGAGAGACAGCAAGTCATGAGCCTCTGCCAGGAGGACCAGTGTGTTGGTCACAAGATGCCTTGGGCAAGCAAGCAGGGAAATGGGGTTTGTGGAAGAGAAGATTGCTTAAAAACAGCATAGGCAGGAGGTGCTGGGTATCTTAGCAGAGCTAAAAGAGGCTGAGTGGAGGTGTGGCTGACCCGGGAAGAAGATAGGCAGGCCGTGGCTGAAGTACAGCATTTGGTTGATGTTCATGAGGCAGAAAAAAATCCCCTCGTCCTGCTGTGTGAAGTTCTTCACTACCAACCGATAGAATGCGCTGTCTTTGCTGGCCTCGAAGCGTGTGGATGTTCTCTGATTCCCCTCAAAGGTGACTCGGGACAGGGAAGAGATGACGACGATGAAGTGAAGGGTCCCACTTTTGTCCTGGCGGACCCAGAACATGCTACTGTCCTTCTTATCAGTCTGACACTCCAGTTCCAGCTGCTGTCCCAGCTGGAGTTGGGTGATGGTGTCACGAAACCTGACCTTCATCTGATACATCTGGCCATGGATCGCTGGGCAGCCTGGAGGAGAGAAATCCTTGTTGGAACTGCTTGGCAAGAGCCAATGGCCCCTCTGAGAAAAATCTCCTGCCCTGTCCATGGGAATGCAAAGGAGGACAATGCAAAGGAGACAATGTGAAGGAGGACCATGGTGTCTGGATGATTGGAAGGCTTTGTTGGAGTCCTTGCTTGGATCGTGCATGGAGGGTGCTCAGCAATCAGCCGTGTGGGCTTTACCGATGGGTGTTGCCTTTCCATCTGCCCTCTCAGGGATGTTACCCCTTCCCAGCTTCTCTGAAGGACTCCCTAAACCCAGTTACTGCTAAGACCCCTTTTTTTCTGACCTTCTCCCTCCAGAACTCCTTGTCTGACCAGGCTCCCTTCCCAGTGCTCATGGCTGCCCTACACCAGCTGAGGTGGTCCCGCCTTTCCCTCTGCAATTACTGAGCACACCTCAATGTCAGCCTTTTTAGTTTGCTCTTCTCCCCCCTTTAACTGTTTATCCCAATTTCTTGGAATCAGTGGAAGAGTTTTTCCTTTCTTCTCCCAATGAAGAGGCTGCACCACCCTGTGTCCATACTCACAGAGTCCCAGAGCGAGCAGGAGGAGCAGGGCAGGAGACCCGTCCATCTTCTGCTGGGGGTGTCTGTCCTTGGAGACGGTGCAGCACAACTGAGGTGATCTTTGTCACTTGACTTGGGAGGCTGGGTCACACTTTGGGGAGGATGTGATGTCATCAGGACCCTCTTGGGTAAAGAGGTGATGCTTGACCTCTGCGACAAAATGCAGTGGAAAAACATCCTGAAGAAATTCAGTTCTAGTCCTCAATTGGGGTCATTTTTCCTTATCAGTTGTTAATGGTGCCTGAAGGAATTTGCCTCAATGACTTCCCTAAAGGTCCAGAGTGCTGCTGCTCATGCCTGAGGTAGGATCAGGCACCCCAGCCTGCTGTCCCCCAGCGCTCTGGGGGTCCACAGCAGCTCCAGCTCCACAAAAGTCACAGATAAGCCTCATGCTTTGTCTGTAGGCCCCAGGTTGCATTTCTTGGCAGGGATTCTGCCTCCTTCTCTTGAGCACACTCCGGGAGTCTCGTGTGGATGGCAGAGTCCAGAGCATTATCTTACCCAGCAAGTGAGACACAGGTGTTTCATGGCATAGATCCATGTGTATCATTTATCTCCAAGTACACACGTTCCTGACACACAGCTGAGTTCTTCATTTGCTGGATTGTTCTCTTTGCAATTCTTCTTTGGCCAATTCCTCTTTGCAATTGCTCAGGAAAAGCTGCTTTGTGCAAGGCAGGTGGTCTGTCAGCTGAGCACGCTGAGAGTGCCCGATGCCCAGGGGTACGATTTCCTTTCAATTTTCTTTGAACAACTTGTGATTCTCTTCTCTAACCACAGGGGCTTCCGCCCTGCCAAGAAAACCCCTTGTATGTGTCACTGGAGGGGGCCCTTGCTGCTGCCTCTGGGTGACCATGTGGAAGGGTGATGCTTCCTGAAGCTCTGCATGTAGAGTAACAGCAGTTCCATCAGACTGTGAGGGGCTGGGCTGGTATTTGATTTACTCCTTTCTTCCTTGCTTTCCTGAGAATTGTTTTTGTGTGAGGTTTGTTTTTCATTAGTCCTTTGCAAAGAAGTTCCTCTGTTTTCCCTGGTCTGTCAGAAAGCAGGTGCTGCTGGCTTCGATGTCCTTTGCAATTGGGGCTGGTGCTCAGAGCTGAGTTATGGAAAATGGTTTAGGAACTGGGTTTGCTGGAGTGGGCATCAAAGTATGTTGGTGAGTGAGGAAAGGTGCTGTCAGGCTGCTGGGTTGTGTGAAGTTCACACTTTCACAAGGCTGTGGAAGTCGTGATGGGTACCCTAAATAGAGCAGGTTTTGACAAAACAAGGAGAAAATACGTTTAATCAGTTAAACAGCATTACAAGGATCTGGATCTCAAAATCCTGTCCAGCAAATGTGAACATCAGACTTGAGCTCAATGTCACCTGCTAGAGTGCTCCAGCCACCTCTGGATGAGACCTCAAGTGATGCTACTTGTATCACCTCTGTCTGGTTCCCTACTCTTAAATGGAAAACTTAACAGGCCCCCTTGAGCCTTAGGTGTAAAGCCGAGGTGCAGAGCTGGCTGCAGCTGACCTGACTGGAAGATGAACCGATCATGTGAGGGTGTGGGAGGAAGAGCTGGTGACGGCAAGTCAGTGTTGCTTTGGAGAGCTGTGCTGGGTCACTGCCTCTGCTGGAGCGTTGCTTGGTGGATGGAGTTGGTGTGGTGGTTTTGAACAAATGTCTCTTAGATGTGTCTGCCCATGAGGTGTTGCTCATTTTTGGGGCATTCTGAGGCATTCTGGGGCAACATGAATCTCAGGGCACTGACCTAAAAAAATAAAGGTTTATTTCGGTGGATGCCCCAAGCTGCCTGTTCCGGTCCCCTCAACCTTCTGACCTTCTGCCAGAGGTGGTTGTGCTGGTTGTGTAGCAAAGGCAGAATCACAGCAGTTCAGTGCAGTGTACTGGGTGTATTTCTAATCTCTACTTAAATTGCAGGGGTTCAGAAATAGAAAAACTCGTGTAAGAAGAGAGATGGGCAAGTTTTACCCCTGAGTATTTTGTGTTGTCAGTTCGTGAACATGTAGTATCTCTCAGAAAATCCACAGGTGGAGAGCTGGAAATGCTTTTAAATTGAATTCTTTTAAGGAATCTTGCTAACTCAGGGCATCTGTTACAGTGGGACAGAGGAGTAATATTTCTACTGACACTTTATATGGAGTTTGCAGCCAGGCTGAATCTGCAGTTTGGGCGTTACATCCCTTTGGTCATTGACAGATTAAAGAACCAAAATCAAGGTCTGTGTGTTAGAGATGCAAAGGCAGAAACGATGATGAAGAATTGAAGGTGATGCCTGGCTGTTGTTTAGCAAGTAAGAAGATGAAAGGTGCTGACAGAGAGTTCAGTGAACAGTCCTGGTTTTTTAATAACTTGCTGATACCCAACAAACCCACCCTCTGAAGAGGGAATGTGCCATACAGGCCGTGCTATTTCAACTGCAGGGACGGTCCTTTTCTTGCAGTGCTGAGAGTGCTGGGAGCTGTCTGGATTCATGGATTTGTGATCGCAGGCTCTAGTTACGTTCAGAGATCAGATTTCAATTTTGGTTTCTTTTAAGGTGTCTGTCTGCGCCACCAGAGCTTGAACCAGTAGGCAGTGGGGGCAGAGGCAGTGGTGTGATGGTTGGTGTTAGTCTGGATTGGAAATACCTGGATGAATGGTGGGTCCTGAGGGTTGTGCTGAGCAGAATGTACCCTGGGGTGCTGAGTGACCTGTGCCCTGCAGCGTGTGGGTTGGAGAATCGGTGTAAAGATATGTAGAGGGAGGCAGGAGCCATCCCAGAGCTTAATTCTTTTCCAGAGTTGATTTCCCCTGCAAATGAAGGCTACTGGAAAAGTAACAAGAAACAACTCCCCCTAATCCCTCGCCCTGAAACAAACAACAAAACTCAGACCCCAAAATATTCTACTTCCAGTTCCTCATCTGTTGGAAGAGGATTCTGTGTGGGGGACAGTACCAGACCAGAAGGAGCATTGCCTGACAGCCTGGGTTACAGGAAGGTGGTGTCATGCAGACCAAAGCTCTTGTGTGAAAACCCAGGATAAAGTGACTGAGAACAGCGAGGAAAGAGCTGCAGGGAATGGTACCAGTGAGGTAGGGATGTTCCTACCTCTTGGAAACTGTTTTGCAGAGACACTTAGAGTTATGGCTTTTTAAGTGAAAACTTTGAGCTCAGACTAATTCAGTAAGAGACTCTGGGACAACCCAGTAATAAAACTGATCTCATAGGAGAGAGAGACAAGGTATGAGCTGTTCATCTGTAGGTTAGACCCTTGCTACTCCCCAGCTGAGCACCTGGGGTTTGAGTGGATTGAATAGATTGAATGTCTTCGTGCTTCACGTTGTCTGTGAATTCACAGACATTTCCAAGTTGAGGCTTTTCCGTGAATTTTTTCTTTGTAGCGTGTGTAGATCCATGTAGTTCTCATTCAGCATTGGCCTGCTATTGTTTAGCTATACTTACCCAGTCCCTAATTTAATTTTTTTTTAATTAAGCATTACACTCAAGTAAGTTTGGAAGAACTTCTCTCTGTTTCCCTCCTTCCCAGCTTGTTTGCAGAGGAGGAGACTATCAAAGAGTTTCTTTCCTTCTGTTTTCCCCAGGCTTTTATCAGTCCCGTGACAAGAATACCAGAGTATCCTGAGAATCTTTATCTCATCCACCTTCACAGCACCTTCCTGGGATGGAGGAGTGTTCCTGGGCCCATCAGCAAATCCCTGGGAAGGTCCCTTGAGATGATTTTAGGCTGTGGTAAGCTGGAAGCTGAACTCTGGCATCCTGAGTCTCAGGCTGGTGTATAAATCACTGGCTTTTCCCTCATCCAAAACTTTCTCAAACACTCATTTGTTATTTTCATGAAGGATTTTAGCATTTCTGAGGCTAGGCACTAAAGCAAGAAATACACTTCATTGAATCTGACTAGAATAATTTTATTTTCTGTCTCAGTTCTTGATTTGCAACTGTAACAAGGAAATATTTACATCAAATACAGATTGGAAAAAACAGAATTTAACTATAATCAACCAACATGTCCCAAAAAAATCAGCATCTTAAATGTCCCACTTAACCAAAACAAGTGACAAAAACATCCTTTTTCTTTCAGAAAGAAAGCAAATCCCACCTTCTTTGCTCAGGCCAAATTCCTGCTGAGATCGGTGGAAGTGGGGGTAGCAGCAAAAGAGGGATAGAATGAGGGAAAACCTTAGACCCCAGGACTGTAAAAACCTAAAAAATGAGGTCCTTTAATCCATATTTACCTTCTCAGTGCAGTCTTGTATTACAGTAGATGAAACAGGAGAAACCGTAGGAGAGACCTGGCACCACAGACAGAGCATGAGTTGAGAGCGTTTATTTCTAAGTGACTTTGTAGCAAATTCAGGCCCTGCCTGCATTTTAGAAAGAAGTAATACACACTGGAGCAAAGGTCCAGCTCGTATCCTTATTCCTCATCATCTTGTCACTGATGCCTGTCAGCATCGGGACTGAGCGGGTCCCTCTGCCTGAACCCTGTCACTGGGAACAGAGACGGCATTTGGCCTTGGGAATCGGTTTGAAAAGCTCCGGTTTTGGAAGCAGCTGTGCTTGAGGGTGCAGTCCCCAGAAACAGT
>JAWMRA010000130.1:67874864-68051517 GCA_035584735.1 Pseudotriccus pelzelni
AGGAAAGTCATCCAAGTTTGGAGCAGCCTCCCTGCTGCTGTTCCTTAGTGCCTGTAGGGGAAATGGAGGCCTGAAGCAGTGGTGATGTTGGTCCAAAATGGTTTAGAGGGAGATTTGGGATGCAGTGACTTGCATCTGATCCATGGGCACACCTGAATGTCCAGTGATGAAATCAAATGAACGGTTTGGGGAGGGTAAGGAATGTGCATTGGGGGCACAGAACTGTGGTTAGTTATGAGCATTATGTGATGTGCAAAGTTTTTGGGCTACCACAAGCCCCTCCTGTCTTTCTGGTTTGTGTCTACAGCCGTGTCAGGGCTACGTGATTTGAATTACATAAAAAAAAAAAAAAGCAAACAAAAATCCCAAACAAAACCAAAACCACAGGAGAAAACTTCTGTCTTGGTTTTGCCTTTAAGTTTTAGGTTGCTTTTGGGCACCTGCCTGCTCTATCACCTGCAACTGAGATGTTGGCAATTTTAAGAGAAAAGCACCAACACCTGTCACTTACTAACCTTTTACATCTGCATCTTCGTCTTCTGGTTCCTAAAATGAGAAAGAAAATATGAAAGAAAGTGTTTTAGTCCAAAGCTACCAAGTCACAGCTCAGTAAAGAAACACTGCAGCGAGGTAGGGCTGATGTCCCCCAGCAGCTGATATCTTTGATACTAACAGTGGATAAACCAGGCTTATTTTTTAGGAAATCCCTGCCAGGGAGTGGTGCTGCAGCTCATGTTCCCGCAGTAATTCACTTAAATATTTTGAATATTTTGATGAATTAAAATGTGAGGTGAGTAGCAGTAGCAGGGTCAGCCTGGGAACCCCGAGGGTGAATTATTTATGTTGGCTGTCCCCATGGACTTCGGCGTGTTGCTAAAAATCCCTCAGAGCATCTACAGGGGGTGGTGGTGAGCCTTACGTTGGCAGAGCACGATGGTGATGACCAGGGCAATGAGGAGCAGGAGGCAGGCGCCTGCCAAGGGAACCCAGATGACAAAATCACAGAAGAAATTCAGCTCCTTCTCCATGCTGGACTCTGCAGGAATGGAGAAGAGGAAAGGTTCGTGAGGTGCTCACAGCTGGTGTTAAGGCCAGTTCTGGTGGAGCCAAGGGAGCTGCCAAGGGCCCTGCCTGGCATTCCATGGGGCTGCTGGTGAGGCAGAGGCTTCCCCTAGGCCTGTAGGAATGCTCTTCATCCGTGCTGCTGCTTCCAGCATTTTCCTGGGCACTCGAGGGAGGACACATAGCCACACATTTTCTTGTGTCTCCTGATGATGGTAAAACCAGCCCCAGCTCCCAAGGCTCTTCCCTTCCTTCCCCTTGTCCCAGCATGCCCAGGCATGCTCATACCCTTTACCTTATCTTAAGCCTTCCCTAGCTGGGATGACATGTTAAGAGTTCAATCCTTCCAACTCTGATAAAGCTCTATGGATTTTCAGTCTCTTCCTGTCCCAAAATGCCTGCATCATCCCCCTCAGTATCAGCGGACCAGAGCCCAGCTCTTTCCATCTCCTTCCCTCCCTCCCTCCAGGCTACCTGGATCTGGTGTCTCCAGGAAGGGGTCCTTTTTGGTGATCTCGTGCCAGGTGGTGGATCTTGTTGTAGTGGGTGCCACTGTGGTGATGACTATGAGTGAAAACAGATGAATTCAGTGTGTAGGCAAATACAATAAAAAAAACTCTCTCCTACCGCTGCCAGGGTGTGGATGCTCCCGTATTCAGCTCTGCGGGGGCTTAGATCCAATTTGAGATGGGGACTCCTCCAGTGAGGGTCTCCCGGGAGCCAGTAAGGAGCTGTAGGCTCCTTATTTCTTGCTGTCTGCCACCATCCTCATATAGACTGAACAGTCTGAGTTTTGGGACCTATGTGGGGTAAGGAAGGAGGGGGCAGTGCTGGACTTTGCTTTAACGTTATCCCTTCAGAGCCATGTGTAGGATGGAGAAGTGGGGATGGGGAAATGATGGTGGGTCTGCACAATCATCTTTGCCTTTGGGCAGGAGCAATACTATGAGGAGAGATGGCAAGTGGGGAACCTTTAGCAGGAGCAGTGGGTTGGTCACAAGATGCTTTGGGGTTTGTAGGAGAGGCGGCTCATTTAAAAAGGCATAGGCAGGAGGGCTTTTTGGCAGAGCTAAGCAAGGCTGGGTAGAGATGTTGCTGACCTGGGAAGAAGGCAGGCTGGCCATTGCTGAAGTACAGCATTTGGTTGATGTTCATGAGGCAGAAATAAATCCCCTCGTCCTGCTGTGTGAAAGACTTCACTACCAACCGATAGAACCTGTTCTCTCTGCTGGCCTCAAAGCGTGTGGATGTTCTCTGATTCCCCTCAAAGGTGACTCGGGACAGGGAAGAGATGAAGACGATGAAGTGAAGGGTCCCACTTTTGTCCTGGCGGACCCAGAATGCTCCACTATCCCTGTCAGTCTGACATTCCAGTTCCAGCCGCTGTCCCAGCTGGAGTTGGGTGATGGTGTTATGAAACCTGACCTTCATCTGATACATCTGGCCATGGATCCCTGGGCAGCCTGGAGGAGAGAAATCCTTGTTGGAACCTCTTGGCAAGAGCCAATGGTCACTCAGTGGTCATTCAATGGAAAAATCTCCTGCCCTGTCCATGGGAGGGAAGTACAAATGCAAAGGGAGAACAACACTGTCTGGATGACTGGAAGGTTTTGCTGGAGTCCTTGCTGGGATTGTGCATGGAAGGTGCTCAGCAATCAGCCGTGTGGGCTTCACCGATGGGTGTTGCCCTTACAGATGCTTTCTTAGGGATGCTTTCTTCAGCTTATCTGAAGTGAATTTCTAAAAGCACTGACTGCTAAGCCCTCTTTTCCCCTCTTTCTCCCTCCTCTCCAGAATCACCCATCCGACCAGGCTCCTTTCCCGGTGCTTGCGCTGCTGCAGCCTCCCCTCCAGCTGCCCTACGCCGGCTGAGGTGATCCTGCCTTTCTCTCCACAATTACTGAGCACATCTCAAAGTCATCCTTTTTGGTTTACTTTTTGCCCCCTCTTTTAACTGTTTATCCCAATTTCTTGGATTTGGTGGAAGGAGTGCCCGTGCCCTTCCTGATAAAGGAGCTGCACCACCCTGTGTCCATACTCACAGAGTCCCAGAGCGAGCAGGAGGAGCAGGGCAGGAGACCCGTCCATCTTCTGCTGGGGGTGTCTGTCCTTGGAGACGGTGCAGTGCAGCTGAGGCGACGTTTCTCTCTTGACCTGGGCGGCTGTGTCGCTCTTTGGGGAGGATGTGATGTCATCAGGACCCTCTGGGGTAAAGCGGCGGTGCTCGGCATCTGTGGCAAAAACGCAGTGCAAAAAGAGATTTCTGAAGAAATTCAATTCTAAGTCCAAATTTGGGCTCTTTTGTCCTTTTCTGTTCTTACTCAAGGCTTTTGCCTTGATGTCTTCCCTAGAGATCCAGAGTGCTGCTGCTCATGCCTGAGGTAGGATCGGTCACCCCAGCCTGCTGTCCCCCAGCCCTCTGGGGGTCCACAGCAGCTCCAGCTCCACAGAAGTCACAGACAAGTCCCATCCTTTGTCTGCAGGCCCCAGGTTGTGTTTTTTGTGAGGGATTCTGCCTCCTTCTCTTGAGCACACTCAGTGGATCTCGTGGATGGGGGACCTCAGAGTATTCTCACCCAGCAAGTGAGACACAGGTGTTTCATGGCATATATATCCATATCATTTATCTCCAGGCACACGTGTTGCTGGCACACAGATGGTTTCTGCAGGTGTTTAATTGTTCTCTTTGCCGTTCTTCTTTGGTCAATTCTTCTTTGCAATTGCTCAGCAAAAGCCAGTTTGTGCAAGGCAGGTGGTCTGTCAGCTGAGCATACCAAGAGCGCCCCGTGCCCTGGGGGATGCTTTACTTTTTCTTTGTTTTAACAACTTGTGGTTCTCTTCTCTAACCACAGGGTCTTCCGCCCTGCCAAAAAAACCCCTTGTACGCATCAACTGAGAGGGCCCTTCCTGCTGCCTCTGGGTGACCAGTTGCACATGGGGTGGGTGATGCCTCCTGGAGCTTTGCACATAAGCAAGTTTCACCATTTCTTTCTTCCAGGCTATCCTGTTGCTTGGTTTTTTTTTTTGTTTTTTTTTTTATGATTTCTTTTTCTGCTATCCCACTGCAAAGAAAGCCCTTTAATCCTGCATCTGTCAGACAACAGGCGCTGCTGACTTTGATGATATTGCTGTTGGGACTGATACTCAGAGCTACGATATGGACAATGGTTTAGGAACTGGGTTTATTTCACTGGGCTTCAAAGCCTGTTGGTGAGTGAAGAAAGCTGCTCTTAGCCTGCTGAGATGTGTGAAATTCATACTTTCATGAGGCTGTGGTAGTTGTGATGTCTACTTGAAATAGAGCAGATTTTGAGAAAATAAAGGGTTGCATGGGTTTCATACCTTAAATAACATTACAAGGATCTGGATCTAAAAACCTGTCAAGCAAATGTGAACATCAGACTTGGGCTAAATGGCAACTTTTAGTGCTCCAGTCACCTCTAGATCAGACATCAAGTGATGCTACTTGCATAGGCTCCTTCTGGTTCAGTGGGTAGTTTATTTACCTGATCCTGACTATAGTTCATCCTCTCTTTATAATGGGATAAGCTGCTCTTGGAAGTGCCCATCATCACAGTCTGATGGAGGAACAATGACAAGGAACTGAACTAGGGGCCTGCCTTGCAGCTGACTAGAGTTGAGTCTCATGTTTTCTTGGGTGCTGAAGCGAGCTGGTTCTTGCCATCCATTGGGATTGTTGTTTGAGTCCTCCCTTCTCCATCACTTTTACAACTCAGTGGCAGAAAATTGTATTTCAAAAGCATTTTCAAAAGCATAACCTTTTGGAGACCAAAATAGGAAAATTCGTCATTCCCATTTTTCAGTGCGGTTCAAATGGAAGTGAATGTGCTGGTAAATGGGGATGGGTCAAAAATTTATCAGGACTAGGTTCTCACTCTGCTGTAGAGCATGGATTCTTCACTACAGTACGTAGTCCATGTCCTCAGAGGTGTGGTGACGGATGTGCTGGGAGAACTTGTACCATGAAAGGATCCTCCAGGGAAGGCTACTTCCTTTCTCAGTAGGAATATCTCACTTCATTCTTGCCTCTGATAAATGTTGAATTTTATTATGGATCAGTCCATGGTACCAAACCAGCACCCAGAGATTCCTCTCCTGTGCACAGAGGAGACCTTAGTCCTCGTTGCTCACAGACTGAGTTGGTTTCCATGCAGGGCCACCATTTCCTTTGTCACATTCATGCTTTGCGTCACAGTTCAGAGATTTCCTTTCTCTCTTCATACACTTATTAGCTGAAGCATTTTGTGGCTCACCAGCACACAAAAGGCGTCACCAGTCCCTCCCTGTCTCTTCTGATGCTTTCCCATTGTGCTGGGCAAGGAGGATGTTGGAGAGTCACAGGTAGACGGCTTTGGGGGAAGCTGCTCCTTTCTGCCAACACTCTGTTAATGAATATACCCTTTAAAGGTAAGGCAAAAGCTCACTGTCAGTGGGGAGATACAGCTGCAAGAGGGCTGTCACACGTCTACTTCTTCCTGACTTGTGCATTTTGGTATTGCTTAGCACAATGCTGTTTCTATTTCACACATGAAAAAATAAGAAAAATTAAAGCACTTGCAGTTATTTGATTAAGAAAAGCTCCAGGACACAAGCAGGGCCTCCAGGAAAAAGTTCTGCTTTGAAATCAACACTTGTAGAGATAATTTAAGTCAATTTGCGTAAGCTTAACACTGATGACCAATTCCAAAACTTGGAGGAGAAGGTGATTAATCAGATTAATTAAGAAATCTCCTTGTCTTTAGCATGCCCTGTCTTGGCTGTTTGTTCTCTAGACAGTGTTTTACAATAGATTGTCATTGTTTAACTGATGACCTAAACCAAATCAATGAACATCAGCATTAATAACATGTTTTATTAAAAATTTCTATTGTAGTGCCTCAGTTTTCATATGACTAAGGAAGAAGAAAAAACACTCAACAATTTACTTCTGCAGAGCATCACGTAAGAGAAGTCAGGAGACAGTAAAGGATAATTTCTTTTTTCTCCCAATCTTACTAATGTTTCATTTTACTCATGGCTAAGGTTGCAGGACTCTGATAACTCCAACCTAAGGTGCTTGTGACTGAGGTTTATCTTTATATACTGAGGCCAGCTTAGGTCTTTATTTAATGAATGTGAAATAATTAGCAGAAGAAGACAGGAACAAGGAGAAAAGAGACAAAATCATGAAGGGACAAGACAGAGTAAGAGGGATCCAGCTGTTTTTGAATGAGGCTTGGCAGGACATGAATTTAGGATTCATTTTCTGTGCTTCCTTACATCCATTTGACAGAGAAGGCATGGGCAATGAGAGGGACCTGGGGTGCTAGAGCTGGAGGAGATGCTGAGTTTTGGATATGTTTGACTTCTTAGTCATTTTGTGGAAAGATCCCAGGGACTTTTTCAAGGGGTGAGAAACTCTTCAGTTTTTAGTGTCAGCAACACCAGACATTGCACGGTGTCCCTCAGGAGGTGGGAGTTGCGCTGCGACAGCTGGTGAACACAGAGGGGCCCCAAAATGATTGTGCTCTGTCAGGTCCATTGTTCTGCTGCCCGTGGTGTCTCCTCATAGTGCGCCACAAGGATGTCCAATTGCCAAGCAGTGATGCTGCAGGTGCTGTTTGATCCCTGTGAGCGACCAGTGATGGCAACTCAGGAGGTGACACCGCACTGTGTTTGCCACAGTGCTGCTGACTCTTCCTGTTGTAAACCTTTGAAGGATTGCACTGAAACTTTCCATTCCTCTTTCATGAGGAGGAATGGAAGATTTTAAGGAAGATTTCAAAATTTGGTTGCAAAGCACAAGCTTTTTTTTTTTTAAAAACAGAAGAAAAAATAAAATGGTGAGACTCCAGCACACAGCTCTTCCGGTGTGAAGTGAACCTGTGGTTTATGAGCAACTTGCTGCCCCTCTTTTTCTTTGCAAAGCTGCAGCACCAAAGGGGCTTGCAGAATGTCAAGTGAAACTGTCACACAACAGGTTCCACTCTGTGTTTCCACTGTAGCCATGTGTTTCCAATTCAGTGGTCAATAGTGCCCACTCTTCTGGGTACTCTCACATGTACACGTCACACAGTTTAAAATCCAGAATGCAAACCACAAACATTCCTGTGCCCCCACCTCTTTGTGGTGTAGCCCTTTAACTGATCACTTGGTTGAAAATCTCCATCATTTCCATGCTTGTTGGTACCTCATCTGGAAATGTGATAGAAAAAGACCTGGATGTGTTATGAGTTTTCTTTGAAGAGGCTTCCCACACCTTCTCTTTTGATGCCACAGAGCTCCTTTGCTCAGGCATTCGGTAAATCAGCAATCTGTGATGGCACCTTTTGGGGACTGGTGACAATTTACTCTGCCAGTGCCCCAGCTGGAGTTAACAGTGGACAGGACAGGTCTTCTGCTGCTTCCATCTCCAAAATATCACAGAGATCCAATCCAGAACTACAAAAGTCCTAAAGTTTTTCTAACTGTATATAGACTTCCCTCAAGAAAACAAAAATTTGGGTCCAGTGTGTAATATTTTTGTCTGAACAGTTCCAGTGGTCTTTACTCGGTGAACTGGGCTCATCATCTCCTTTTCAGTTTTCACAATTGAAATTCTGTTGGGTTCAAGGCACTGTTGTCCTCTGAGTTCAGCTCCCTTCCAGGGTTTCATAGCCTTGGTGTTATCCCCACAGCCCTGGGAGCTGATTTCTCTTGTCACCATCAGTCTATGTCTGAGTCTTGTCATGTCTGGTCTCCTTCCTTGCTGCACACTAACCTTCTTCCCTGAAGACCTTGGGCAGGAAATCCTGGTGGAGATAACTCAGGGAGTTTCTGGGTCCATCTGCGTGATGCAGGAGGACTTTCCCAGAAGAGGGTGTTGCTGTGCATCTTTGATGTTAAAACCTTTGAGGGGGAACTTCAATTTCCATAGCAGGTTACAGTTAGTGGAATGGAGGAAGGGTTCCCATTTCTTTTCTCCATGTCTCCTGCTGGCAGTGCTGGAGACCCAAGGCTTGCTTGAGATTACTTGCTTCATCCATTTTGTGGTCCTACTAAGAGCATTTGCTGGCTCATAAAACTTATTCCTACTCAATTTTGCATTTATCTGAAAAGAAACCCCAACCCTTGCTGCGAATTAGACCTGTAAGATGCAACTCTGAGCCATAATACCTTGTTCAGAAGGGACAGAGGGGAGGAGAGATGGCTGCATCAAAAGGCAGCAGTTGGATCTTTCAGAGACTGGGCAATACAGGGACAGATGAAATTTGGAGTAGGTAACTGTGAAGTGATGCATTCAAGGAAAACCAGGCCTGGCTTTCCTATCAAATCGGGAGTCAAATTCAGGGGTGAAAATTTGGGTTAAGACAGGTACTACCATGGGATCATCAACTCATTGCCCATCAGGAATGGGCATTGCCCATCAGATGGCATGTTACCAGGCAGGAATGAAATTCTGTATAAAACAGAGAACACAGACTGCTTTGTCATTGTACGGTCCAGGGGTCCAGTCCCTGGCCAGTGCATGGTCCAATGCACTGTATAAATCTCTAAATGCTGTGTCTTGGTATCACCCTTCATCTCACAGAGGGGACTCAAAAAAGAAGTAGTAGAACAAGAAAAGGTTCAGAGCAGGGCAAAATGTAGGAACAGAAGTCTGGGATGGATTTTGTGTGACAGGCTAGGACTCTTATTTAAGTGGCTAAACACTAAAGGTCTCCAGAATTGCGAGTGGCTGGGAGGGAGTGGAGAGGGATTGATTGTTCCCTGCCTGTTCCAGTACAGAGAGTAAGGGGCAGCACATGAAGCTGATGTTGGTGAGGCTGAAAGCAAAAGAAGTCATTCTTTACCCCGTGATGTCTCCAACGAAGGACACTGTGGATGCAGATCCTGGGCAAGTACTTTGAGGAGAAATTCATTGTGGGTTACTTGATAGACAGCACAAGTCTCAGGAAATCTATCTAGTTAAAAATAGACTGAATATTAAAGGAGTGTGTCATATATGATTGTCCTGTCATTATTGCTTTGCCATTTGCTCATAGTCAATGTTGGAAACAGAAAAGTTGTCTGGATGAACCTTTGCTCTGAGCCAAACCAGGCATTTTTATATTCTTAACTGTGAGATCTCATTTCAATGTGTCATGTTAAGGAAGCCATTTGTTACGAATCTCCACGTCCATTTCCTCTGAAACACAATTAATTTTTCAGTTATCTCGTTCTTTAATGCAGAACACTTACATCTTCCTTAGCAGTTGACCCTGCACAAGGACATTTATCTTGACAATGGGTCCTGCAGTTCTCCACAGCTCTCCCAACGTCTCTGTCCTCTGCACTGTGGATAGTGAGAGAAAAAGGGCAGGGTCCAACTCTTCCATGTGGTTACCACTGCATAGAGAAAGAAACTGTGTTCTGGGCGTGTTTACATTCAGGATGCAGGAGATACACACACATGAACTGCCTGTGGTTTTCCAACCTGTGTTCCAGCATGAGCTGGAAAAGTGGTTAGGAATTGGAACGGGCTGTCCAGGGCAGTGGTGAAGTCACCATCACTGGAAGTGTTCAAAAAACAAGTAGACGTGGAACTTCGTGTTGTGGCATTGAGGTATTTATTCAGTTGAAGGTTGGACTTGATGATCTTGGAGGTTTTTTCCAACCTGAACGATTCTATTATTATTCTCTGATTGTATGATTGCATGATACTATGATTCTCTGGTTCTCTGACACGGTGGGACTCGGCTGTGGTTTCTGCCATGGGCCATGCTGCCCTGGGGAAGAGCAGAGGGCACCCGGAATGCTGTGCCTGCCCCCGGGGGCAGCTGCTCACCACCGCGGTTTCGTGCTGCGTTTCATGCACAGCCCGCACAGCCTGCAGCCCCGGCTCTCTGCTCTGGGAGGGAGCGGCAGGATATGTGGTGGGCGAGATCACACGCTGAGCTCTGGGGACAGAGATGTCTCTTAAGCCACAGCCCTCCTGCCTGCTCAGCCCTGCGGGAAGGGAGGGTGGGTGCGCACCATATGTCGGTGCCCGACCTCCTGGCTGGATGTTTTAACCGCCAGCAGAGAAGAGGAGCAGAAAAACCGTCGTGGCTGGCACCTGGGGCAGGGTAAGGCTCTCTCCACCGTGCCCACAGCGTGGAGGAAGGGGTGGGACGGGACACGGGGCTCCCTGCGGCAGGCAGGGTGCCCGTGGTTGGCACCAGCTTGTGGGGCTCATCAGAGAATCACAGAATGGTTTAGGATGGAAAGGACCTTTAAGATCGTCGAGTCCAAATCTTAACCCAGCACTGTGGAGGCCACCACTAAACCATGTCCCCAAGTGGCACATTTACACATCTTTCAAATCCCTCCGGGGATGGTGACTCCACCACTGCCCCGCACAGCTTGTTCCAGTGCCTGACAACACCTTTGCTGAAGAAATGTTTCCTAATATCCAATTTAAACTTCCCCTGGGACAACTTCAGGCTGTTTACTCTTGTTCTCACTTTTCTTTGGAAGTGTCCATTGCTCCCCATGCTCTACACAGGGAAATCCAGAATTCTTTACTGCTTCCTGGAAAAGCTCGAGCCCTTGAAAAAGCCGGTGCTGCAAAACTTCTCCTGCAGACACTCAAGGTTTCTGCAGGATCATTTTTTTTTCTGCCTGATGCAGAGGCTCAGTCCAGGGCAAGACAAAATTTAGCCCTTTCTCATTGCCTGAGCCAAAAAAAGCCAAGGACACTGACTCATAAATACCTGTACCAGCCTGGCTGCCTGAGGGCTCCCACCCCTCCTAGAAGCTTCTAGGAGAGATGGAGAGGGCTTTGCCATCTGAGCAGGTTTCCTTTTCATGCTGACTGCAAGCTGAGTGATTCATCTTCGGGGTTTGGAGGTTTTATGCTAAATGGACTAAATAAGTTCGTTGTGTGCGATCCTGCTGCAACAGCACATAGATTCGTTGTACCTGGCAGAGAAAAAGTTCTGAGCTGATTTCCTCACTGGGATTTTATTTTTTTTTTTGAGTGTTTCATATCTGGTTTTAATTTATTAACTAGCTCAGGAAGTGCAACTAGTAATAATGATATTCTCTCTTTTAAAAGTATGATGCAGCCCCCCTCCATGCACATGTATACCTTAAAGGCTAAGGGAGAAGTCAAACTTCAGCAGAAAAAAAATGAATGCCTAAGGGAGGAATGTTAAGGCTCCTGTCATCTTGCAAACATTTAAAGCATGGGGCAGTTTTCTTTCCTGCAAAAGAACCATTGGTGTATGAACTCAAATTTACCTTTCCCACAGCAAAGCAGTAGAGAAGCAAAATACACACTTTATGTAAATTTATTTTTAACTTGGTCTGATATGTGCTCCAGTTAAACAAATGCTGCAATAACAAATATTTGTTTATAATCCCACAGAGGATGCAGATCTCACCCTGAATGCACACACTATAGATGTATTGATATACACAAGTATTTGTTATTTATTTCAGCAAATAATATATAATTTAATAACCAGAAATAATATTAAATATTAACTATTAATATTAGTATAATATTAAAGAAAACACTTCTGGTTTCTGTAAACCAGAAATTTAACACATTGCTATTTTTGGTTTATTGAATAAAATGCAATGAAGTCCAGAAAAACGGGGGCAAGAAGTACTTATGCTGCCTGATGGTAGGTTTTTTTTGGGGGGGGTTTATTTGCAACTTCTGGGAAACATTTGATTTTATACGGTGACTGAAAAAGACATTTGGAAATTCCCGTTTAACAGATTTGATACGGATTCCTAAAAGTCCTGCTGTGACTCCATTTCTCCTGCCAGGAGGACATATTAAATAAGCAGCTACTCTGCACGGAGCTGTTCTGGCCAAGGACTCATCTGAAGGAATTTAAACAGCACCCTCAGATGATGTATCTCCTTTCCTTTTGCACAGATCTCAAGTTTAACCATTTGTTATTCAGCCTCTTCTTTGGTGTGCCTCACTCAGCTGTGTTTATGACTCTGCAAAACTATTTTTTTTTTATATATTAGAAGCTTTAAAATCAGAGATAACTTTACTTTCCTATCACTACCTTGTTTTCAGTTGAATGTTTTTAATTGCACCTGATTTCATTTACTTTTTTACATCGTAAAAACACAGACCATCCACATAAAAATTACCAGCCAGCTTAAAAAATAATAAAAAAAATTTGAGCAACTTCCAAGATTAGATCAACAACTGAAATATTCTGTAAAGACTGTCAATTTTGTAAAAATGCGTTTATAGAAGTTTGACAAAAACTTGAAAACTATTTACTGCAATGCCTGAAATACCTGTATTTCTGCTCTGTATCTCTGTCCTTTGAGTATTTTAATGCTCTCCAGATATTCACTGTTTATTGAGAGAATAACTTGAATATTTTGTTTATAATATAGAATATATATTTTCTGCATTCTCTCTATATTCTCTCTTTATTCCCTCTATTATTTATTCTATATACAACATATATGCAGTATGTCTTAAGAATAGATATTATATATACACTATATAATGTAAAAGAAATAACAATAATAACAGACTGTTGCACCATATAATTTCTGATCTCTTTTACAATTTCTTGCCCAATAATTCATGGGGATGAACACAACATAGGTAAAGTTTTGTGCTTGAACCCACAGGCCTGCAAAACCCCCTTGTTCTATGCAAAAGCCTTTTTTCTTTGTCCAAATTTTGTGGTGTCTCCTCCTATCATTTCAGATGACGTCGTTTATTTACTGCTGAAGTGAGGGTTTGGCGTTATACATAAAATCCCATTATTTTCCCTTCTAGGTATGGATGTTCCTTGCTGCAGGAAGGAGGGTGACAGTGGGAGACAGGAGAAGGCTGATCCATCCTCGGAAGGAAACAAGGAATAAATCAGGGACCCTCATTTGCCAGGACATTGTGACTGAAATGATGCTGAAGTGACAGGCACTGCCATCAGCTCTCTTTCTCTCTCTGCGTGGATCCAGGGATTATGCCACTGGCAGAGATGCACAGAAATACTTTCCCATTGGTTTTCACAATGGAAGCATCCCTTTGCCCCATATGCTGCCACATAATGTGGCATCCCTGACCCTTGACTGGCATCATCAGTGTACTCTCAGCATGGAAGCTGCAGATATCAGGGGACTGAGCTAATTTTCTCAGGCATAAAACCATCTTTTTATTACTGTTTCTGTTTCTTGCTTATGTACCCTCTGGGAAAAAGTCTGTGAAATGGGAGGTGTTTTTATTCCATTGGCTCTCGCAGTTGTGAAACCTGCCGCTAAAATCTCTCCCAGGTTTACTGACTGAAAAAACCTATTGATGATTATAGAAATTACTGGCATTATTTTCATTATTTCCATTGATAAATTGCCCAAAGCTGTGTTTCAACGGGCTGGGCATCATCCCTGGCTGTTGCTGTCCTCTCTTGTTTTTACTGCACACATATGATGTGGTATCTGGGTGGTTTGGGTGTTTTTTTTCAAAATACAAAAGAATACTGAAGCCTAACTGGGCAGTTCAGACATGGAGCAAACTCTTTGCTTCGGGTGGGCAGAGAGTTGAGGGGTAAATCCTTATCCTTTGAGCAGGTGTTACTGGAGTAGGGATAAGTGGCTGAAGTCTTTCAAGACAGCATGGTGCTATCTCAGTGGGTTCCAATGAGGTCAGACATTGTGGGGATGTCCTGAGCAGGGGGATGGTGAAAGGAGGAGTGGACTGGGCAGGGCTACCCCTGAGACTGCTCACCTTCCTCTGGGAGAGGAGGACTGAGGTGTGCAGCCTGCCTTTTGCTGCCCAGACCCAGCCCTGGCAGCTTGGGCATGGGAGGCCACCTCCTGTGCTGGCTGAGAGGTGGGACAGCTGAAGAAATCATAGACATTAGGGTCAGGACACCTCAAGTGTGGGAAAGAGAACTGGGATTTCAAAAGCATCTGCAGAGGGAAAAACCCTGTTTTTGAAAGAATAAACCTTTGCCTGTGGGAAGTTTCAAAGGGGTTTCCTTACAGCTGTTTTGTAAAAAATACCATCTGCTCCTGGGGTGAATCTCTGTGTACTACTTTCAGGGGAGGAAATGATGGGTTTAGTTCATCTGAGCTCTCCCAGAGGACAAACTGTGTTGGACTGGAATCAGAGATGCTCAGAGCCCCCTCCCTGCAGCATCTATGGTGGGAAGGGGTCTGGGCCAATGTCCCCTGTGTCCTTCACAGCTGGGTGGTCTGAGAGCTTGGGGAGTGTCACAGCCTGGGAAAGCTGGCTCAGCGTGGTCCACTGCTGGCTGTATTGCTGCATCATGTGGGGCAAGAACCCATGGCTTGGCTTGAGACCAAGCTATCCAGAAAAATCATTATTAAAGTGGAAAGTGGCATCTCTGTGTGGCTGGGTGGGGTGGGAGAGGAGGGGATGCTGCTCTTCCATTGTAATGTTTTACACCCACAACCCAAGACTGTGTTAGCCCCAGCCCTGGGGATTCTGTAGTCACACCAGCCCTTGTCTTGTGGGCAGCTGTAAGGACACATGCAATGCACAGGACAGGAGATTCCTGCTGCTTCTCCAGCATTAAAAATAGCTGCTGGCCTTCCCACCCACGCTGGGGACAGGAGGTGTCTGGACCACCTTCCCCTCACCCTCACTGTAGCTGGCACAGCCTTGTGCTGGTTCCTGTGTTTGAGCAGATGTGGGGCTGGGGGTGCAGCTGAGACCAAGTGCCCCGGCCTGTGCTCAGAAAGATGCCAAATTTCCAGCCCCACATCTGCCTTGGAGCCCTAGGCAGCAGCTGAGCCTTGCTTACATCCCTGGGGCGACCTCCCCTCATTCTGGCATCACTCAGGGCTCTGCACGCATTGGGCATCCCTTGGGGCTCAGCACACATGGGTGTTGTTCAGGACTCAGCACACATGGACATCACTCAGGGCTCAGCAGAGTTGGGGCTCAGCACACACAGACATCCCTCAGGGCAGTGCCGTGCTGAAGGGCTCAGGGCCAGCCCCTGGCTGCCTCTGTTTACTCTCAGAGCTGGTGTTGACCTTCAGGCCAGGCCAGGTGTTTGGCCTTGTGTGCATGCCTTTGTCTGGCTCTCCTCTCCCACTCCTGGCTGTTTGCAGTCTCCCATGGGAGAAAACACCCTCCCAGATCTGCTACCCCCTGGAGCTGCTTTAATTCTTTCCTGGACAGAGGCCATGGTTCCTTGCTTGCTGCACAACCGTGTCCCTCACCAAACAGGGCCACAAGACACCAGAGCAAAATGGCTGAGTGATGTATTCACTTCTGCTATTGAACATTCCTGCACAGGGTCTTTACAATCTACACAGGCTCCTGCCCCCACCCCATCCCTGCTGGTTGCTCTCAAAGAGTTTGTTACCAAAATCTTATCAATCGGCATCAGCGGGAGCAACCCAAAAGCTCCCCAGCACCTTTCCAGCCCTCCTGAATCCCTTTGGTACACCAGCCCCCTTCCCCCTGCGCAGACCCAGTTGTGACATTTGCCCTGCTCAGTCCCCTGTGACAAGTGCTCAGGGTGCTGCAGAGTCCGGACTGGTCCTCTCACCAGATGCTGTGCCAATGAGAACGTTAAAGTCATGGGCTGCTGCAGGAAAGAAATGTCTCTTTTCTGGTACAAGCCCATGTCTGTCCCCTGTAATGTTCCTTCTGGGTCATGTCCAGGCAGTGCTCAGCACCATGCAGGGGAGGGTCCGTAGCTTAACTCCCTGCCCGTCCAAGGCAGGGGGAGCCGGTGGGATTTACTGCCGGTGGATGTGCAGCCACAGCCTGCGCTGAATACCTGGGGAGAGACAGTGCCCATCAGTTCCAGCACCCCTCCCAGTCCCCCATCCCGTTCCTGGGCTGTCCCAGGGCCTGACATCTCTCATCTTCCCCCAGGACTGGCAGGGTGCTTACGGTGGAGACGGTGGGCGATGGAGATCAGGCTCAACAGGAGGAGCAGGACAGCAGCGCCCAGAGGGATCCAGACCAGGGGGCTGCAGGGACCTGGAGAGTAGGAGGGGACTCAGAACCTGGCACCATCCTGCCCTGGCAGCTTTGGGGGATGGAGTGTGGGGTGGGAAAGGGAGAAAAGCAAGGCAGACCCTCAAAGCAGGGGTAGAGATGTGAGCACATGAAATATTCTTTGAAAGACGCATCACAGAATCGCAGGATGGGTAAGGCTGGAAGACACCACAGAGGGTCACAGTGGCCCAACCTCCCTGCTCAAGCAGGGTCATCCTAAAGCACATGTCCCAGGATTGTGTCCAGAGGGCTTTTGAAGATTCCCAGTGAGGGAGACCCCACAACCTCTCTGGGCACCCTGTTCTAGTGCTCAATCACCCTCACAGTAAAGAAGGCATTGCAGGGAACTAAGCTCTGAGCTCATGATAACCTAAACTGAAATACGTCCTGGCCCCTAAACCCTTTTTCATCCCAGGGAATCCCTCCTAAAGGCAGAGGTCAGCTCCATCCAGAGCACTGGGTCCAGGTGAACCCTGACACCTACCCCTACAGGCTGACATTGTGGTTGCCCCCGCCCCAGGACGAACTCCAGCTGGACCCTGGGGACCCCCAGGAGCTCAGCAAACCCCTCTTGCAAGGCCGTCTGAGCCAAACCCGTGCCATACCTTTCTTGCTGACAGCTTTGCATTTGGTTATGCACCTCAAGGGCTTTTTGGAAACCGGTGCCTGAGTGGTCTTTGAAGGCAGAGGCAAAACATCCACTGAGGGACAAGAAGAAGGGGATGGTCAGTGTGGCACTGAGTGCAGCAGAGCTCCCAAACAGCAGGCAAGAAGGGCTGGAAATTTTGGCCCTGAAAACTAATCCCATCTAGGGGTCCCATCCCAGTCACACCCCCACAAAGGACTGTGTCACCCAGAGGGGACAGTAGCTTGACCTGAGCCTCTTGGTGGCCACAGAAGTTACAAAGAGCTTTTAAAGGTGTTGAAAAAACAACAAACTAGGAAAAGAAGGGCAGAAGGCTAAGGCAGAGACAAAAAAATCAAACTTCTTTGAGCTACATTTACAGCCATGCACCATCTCACCAGCATTGCACAAAATCATGGGTAGCAGGAGATTTCAGTAGCATTGGGAGGTTTTAAGGGATCCCTGGATCTTTTCCTTATTCAGGTTGCTCTAATCTTTGTTCAAAATGGGATTTTTTTTTTTTCCTGATAAAATGAGGGCAGGACTTACTCTGGTGTATCTGAATTACAATGGAGCACATTCATCTCTCAGTAAAGTTGGTCAGGAAAATATCCCAGTAATGTAATTGAATAGCTGTATGTCAGACTGCTCAAACCACACTTCTTCAAAATTTTAGGTGATTTAAAACTATTTTTTTCTGCTTCTATCAAGGATGGAAATTCCTATGGAAACTACCGTGCTTTCACATGGGAAGATGAGACATCAGGGGCCTGGGATTTATCTGCACAACTGCTCCTTTACATCACAATAGACTTAAAGAGAAGGAACTTAACGACAATTTGTTTTATCATGAGTACTAAAAGGAAAAAAGGAAAACATCCAGCAAAGTCTGAATCCTCCCATAACACCTGCTGTTTTTCAGTTTTTAATTGGAGTGTCCTTGATCAAGCTGAACTTCAAATCTGTTTTTCATGCTTTGCACAGAGATATGTGCCCAGTTGATAAAAAACAGTTCTCCTTTATCTTGAACCAGCTTTTCTCTAAGCCAGCAAGAATCCAAAAGGGATTTCTTAGGCATCCCAAAGTGCAGGGGATATTTGCAAAAACAACCCAGAAAAACTGGGACACCGGGGCTGCTTTAGGGCCAGAGGTGTAGCTGCATTTTGGTTAAATAAGTTATTTATATGTTGGTTAAATAAGTTATTTGTCTCCCTAAAAGTCTGCAAAAAAAGGGGCTAAATCCTACTTCAAATACATTAGTTTTTCTACATCAACTCCTGCTCTCTGGTCAGGGGGAAAACGGGCTGAAAAGAGCTTCTGTATGACCCAGATGTCTGTAAAGGATTTCTCCCCCCGTTGCCACCTGCAGACAGCTCTGATTTCTGGTTGGAGCCTCTCAGGGATAGCAGGTCGGGAGCTTTGAGGAACAAATCCCATTTCAGCCCTTTACGTGAAGGATGGGCTTGAAAGCTGCTGTCAGACCCACCCCAGAGATGTGATGTCCCCTGGCCTCGGTGTTGTCACCGGGAGGAGGGTAAGGAAGAACCATGGCATGGAAGGACCTGGGAGCTGAGCAAGGCACACATCCAGCCTCTCATCTGAAGTGCAACAGGGGATGAGAAATACACATGGCATGGCAGTATCAGGGACTGAGGGTGTTCTCATGGAAATTCTAAACCACTAGGACCGATGTAGAGCTCAGGGCACGGCCACAGCAGAGCAACTGCTGATGGCAAAGGGACTGTCACATCCAGCTGGCCACAAAGTTTCTGTATTTTCTACTCTATCCGGCCTCACAGATCTCTTCAGAAAAACCCCAGAGCTCCAACCTTGCACGTCAAAACTGAGAAGAATCTGCCAACCCTCATCACCCCTCACCCAGGGGACCTCATCACAGGCTGCTGGTGGCACATTTTGGAAGCCCTGGGGGTGATGCTTACCCACACTGAGCTGTGTCCCACTGCCCAGGAAGAGCTGGGAGGACTGGGAGATGGAGCAGTAATAGATGCCGTTGTCCGAGGCACGGAGGTGGCTGATGTGCAGGCTGTAGGAGTTGTGGGGACTTGCCCCACGGACACTAAACTTGTCCTGGCTGATGTTTGCACCGTACATGGTTTTGCCCAGTGCGTTGGAAAACATCAGGAACTCGAAGATTTGCCTCTCCTGGCTCCAGCGGTACCAGTACAGCCCAGTGTGCTCCATCGTCAGCTCACAGAGGATTTCTGTTTTATTGTTAGTTTGGGCTAAAATATGCTCTGGAGTTCGGGTTAAGAGTAGGTTTGTACAGAAGCCTAAGAAAAAAGAGACAGGAATACACAATTATTATTTTCTTTTCACAGAATAGCAGAATATTCTGAGCTGAAAGGGATCCACAAAGATCATAGAGTACATCTCTTAAGTGAATGGCCCATATGGAGATCAAACCTCCAATCTGGGTGTTATTAGCACCGTGTTCTAACCAACTGAGCTAATCTCAGGTTTTCATTATTTTTCTTCCATGCTAAGTACAGATTTTCTTTATGGGATTAATAAAATCAGGTAGTCACAGATCAGGGGATCACACGAGTGAGAAACAGGAACGGCTTTACCAGGATGCTCCCATATTTCCTCAGAGGCCTTTTGAGGTTCACCAGCTATTTTTTTGTCAAGCCTAGTTGTAGAGTTTGCCCTGTAAAAAATCATCTAAGAAGGAGGCTCAGTGGCAGGGAGAGGGATAGTCTGGAGAGGGTTCTCAGGGCTGTATGTGCAGGGAAGGGCATCCCCACCTGCTTCTGTGGATGCCTCTCTTCTGTCCTCCTTTTCCCTGTTCTTTTTAATAGAGAATAATTTATTATTTTTTTTGAGCCTATTAACTTCTTTTCCAGGTTTTTCTTCTAACAGATGCAAGCCAATAAACACCTCAGGTGCAGAAGAAAGACCAAAAAATGTGCAAAACATCTCAAAATGCTCCAATTTTACATTAGTGTTCCTACAATGTTATTTTCTTAGGAATTTTGAGACGTTGGGGAAGCAGCAGCAGGGAGGGGTAGCGATGGGGTTCAAAGCTTTGGTCTGTTATCACATCTCACTGTTTGGGCTTTGCAGCTTCTGTTGGAAATTATCTAAGTTGTGTTTGGCCCAGGCAGATGTGAGCGGTGTGTGTGAGCGAGGATGTGTCCTTGTGAGAAGGATAACAGGTAACTTGTGATCCTTTCTGTTCAGCAAACAGTCCTTCAGAACTCCAGATACTCTGAGATCGAGTGAAAAACAGCCCTCTGAAGATAAGGACGGTCTCGCTTCCCCCGTCTGTTTCCCAGGCGCGTTTTAAAGCTGTGAAAAAACCCTCAACAATACACGTTTTTTGTCTTTTTTTTTTTTACCTTAAAATGTCCCTTTTCCTTCAAAATCTCAAAGCTGCTTACAGTAACTGTTGCATCCTTATGCAGTCCTACAAATCCAGTGGTGGGGGAATGGGTTGGAATGACGCAAGGACACCTGAAGCCATCGCTGTAGCACCAGGCCCTGATGTCCCTCATGTTCCCAATGGCACAGGCAGAGGAGAGGGCTCTGGTGACTGACAGAAGTCCAGAGCTTTCCTCTGTCCCCACACTGATGGCCCCATCACTGCAGAGCCCTGGCATTGCAATGCTGAAATTCAGGCGTTGCACGGCAGCTGCAGCACTTCACCACATTCTCTGGCTCTGTGACAATATCAGTGTCTCCATAGCATTAAAATATATAATTTTCAGATTTTAGAGCGCAGTTCTCCCAAACTTTGTTCTGGCAAACACCTGTGTGGTTTTTCAGGGGGTGAAATGTGTGTGGCCATGGGAGCTTCAGGCTGTCCTGAGGTCTGGCTGGGAACTTAACTCTTTCTGGCTGGGAAACTTAACTCTTCATGAAAAATTTCTCCTTGAGCTGTTGGAGAGATTGTCAGATGAGCCAAAAAGGATGAGAAGGGATCCTAGAAAATCTCAGCTCAGTGGACAAGTGGTCAATCTCCAGTGGGATGAACTGGGATGAAGCCAGAGCAGAAAAACCCATCCTTACTCATACCTTCACCCTCTCTTCAAAACCTCCTTGCTCCCTTTTCTCGTGGGGGACCACAGGGAATCATGGTGATTGCACATGCTTGGCCAGACCTTAAAAATGGTCTCTTTTCCCTTTATGTGTGCAGAGCAAACTCTCATTTCTTGAGGTTTTCTCAGTGGGCTCCCCACCATATAGATCTATAGGATATTGGTGCCTGTAAGGCAGCATGGCTTTTTAACACACAAATTCCAGCCATGGCCCTTGGGAAATACTCAATCTTTAGGTGATTTAGAAGCAGATTTGATGGGTTGTTTATTGCCTCTGTGCTACACAGGCAGCGTAGACAGGTGCTACTTTAATTTCTCCATCAGCAGCTTCCTACAGTCCATCTGCACTGAGGGTGCAGTAAAAACAAGCTCTGTGGTCTCTATACCATTATGTACTGAGCTCTGAATAGAATATAGAATAGAACAGAATATTTCAGATGGAAGGGTCCTACAGTGACCTCCTAGTCCCACTGCCTGACCAATTCAGGGCTGACCAAAAGCATGTTACTAATGGCATGATCCAAAATGATGCGGCGATAGGTAATAATATGCTGTAGATCTACACTGTGCCTGTATGTTTAAACTTCCATCATCCAGATGCTGTGCAACGCATCCCACGTGCTGGAGTAGGGCGGAGGAGAGGCTCCACCACGATTTTAGGTGCCCTCAACCCTTAAGAGATGCGTCCCTCTTACCTGGGATCTGGAGGCAGATGCAGAGATGGAGCCACGGCCGGGCCATGGTGGCGGAGTCCGTGACGGAGGGGATTGTGCCAGCTCCCCTTCTCCACCCACTGTCACCTCCTGCTGGAAGGGGTGACTTCACCTCAGGAAGTTCTTCCCTGTCCCGGCGCAGATGTCTCACCAACGGCTGCCAAAGAGCATCTGCCAGGGCAGCACCTGGAGCTGCTTCTTCCACGCTGAGCCCCACATCCAGCACTGCACAGAGCACCCTCAAATCCCCTTCAGGAACATTAAAAAAAAAAAAAACCAGAAAAAATTAAAAAAAGAAAACTCGTTGATTTTTAATTATGATTTCTTCATATTTCACCACCTAGTTATTCTTCCTTATTTTAATCTACTTCTATGCAATTAAAAAAATGACTAATGTAGGAGCTTGGCATTAAATATAAAAGCAGGGAAAGATGAATTTTGGGCTGGTTTCTTCTCTGCTGAAATCAGAAAGCATACGAAGTAATGGAAAAGATTGATCTGTGGGGTTGTTTTCTTCAGCAGAATTTTTAGCAGGAGGTGTTTTTCTCTGTAAAATGCTGAACACCAGACCAATCCGCCATAAAGCAGAGATGTAAGGCATCACAGAAAACTTTGAAGTCAAGAGCAAGAAACCTCAAACAAATTTGTGGTTGAAAAACCACAAAAACAAGGAAATTCTTCTGGGGCTCCCCACCTCACAGCGTGTGCTGCTTTGGTAGCTGCGACAGAGCTCTGAAATATGCAGAATTTCATCATTTTATCATTCAAATGATAAAATATCAGAGTGGCTTTGAAATGTCTGTGTGAGGAAGAGGTTTGAAACACTTGGGGTTTAGGGTTCAAAGAGGGAAATACATAATGTGAAATTGAAGGGGTGGGCTGGTGTCAGCAGCCTTCAATATTTCCATGTTCAGGAAAAAAAAAAAGTAAATTATTTATTATTTTTATTTATTTACTGCCTTCTTTGCTGCCAAGTGAGGTTCAGTTTTATGTCCCTCTTGTGCAGATACTTGTGGCCCTTACAACACCCCAGCATCTCCCCAGCAAGGGGAGGCTCACGAGAAACCTCCCCCAGGGTTAAGCTGGCAGATGAATACAAAAAATTATATTGCATCTTGTACACTGCAGGTTTTTGGACAATTTTGTACTACATTTTTCCATTATGATGTAATGCATCCTCTCCCCTTTTCTGTTCAAAATAATTTCCTGCTCGAAGCTGGTTGCTAACTGCAAGAGCCTTGCCACAGAGTTCTCAGCTGCTAAAATTTAGGGTGGGCTGAATTGCTCCTTAACTCTTTCCTGGCAGGAGAAAGCAATTTTAGTGCTTTCAAACCTGTTTCAGTGCTTTTAAGCTCTTATTTTTGGCAGCTGAGCCCCTGACGTGGGACGCAGCAACACTTGCCTCTCCCTCCTCCCCTCCTGCTCATCTGCCCCCTTTTGTTTCACATCACTCCCAATTTGGGGCCACCCCAGAATGTGCTTAATATGAGAAATGCCACTGCAAGTGAGTTTTCCCTTTATCCCTGTGGTGGAGTCAGTGAAATGAGCCCAATATCCCCGGCTGTTGCCATGGCTGTGTCCCTCTTTTCTCACTGTCACCTGGAGCAGCTTCAGGCTTCCTGGCCAGGACAAGAGTTTGCCCAAGAGGTGGCTTTTGTCACCACTACAACCTTGAATGTGGGGATGTTATGCTGGGATGATTTCCCAAGACATTACAGCAGCTTCCCTGCAACACTTTTACCTATGGAAAGAAAAAGGAATATGTGAAGTGTAAAAGCATAGTGTGTGTGCTGGAACAGGGATTAAATTTAATTTTTTTTTCCTGAAGCTGTTGTTTATACGCAGTGAAGCTGTTTACTGACTGTTCTCAGGACCGGGTATCGCTTCTACAAGAAAACATTTTGAAGGAGGGATGCTTTTGTCTGGTAGTCCATCGCCAACAAAAATCAAAGCGCTGTGGGAACGTGCAAGAGACAGCTGCTGTTTATGACATCTCCACGTTGTTTGGGGCTGCTGTCCTGGGAAGAAAGTAGGGGAGGAAAGAAGGGTGTAAGCTGATCTGTCTGTATCCATAAGCAAGATTTGTTGGTGACCTTGCTGGGGTACAGCGGCTCCTAATCACGAGTGTTTGGCTAACGGCTTGCTAAGGGGGGGGGGGATGGCTGAATTTTGGTGCTTTTGCATAATTTTTAGGGGAATTTTATCTGTTTTTTTGACATTAAAGACAACCATCCCTGTCCCCAGCCCAGCCAATTCCCTGTGGACCCATCCCAGTGGGAAACAGCCCCTCTTCTTTCCCCCCAGCCTGCATCCTCACCATGCTGACACTCACTCCTGGCGCTTTCACCAGCTTTGTTAAATTTTTCACTCTCTCCTTACTCCCTGTGATGAGTTTCCTACAGCAAAGTGTTTGTTTTGGGGGGACTGGAGCAAAGCATTGGGGTATTAAAACAGGGTTTACAGCCAAGAAGCAGGACCTGGCTGGGGATTCATCTCTGTTAAACTCCCTTGCTGCAGCAGAGGTAACTGCAGCTGGGCTGTAAACTCAAGACCAAAGAAAACAGCTGCAAGAAAAATAGGGAGAAAATGCATTCCCTATGTGCTTTTGGGGCTACAAGGGCTGACTTTTGGGGTCAGGGAAGGTTGCTCAGCCCCAAGTCTGGTCCAACACTGTCCAACTGGGCAGTACCTAGAAATAAGGGCCTGCTGGGGATAATGAAGTACAGAACAGAAACTCCCTGGGATTCAAGCAGCCACATGTGAATTTTTTTTTTCCATTTTTAATTCTTCTGAAATGGTTTTATTCCCAGGAAGGGTATAGCTCCTGTAGTATTTCATTAGGAGTAAAAGCAGTGATGAAAATGATAGCATTTTCACTGAGTCACAGAATCACAGAATATGCCAAGTTGGAAGGGACCTACAAGGATCATCGAGTCCAATTCCTGGCCCTGCACAGGACCCTCCCTAACCTTTTTCTTAGTGTAATAGAAAAAAAAAATCCCAAAAAAACAAGTGGGTCAAATTTTCTAAACTGCCCCGAGCTAAGATGTGGTTTGCAGGATGAGGCTGGGGGGCCTTTGCAGGTGCAGATTTACAGCTGTAATTCAGCCGATGCAATATCACAGCTGAGGCTGCTGACATGTCTCCTCCGGACATGTCGTGGGGTTACCCCCAAGGTACATGTCAGTGTGTGGTGAGCTGGGTTGTGGCATGGAAAAATGCTGCTTTTAAAGACCAGATGCCAAAATAGATCTAAATGATGACCTGAGTAAATTTTCCTGCCATTTCACCCCCCCGTTGGCAAACAGATCTGTGTTTGGGGGGGGGTTTGGAGGGGCTGTGCGTGTTAGAGGTGTCAGGTGTGATCTCCCCCCAAATCCCAGGTGCTAATGGGGTGTGCAGCAAATCAGGGGTCCACAGAGGGGATTTGGGAGGATGGATGCTGAGAGGACAGGCTCCAGCTCTCCCTCTTCAGGACAGTTGGTGCAAGCAGAAGTTAGCATGAGAGAGTGGTGACTAATCCTGGACCCCCCCAAATAGATAAGGGGCAGAGCAGGTGCTGCTGTTTGATTTCAGTTTCCTAATCAGTGTTGAAGAGGATAAGGAAAGACAAGGGAAGTGTCCTTGGGAAGGCAGCACGTGGAGGAGGAAAAGCCACCGAGAAACTAAACACAGGTGTTATTATCCCAAAACAACGACCTGCCATGGCTATAAAAATCACCGGGCTGAGACGTCGGGACCACCTTTCCCTCAAAGGTGCCAAATCTGCTGGAACTCTGCAGCGACCGTCTTCATCTTCCCGGGACTGCCAGGACATTCAGCCAAGGATTGGTGAGATCTTATTACTGGGGTCCTACTCTCTCCTCTGCTCTCCTTCTCCCGCTCCCGCATCCCGTCCCCGTCCCCTTCCTGGGGGCTGCCGGGTCGCGGCAGCTGCCGGCTCGGCCGCGGCCACCCTTTCCCACTTTTCCCTTTCCCACTCTTCCCTTCCCTCACGCCCGGGTTCGGCGTCTCCCCCGGGGGGGCTTTTCGGAGGGGTGGGTTGCGAGGTCGCAGCCTCGCTCCGAGGGTGGTCCGGTGGGGTGCTGGTGTTATGGTAGCTTTGCCCTGAGCCGGAGCCGTCTCAGATCTTGTGCCCCTTTGCCATGATGACCGACATTGTCAGCAGCTGGAAGCTGGAGCAGTTTGTGCTCCAGAAGTGTCTCCCCGCAATTTGGTCCCCGGGGTCCTTCCAGGGCCCGGAGGCGTACCAGCAGCTCTGCCAGCAGTGGGAGAGCTGGTCGGAGGAGAACAAAAAGCCCAAACCCACGAACAAGTGCAAGAAGCGGGCGGCTTTGCAGGGTCTGTTGATGGTGGGCAGGGAGTTGTCTAGGTTGCTGAAGGAGGCCCTTGAGAACGTGCAGACCTTGGAGCAGGACAAGGCTGAGCTCAAAATTCAGGTGGACAACCTGCGGGCGGAGGTGCAGGGTTTGTGTGGGGATTCTCTGCGGAGCGCCGTGGAGATCACCCGGCTGGAAAGCAAGCTGGGGTATGAGAAGCTGAAAACGGAGGAGCTGAAGAAGGAGGTTGGCAGGTGGATCGGGGAGACCCACGACGCGCAGAGCGCGGTGCGGGCGGTCCTGCAGGACGTCCAGCGGGACCGGGGCACTGGCCCTGATCACAAGGTATGCCATGCCAAGATCCAGGAGCTGGAAGCAGAGCTGGGGGTGTCGAGGGGCATTGTGGCTGCCATCAAGGGCAAGAGGAGTCAGATCGGGAACGGGGAGGGGGAGGATTCCCTGGACACGCACCCACCCCACTATGATTATGAGGATGATGTGTGGGGTGCCAACGGCCCCACCAGGCCATCCCCTTATGCTCCTCTGCGAGAGGAGGTGAGCCAGCTGCAAGCAGGGGAGGCAGAGGCTTCCAAAGACAAAAAGGCCCCCCACGATGAGCCGGTCAGCCACGTCCCACTCCAGCCCATAGACACCAATAGGGCTGTGCTCTGGTTTACCCCTGAGCAGCTCAAGACGGTGGGGAAGATGCTGGGGCCACTGTCAAAGGAGACAGCCATCAACTGGCTGTCCAGGGTCCAGCGTCTGCCCAAGTGCCAGAGCGGCAACTTCGTGAGTGACCTGATAGACGTTGTGAGAAAGTGCATGAAACCAGATGATTTCGCGGCACTGCCGGGGGATGTGCAGATGGGCAATGTCCAGGATATCAGGGATGTCCAGCTGGCCGTGCTGAAGGTGTTCTTCCCAGAGGTCAATCCCTTAGTGCTCTTCCACCAGGAGAAGCAGAACCCCGAGGAGCGGCCGGATGCCTACGTTAACCGTAAGAAGATGCTCTACCAGATGGCTGGGCTGCCTGGATCAAAAGACTCCCCCCTCGATTTTGACAGGCCTGAATTCAAGGAGCCTCTGGTGGTGGGGCTGACACCCCCATTGCGGGTGATCGCTGGTGGGGACGCGGCCAAAAAACCGCTATCAGAGCTAGAGCAGATCCTGACCCAGAATTTTGAGCTGCAAAAGCAGGCATTCCCGGGGTATATGGTGGGAGGGAAGAAAGGGAAACCCTCGTCCATGCCTTTCCAAAATGCAGGGATGAGAAAGATGCAAGGAGACAACCGAAAAGATCTTGATGGCAAAGGGGGCTTGGGGAAGGAGAACCAGCAAGGGATGAGGTTTCAGAAGTCCAACCCTTGGCGGGCTGAGCTGAGAAAGCGCTTGATAAAATATGAGAAACAGGAGGACATTGATGGCTTGCCGGATGCGGAGCTCTTCCAAAAGCTGGCGCTGCATGAGGCCAAAAAGCACAGCAGCTCCCACCCGATTGACCCGGGGTCTAAGGCTCAGCAATAGGGCTGCCAGGCACCTGCATCGCCCCTTTTTGTGGCACCAATTAACACCGATTTGTGGGGGCGTCCGATAGTTGATACAACTATTGGAGGAGGGGTGCTTGGACAAGTGATGTTAATTGATACTGGTGCCTCTTATTCAATTCTGAACATGGCCCCCGGCAAAGCCGGGATCTTCCAAACCTCTGAAATTATTGAACTGACAGGGCCGGATGGCCAAAAATCCCCTGTGCCGTTCACAGGGCCCGTACCCTTTGATATTGGGACTGCCAAAGGGTCTGAAAAATTTGGAAAAATGGAAATCAGGGGAAAGCTGGGAATTTTAGCCGTCTCTGCACTGACAAAGATGGGGGTGGTGGTGGACTTGGCAAACCAAGCATTGCTACACTGCCCACAGACTGATGTACCTGTCATCCCAGCAAGCCATAGGGTGATGTCAGTGAAAGCCCCTGAGCTCCTGGTCCACCCTGAGTGGGAGCCCCGAGTGAAAAGGGTCACAGAGCAGTTCCCCCAGGTCTGGGCAAGGAGCAAGCTGGACTGCGGGCAGATTGGTGCTGCCATGGTAGTCAAAGGGCCAGATCCTCCTCCTCAGCCTCAGCCCTGGTACCCGGCTGAGGCTGAGGACAGCTTGTGGGACACAGTCAAAACCTTGCTGGACCAGGGTGTGCTGGTGGAGCAGCAGAGCACCTGCAACGCCCCGGTGTGGCCCCTGCAGAAAGCCGATGGGAAGACCTGGAAGCTGACGGTTGACTTCAGCACCCTGAACCATGTCACCCCACTGCAGACCTCCACAGTGGTCAGGTACCCTGCCATCATGGCAGCCATCTCCCAGGGATCCAAGTGGTTCTCCGTGCTCAACCTGACCAGCCCATCGCTTGCCATCCCCTTGCTCCCTGAGTCCTGGCACAAATTTGCCTTCACCCTTCAAGGACGGCAATTTGCTTTCACCAGAGTCCCTCCGGGTTTCCACAACGCCCCTGCCATTTGCCATGCACGCGTGGTGAAGATGTGGGAGCAGCTCGGCCACCAGGAGAGCGTGCTGTCCTGTGCTGGTGATGTCCTCATCCACACCCGGACCAAGGAGAAGAACCTGGAGGTGCTGGCAAAGGTGCTGGAGGCTGTCCAGAAGACGGGCTTCAGGATCAACCCCACAAAGGCCCAGCTGTGCTGGAAGGAGGTCTCCTTCATGGGGGTGACCCTGGGGGAGGAAGGGCGCTCACTGGAAAAGAAGAGAGTTGAGCTAATACAGAAGATGTTGGCACCATCTGATGCCACCACCCTGAGGTCCTTCCTGTCTCTCCTGAAGTTATGCCGTGAGTTCATCAAAGGCTACGCAGAAAAAGCAGCCCCCCTCTGCCACCTCCTGAAAAAGAACACCCCCTGGGAATGGGGGCCAGAGCAGGACCAGGCAGTAAAGACCTTAAAGGAGAGTGTGGCACAAGCTCCCGTGCTGGCACATCCTCGGAGGGACAGCCCCTATATTCTGCAGCTGGCCTGCACGGGGAGGGGGCTTCAGGCCTCCCTGGGGCAGCAACACAGCGCCGACATGCTCCCTGTTGCCCACGCCTCGCGCCTCCTGACACCGGTAGAGCAACAGTTCACTGACTATGAGAGGGAGGCTTTAGCCCTGACCTGGGCCCTGCAGCACTGGGAGTACGTGGTGGGGTCAGCCCCAGTGCTGCTGAGGACCTCCCGCACCCCTGTGACGTACCTCTTGTTGGGGAAGAGGGATGAGGGTCCCCTGCACTACCCCAGGATGGCCATGGCCAACTGGGCGTTGTCACTGACCAACAAGGAGATCCCTGGGGACCCCTCTCCCGGTGCCTACAGGGTGGTAATCAGTGGAGAGAGGGATGGGCAGGAGCCAGCGGGCCCCCTTACTGAGCCCAAGCCACAGCGGGCAACCCTGTTTGAGAGCAGCCTCAGCCTGGAGGAGGCCAAGGAGAGAGGCTACGTTGTGTGGTTCGTAGATGGGTCCAACTACCACGAGGGAGGGGTGCCCTACACGGGCTATGCCGCTGTCAACCGGGGCACGGGGGAGGTGGTGAAGGGGAAGTGCCTGCCGCACTCCATCCAGGCTGCCGAGCTGGTGGCCGTGATGGCCGCCCTGGAGAACACGCCGGCAGACCAGCCACTGGCCATATTCTCAGACTCGGGCTGGGTGGTGCGGGTGGTGCTGGAGTGGCTGCCTCTCTGGAAGGAGAGGGACATGCAGTCTGCCGATGGCAAGCCTGTCACCTATGCCAAAAAGCTGCTGTACCTTGCCAGGCTGGCGGAGCAGAGGGCCTGCCCAGCCCAGATCATTAAGGTCAAGGCCCACAAGAAGGGGACAGAGGAAGCCAAGTGGAACAAGGAGGCAGATGCCAAAGCCAAGCAAGGTGCAAAGGAAGGGCTGATGTGGAAGGCCAGCAAGATTTCAGAGAGCGGCCCTCTGTCAGTGGCACCCAGCAGGCACTGGGAGAGTGTGGATCTGGTGGGCTTGCAGGCACAAGACCCCAGGCTCCGGGAGTTAGCACAGGGCAAGGAGTACAAAGGGTGCAAGGTGTGGAAGGATGTCTCGGGGCTGATCCTGGCGCGGAGGGAGGGGGCAGACTACCCAGTCTGGGTGGTGCCTGAACTTGTCCGGACGGAGCTGGTGGCCCTGGCTCACGAGCAGGGGCATTGGGGTACAGACAAGACCATGGTGAGGCTGCAGGGTGTTGGGTGGTGGCCTGAAATGAAAGAGGACGTGGAGAGGTATGTCAGCAACTGCCTGACGTGTGCAGCCAACAATCCTGATGCCAGAACGGCCAAAGCCCTCCTGGGCTCCCAGAGGATTTCTGGGCCATGGAGCAAATTGCAGATGGAGTTTATCGGCCCTCTGCCCCAAACAGCCCACGGCAACAAGTATTGCCTAGTGGTCAGTGATAACTTCACCAAATGGGTGGAAGCATTTCCAGCTCGAAACAACACAGCCAGTGCAACTGCAAAGATCCTGGTAGACCATGTTTTCTCGCAGTGGGGCATCCCAAAGGAGATCGACTCGGACCATGGCCAACGCTTCATTGGAGAAGTCACTAAAAGGGTGTGCCAGGCCCTGGGAATCAAGCAAAAGCTTCACATCACAGGGCATTTCCAGAAGCCCACCTCAGCAGAGGGGCCCAATCAACCACTGAAGACGGCACTGAGGAAGCTTGTGAGCCAGCAAAGAAAAGACTGGGATCAGAAGCTCCCACTGATCCTGCTGGCCTTACGGGGGGCCATGGCATCTCAAGCACTTTCTTCCCAAAAGCTGCCTCCTGCAAGAGACCCGAAGCTTCTGGAACACTGGTGGCAAGGAGGGGAGCCCCCGGCTGAACTGCAGCCCCGCGTGCTGATGGACAGGTGGGTCCAGGACATGCTGAGGACAGTGTCAGCCACTTACCACCAGCTCTCCTCAGTGCAGGAGAACAAAATCCCCAAGATGGATAAGCAGCTGGGAGTGCTGCTGCGCCCCACGGAGTGGAACACAGGGGACCTGGTAATGTATCGAGGGGTTAGAGAGAAGAACCAGGTGTTGGAACCCCAGTGGATGGGGCCCGTTAGGGTCGTGAACAAGGCCAGCCCCTCCGTGTACCAGGTAGAAATCAGAAAGGGGACAAAAAGGCAGGGGAAGTGGCTCCATTCTTCACAATTGAAAGCATGGAAGGGAAACTAACGGGGCTGGAGAGCCCGCCTTGCTTATGTTTTGCAGATAAAGGAAAATGGAAGGCGATTGTGACCGGCGGGAAGGGCGAACTTCGTGGCATCACCAGCCTTGTTTGTGCTGCGGGGAAAATGCTTTCAAATATGTGATTGCAGGATTTGCTTTGCTTTCTGGTATGTGCATAGCGCTGAGCACCCAGTGTGCCCAACCAACACATCAGCACCTTGAACACGCAGTCATTCGTTCCCACTTGGAAAGGCACCACGTCAGACATGCTGCAGCCCAGCACAGGACTAAGAGGTACACACAAGCTGGGACCGATTGGCCCTGGTCTCAAGCTTACATAAAACATACAGGAAGCATGGGGTTAAATTCTAACACGGGCTTAAATTTGTCAACGGTGGTTATGCATGGGACAGAGGTGTACTTGGAAAATGAGTGGAGCTGGGATAGCACAAACAGGCTTCCACAGCTGCTGGGGAGGGTGGGACAGCAAATAAAGGTGGGGTGCAGGCTAATTAACGCATCCACTCACCAACCAGTAAATCAAATCTCTGTAACTGAAGTAAAAACTAATAAGAATCAGAAAAAAAACTGTGCTGTGGAAAAATTGGACTGCTGGTACAACTTTACTTTGGTCCAGCCAGTCTTTGTGGTCTGCCTCTGGGCAGAACACAGCATGGGGCTGTCCTTTAAATTCAAGATCAGCACCATGACACCCTCCTTTGCTGCCGTTAAGATCTCAAAGTGCCATTTTTTGGCCTGGCATGCAGCCCCGTATATTGAAATTGGCAACCAGGTAAAATTGGAAATTAAATACTCCCAAGAAAGTGTAACTGATCCAATGCAAATTGATGGCACCACTGTGACTGTAACTGCCCCGAACGGCCACAAGTGGGTTGTTCCAGTGAGCTGCTTCCACCAGAACAAAACACTGAATAGATCTGAATTAGGCATGGAAGCTTCATGGTACAATCAGGATTATGGACGCTGTCCACACCTGCTCATAACCCTCCAGGTATGGTGTCAAGGAAACCTGAATGTAGAAATGTCCCACGAGCTTGGAGGAAAATGGTGGATAGGAGGCCCTGAAGGATTTAAAAAGGAGTTTTCCATCCTTGCTGTCTTGCGCCCTTTTGTTTCCAAAATAGGTCCTTATGTAGTGAAGAAAAATCACATCCAAGAGCTGTTGACCGGCCCTGTCCGGTCACTGAAGAAGGTGGTGTTGTCTCTGTCCACTGTTAATATTTCCTCCATCAGACCACACTGTGCCCCCTTCCTATCCACCCTCCACACGGGCTGGCTGGCGTGGCTGCACAGCCGCTCCCTCCAGGGCACCCGGGCCAGGAGAGACCTGCTGGCCACAGCGCTGGGAGGAGGAGGTGCTGGGCTGGGAGTCCTCAACAGCATGAATGCTGAGGTCTTGGCAAACAAGCTGGAGGCTGTCACCTCGGGTGTGCAGAGCCTCTTCAAGCCTCTGAATTCATCCCTGACCAGCCTGGGGATGGGGCAGTGGCTCGTGTCAGAGGTGTTGCCCACATGGGAACAAATAGACGAGAAAGACCATCAAGTGCTGTTGCGAGCGCTGGGCATTGAACAAAGTAACGTATCCCTTGCTCTGAGCTGCATCCAGGCCCAAATGTGGGTGCAGAGTGTCGTTGCAGGTATCCTGAGAGACGGCGACAACGGCGTCCTCCCCACCGAGATCCGAAAGATCGTGTGGGACTCGGCCACAGAGAAGGAGCGGCAGCTCCAAGCCTGGTGGAGGCTCGTCAACTTCACCCATGACCAGGCCCTCAACGCAGTCATTGCCCACGTCCTCACCGTGGCGGAGGCTCGCATAGAAAAGGTCTACCCCATCGTGGCCCTGGGGGTTAACACAAACGGGTCTGTGGTCTACCCCCTGGACCACCGCATGTGGGCGAGGGTGTCTGGTGGGAAATGGCAGACGGTAGATCTGGAAGCCTGCATTTTGGAAAGGGGGCTGGGATTCATATGCGAAGATGATGCCCTTAAGGCGAGTGACGTGTGCTTTGACACCAAGGAAGGGGTATGTCATTTTGAGATCAATCCCCAGAGCAGTAATAAAACCATGCTCGTGTACGTAGGCAAAGGGTGCGTGTGCTTCAGAACGATGTGTAAATACGTGCAAATTAATGAGGCTTATAACCAGACTGTGTTTAACAACTCAAATATGTGTGCTTGCAATGTAGCTACTATTAGAGGCTGTGATTTTGTGTATAAACCACCTGTGTTTACTAGCCAGTTGCTAATCAGAAACTACACCTTGTATCGTAGTATAACCCCCACCCCTATCGGTATGGATTTGTCACTTGTAAATGCAATGTTAGAGCATGAAAATTTACAGCAGCTCTTAGAAAATGCCAAGGCCAAAGCTAAAAAGATCCTAATAACTGTTCACCATGATGGCAATGTTATAAAACAGGTAATGGAGCGAATTAAGAGGGTGGGAGATCATCACTGGTGGGAAATTTTTTTTGGCTGGTCCCCCACGGCCACTGGCGTTTTCAACGCGCTGCTGCACCCTGTTGTAGTTATACTGCTAATGCAGATCGGTGTGTGCTTTGCCATGGTAGCCACTTGTTACTGGATAAGGCAGGTGAGGCTCTGCATTGAAAACCAGGTGAATTCACTGGAGTTTGCCAAGCGCCTCCTTCCATAGTCAAGGGCAAGACTGGGTTGGCCTCTGTGTTTGCCACCAAGAAGAACTTCTGGCTCCGCTGTTGGCTGCAACCCAGTAGGCGTTGAGCGGTGGAGACACATGCCATGCCAGACCTTGATGCGAAAGATGGTCTCCTCTGTTATTAGAGGGCCATCCAGGAGAGGACAGGCCAAGCAGAGTCGCAGAATGGTTGAGGTTGGAAGGGACCTCTTGAGTCCAAAACCACCTGCTCAAGCAGAGTCACCTAGAGCAGAGTGCCCAGGCTTGGATCCACCTGGGCTTTGACTATCTCCACAGATAAGAGACTCCATAACCTCTCTGAGCAAACCTGTGTCACTGTTTGATCACCCTCACAGTAAAAATGCTAGAGTTAGGATAAGTAGCTTGTTTTTGAACCTCTCATTCCCAAATGCTAATGCAAAGAAGCTGCTCTTGTGTGATTTAAGAGTCCTTAAGCAGAGGAGATGGGGGTAAAGAAAGCCAAGGACAGTGTTTTTGGAAGAAAAGAGAAGAAAACGTAACACCTGATCTTGGCAAAACACCCATTGAAGACAGTAGGGGTGTGACCAGCCTCAAAGACTTGGAAAGACGGTAAAAGATGAGCAGAACCGGACACCCCACAATCACCTTGGGCTTACAGGAGCTGAATCCACATGGACCTTTGCAGCAACGACCTCCAGGTTCCCAAGACTCCCAGGGTGTCTGGCCAATAGATTGGTGAGATCTTGTTTTTGGAGCCTGGACATCACCGCTTTGCTTTGCTTAGTTGTGCATGTACTCAATAAATCTGCCTGTTAGAGAATGGACTGTCTGTCTGTTCATTCAGTCGCCGTCTCCCAGCTTCTCACTGCCCAGGCTTGTAGCTTTGGCTACGCTGGTAAAGAGAAACTCTGGTAAAAGGAAAAGGTGTGGGTTATTTCTCTTCTATAGGCCCAAATCCCTCACTTGCTTTTTGTCTGCATAATATTCACTGAAACACAAAGATTCCTCCCTTGGGCTGAAGAGTGGGGCCCTGAGCCCAGTGCACAGACCCACTCCCCTCTCCCATTCTGCCCCTCCCATCCTGTATCACTCCCCTGCCTCTGAATCCAGAATACATATGGGGGTCTCAAACTATTTTAAAACATTGGAAATTTCAAAAACTAGATCAACCACCTAATTTCCAGCCCATGTTTTTGATCTCATCTCAGAGGTTCTGCTCTCTCTCTGAATGGGGCAAAAGTTAGGGGGGTTATACAGACAAAAAGCCCTTTGCAATCCAGGATGAAATAAATAGGTAAAAGCCTTTAACCCAGCAGGAACTGGAACAGAAAGGTACCAAACACATAATTTAACCTAAGGAGCCTGTTCTCCATCAGTTAAAAACTGAGAAATGAGGTTAAAACTCCACTTTTCACAATCACCAAGAAGTGCAAAGAAACAGTATATTGCTGTAGCACAGGTTTTTAAAAGAAATGCAAAACTTCATTAAGGACATTTCTCCTTAAAAACACAGGTTACAACTGAGCTCATGAAAATGTGAATAAATAAATTACTGTCTAAACCCTCAAGAACCTCAAACACACTCCCTTCATCCCTGGGATGGGAGGCTGAACTCTCCCTACAGCCCTCCCACCTGTCTGGGAAACAGCCAGTGCCTGGTCCCCTCTGTGTTTTGCTGCTCCCTTCATTTTTCCCATCACAAAGCCTCACAAAAAACACATGGTTATTTTGGTTAAAGCACGTTTCTTACTTGCTAACACTTTACATGTTTCATGAAAATTAATTTCCCAGTGAATAATTACCCTTTCATGCAAAGCCTCTACCCCTTGAACCTGTTTTGGGAGCCTGTAGGGGAAAAAGGAACCACAGAAAATTCACGTTATCCACTCTTCAGTCCCAAACTTGCACCGTGAGAGAGTGGCACAGCACAGGTCAACCGTGGGATGATGGTATGGCCATAGGGTAAGGGGCTCCTGCATCTGCACACAGTTTTTAGCTGAGCACAGACCCCTGCACGGCTGCTGGATGTGGCAGCAGCATCCTCTGCAGCTGCACCGAGCTGCTGCTCTCTGAAGAGCCAGCACACGTGTGGCCTTGGAAAGTTATTATGAAGTTCCCCCCCCTTCACTGTCATTTGTTTATCACCACAAACCAAGGAGGGCTGTTTGCACAGTAGCAGCTGCATGACTGTGGCTGTGACACATTTGGGGTGCAGCCTGGGGGCAGGACCCCAAGCCAGAGGCTTTGTCTGCTTTTCCAGCAGTTTCAGCAGGTCCTACAAAAGATTCTACCCAAACTTGTCTGCTTTTCTGAGCTAAATGGGTAACACAACTGGATTTATTCCCTGGTGGCTTTACCCCTGTGCTCTCTGCTCTGGGGCAGGGGGCACTCTGTCTGTGTAGTACCTGCAAGCTGTGGCCTGTGGAAGCCCCAAACCCATCAGCAGCATTTTGACCCAAGTCACTCTCCACTGTAAAACTTTGACTTCAGACTCAAGGCTTGGCCATGACTCTCCTTTTTCTGCTCTTTCCCTCTCTTTTTTCCCTCTTTCCCACCTCTAACTTCCACCACCAGGTGCTTTCCACATCCCTTAAAACCAGTTTTCTTGCTTATTGAGCATGACTGTCAGTAAAGATTGTCCTTCAGGCGTGAGAAAGCCCCAGGGACAGAGTGATACAGTGAGGTAAGCACAGTGTACTACATCCTGGCTGATCATGGTTTATTATGTACGGGCACGATGGAAGAAATGAGGTTTAGAAGGAGGTATAAAGAAGAGCATCAGGGCTTAGAGGCACAATGAAGAGAGCTGGTTTGAGAGCTATAACCCTGGGTAGCTCATTTGGAATGTGGGACAGATTCTCGCTTGTGTTGATTTTTCTCTGCTTCAGAGAGCCCCACAGAAATTCTGTGATGTGCCAGCACTCAGCATGAAGGGAGTTGCTTGATTTATTCCTCACAGTAGCCTCAGGAGGTGATCAGATATACATCAGCCATGCTCAGAAGGGTCATGAATAACTCAGCAGGGAGTTAGTTTACTCTTAGGAGTGGTGAAATGACTGAAGTTGTATCCTGCACTATTATTGGTTCACTCATTTTCCTGAAACATAAACCACAACAGAAACAATGTCCAATTCTGACAGTTATCTATCATTAGCATGACTGTTGATTTTGGCAAAGCTAACACGAGAGTATCATTAAGAATTAGGCCTTCTACAGCACGGGGCAATCAAAATACCCTCATTCCTCCAGGTGCTCTCAGCAGCTTCACCAGTGGATGAGAGTCACAGGTACTTGGAAAGAGAACAGAAAGACATGAAGGTAGTTGGAATAGTGCAGGCTGGAAGATACATGGGGGGAAAATATCTGCCTTAAAAACCCTTGCATTATCCTTGCTCTCCACTAGCAGTAATGCTGCAAAGATGCCTGCTTGCCTATGTTGTCCTGAGCAAATGGCATCAGAATGTCTGTAAAACACTGGTTAAAAAAAACCCAAAAAACAACTTATTTGCCTTAACAGCACACCCACTGATGGACAAGAAAGCTTTACCACAACAGCAGTGGTATGTCTTTCCTCACTTCCTTCATGCTTGATCAGAAACCTCATTGATGATCTTAACCCAGTGATTTGCCAGAGCTAACACAGAGCACTAAAATCACAATGAAAGATGACGCAGCTGTGAGAAGAGTGTTGGAGAGCGGGTAAGGCCACGCAGGTGAGGGAGGGATGGACACCAGCGTGTTCTCTCTGCCCCCTTTCCTTCACCAGCTGGTGCTTCTCACCGTTTTGAGCACAGAGTGGGAAGATGAAAGGCGAGCAGTGCACTGGTGTTCACACCCCGTGAGCCCCCCCTGTTTGCACTACACAGCAGGCAGAGGGCTGGCTCTGCTCAGGCTGGGTGACACCACACCTTCACCACAGGCACAGCGCTGGGGTCGGCACCCAGCACCCCTGCACGTGTGTGGTTTGATTGCTCCATTTGTTGAGCTGGGGGGAAAAAAAAAAAAAAGAGAAGAATAAAAAGAGCTGCAAACAAACCAGAAGGCAGGCAGCGAAGCAGCTGGCATCACCTCCTCTGTCTGATTTGAGAGGGACTTTTCTTAAAGCAAAGCCCTTCCATAAAATCCTCTCATTTTAAGGGCACTTCTAAGGAAATGAGTCTGTCTGCTTGCTTAAGCTGTGAGTACAGGGCCCCTCAGAGAGTGACATGGAATAATTTAGTAGGGAAGAGACTAATCCTGTAAGTTTACAAAAAATGTCATAGTAGGTGCTTGAACTAACATAATGCCAGCTGCTGACCATTCACAGAAGCACTCAAAATCCAGATTTGTTATAAATCTGATGTTGTTTTGCAGGATACAACTCTGGTATCACGGTGTTGATTTCGTATCAGCTTCCTAGGTATTCTCGTCCACCCTGAGCGTGCATCAGGGAAGGAGCCCATGTGTGGAGGAATTGCTGATGGGCACTCAAATTTGAGCACTGAATGTAATACGGGTGCCTTACCAAGGGGCCCTGAGGTCTCTGCATCATGGGCACTGCTGACAGGAGCTACGGGCGAAGGGAGCTCTGTGCACACACAGTCTCACTGAAGGCAAGCCCAGGTGCTGCCTGAGGGGAACCCACATGAGCTGAGTGCATCCGGCCTGGTCTCCTCATCTGGACTCATGTGAAAATGCAGCACCAAAACTCCTGTTGACACCAAGGAGTGGGCAAAAGAGCCAAACCTGGCCAGCTGCTGAGAAATTTCGCATTTCAGTGGTCACACACCACTTTGCCCGAGTGACTCATCTGTCCAAACAGAGATAAAAGGAGTTTTCTGGTGTCGCAGCAACACTGGGAGTGCAAAGCAAGAGAGAGCACTTTACTGGGGTGAAGTTGAGCAAGGCAGAACAATTTGCTTTATGATTCTTTTAAGCACGAGACATGACTACTGCCCCAACATAAGAAGTATATGGAGCTATTAGAGTGAGTCCTGAAGAGGCCACGAAGATGCTCAGAGGGCTGGAGCACCTCTGCTGTGGAGACAGGCTGGGAGAGCTGGGGTTATTCATCCTGGAAAAGAGCAGGCTTCAAGGGGACTTTCTAGCACCTTCCATCACCTAAAGGGGCTACAAGAGAGCTGGAGAGAGACTTTTGACGAGGTCGTGGAGTTATGGGAGAGTGGGGAATGGCTTCACACTGCAAGAGGGTGGATTTAGATTAAACCTTAGGAGGAAATTCTTTACTGTGAGGGTGGCAAGGAATTGGACCAGGTTGCCCAGAGAAGCTTTGGATGCCCCATGCCTGGAAGTGTTCAAGGCCAGGTTGGACGGGGTTTGGAGAAGCCTGGTCTAGTGGAAGGTGTCCCTGCCCATGGCAGGGGGGCTGGAACTAGATGGTCTTTAAAGTCCCTTCCAACCCACACCTATGATTTCAAAAGGCAGAAGACAGGGTAGGAAAGAACCCGGCTGATGCTGAAGGACCCCCCAGTTTCTCTCATCATGCCCTTGAGGCACAGACTTCATTTGCACATGAATTCAAATCAGTGTAAGGATACAGATGTCAGAGTTTTGATTAACACTGAGGAGAACCTGTATGTTTACCACTGACATGTCACTGACATAGAAATCATGATTCCTGCTGACTGCGAAAGGTTTTGCCATTGTGGCTCAGAAATAGCATCAAGAGAGATTGATGTAATGCAGCTCTAAAGGAAACATTTTGATGGAAAAAGCCTAGCTGTGAGCAAGAGGTATCAAAGTCAATATATTCCTCACACGTCATGATATTATTGATAATTGTGGTTCAGCCTGCGGAACTTGAATTTATAGTGCAGATGGTTGGGAAATATTTAGCACTTAGCTTTGGGAAAAACAACTTCATTTCAGTTGTTAGGTTAGTGCTCAGAACATTGCTGGGAACAGTTTCATTTTTAATTCTTAGAAATCCTACTTCACTTTAAAGGTTTCTTTTAAGTCTCTCCTCTCTCCTATACAGAAACATTTTCAGTTTTCCCCACAGCTCTCAGAGAGAGAAAAAACCCAAACAAACCACTTCTTTCACAATTCCTCTATTGAGAATCTGGTTTTATTTCAAACTTTTCATGTCTCAAGTGGAGAAACAGCAAGGACCTGAACCTGTCAATGCAAGAAGAAAAGGCTTGTGGTTTGGCAAGTATTGTTAAGTATCAATCCTGCAACGAAGCCCAAACTGTGAGACCAGTGGTACCCAGCACACTGTGCAAGGTGGGCTCCCGCAGGTGTTCAGGACTTGTGGAGATGTCAGCACTTGTGGAAGTTCTGATTCATACCCACACTCACCCTTCCATGCTGCAGCAGGAGTGACTGACAGCACACACCCAGGAGCAAAGCTGGGCAGTCAGTTTGTTGTAGCTCTCTTAAATGAAAAGAGGATTTTCCTAAATTCAATAGGAATCAGTGCCTAAATCTTTGCTTTGCTAGAAAAAAAAGTGGTTGAAATAGCACTTCATTGTTTTCAACTGTAAATTGAGCTCTGAAATGGAGATGAGGAACACTGTTGCTCTTTTTCCAAAGCTGTACCAGAGAAAGATTTATGGCACTATACTTATTTATAGTTTCCTATTCATTATTTTTTTTGTAACCCATTTTGTGACACTTGGAAGAGCTCATCTGGCACCACATTCGTGACAGGTTGTAAAATCACAGGAGAAGCCTGTTTTCATCTTGATGTTCTGGCAGATAAACACAGCCATTAAACACACTGTCAGCTTCCATGCTGTGGGATAGCAGTGCTGAAAAAAATCTTTTAATTTAATTAAACTGTCATAGTTCTCCAACTCTCTCAAACAACTGTTTTACACCGTGATCTGACTCCACAGACACACGGTACATTTGAGATGCAGCTCAAGGTGTTGTATTTGGGTGACTTACGCTGATTTTGGTTGGATATCTCTCAGTCTCTATAGAAACATGCTTGGTCAAGTTGGGAGAGTGGATGTGCCAAGGATATGGCTCATCAGCCAACAGTGGGGTCAGCTTGGCAGGCGCTGGTGTTCCCCACGTGCCTCTGAAAACATAGGCTGAGTTCAGGGCACACAAGGCAACTTCAAGTTCTCCCTTTCTTCACGAGATTTCAGATGAGAACCTTTCACTGTGGAAACAACTTTTTGCTCACCTCACATGACTCAGAGATGTCCTGTTTCAGTTGTGGCCTCTTTCGGACAGACCCTGCAACTAGTCATGAAACCAAAGTATAAAAAGTTGTAAGAAGGGAAACAAGCTATAAAAAAGTGACACTAATTTGCAGATTAACACATTCATGTCACTCTTTGTAGGACAGTGAATGTCACAGCTCTGTTCAGAGATGAGTATCTGGGCTCCACCGTGTTCATTGAACAAGCAATTCCAATGCTTTCAGGCATCTCCTGTTCTTCCTGCTCCCTCAAAAGAGTGGTCTCACCTCCCTCTAGTGTCAGCTGCCCTTTTGGGAAGTTTGAGCCAATCTGTTTGTCTGTGAGTGATAACACAGGGACATAAGGACGTCCCAGGAATGGTGACCTCCAGGAGGAAGGAGGGAAGCTGGCAGCAGTAGCAGTCTGCTTCAGGGGCACAGCAATGGCAGGAGAAATCTGCCAGAATCCCCTTCTGCACCATTTGTGGCTGAAACAAGAGGCCTTGGAAGAAGTAGTTACTTGATCCCAGGTGACCTGGTGAAGCAGGGACAGAGACAAAATTGAGATGCAGGAGTCTTCATTCAAGCTCAGTCTTAAGCAGCAGCTTTAACCTTGTTTTTGCTCCCTGTACACAATTCTACCTTGTCTTTTGGTTGTGCAGCAGTTCTTTCACAAAGCCAAGCAGTACACAAGTTTACCAAACAAGGAGACAGATCAAATTTAGTGCTGTTGAGCCTTCACAGAGGAACCCTTGTACCTGCACAGGACACTGTTGGTTCCAAGGGGTCTCCAGGCAGATCTGCAAGTCTTTCTGATCAGATCTGTGGCCCCATTTGTTTCTCAAATCAGAACTGTAATGCTTTGGTAGCTTTAATGGGAGGAAGAGATGAACAGAATTAGCTTTCACTACAGACATTGTGGATTCCCTTGTCTCTAAGAAGTGAAAAAAGATGTATTTAATGAATGGGTAAATAAAGTCATCAGTCACCTGCCTAGTACTTTAAAATGTCTAGCACATAGATACCTGCTGCTACAAATGTGAGAGAATAGGAACAGGGAGATGAGGAATCACATGAACAATAACCATTATTTATGACCTTAGAGAATTGGTTATCACCTACCTTAGTTAGAGCTGTAAGTTACTTCTGCTAGATGAGAATCTGCTGTGTCTCATTTACAGAATTTAAATCATAGATTGCTCATTTTTTTAATGGAAAGGTGGCAAGAACATTTCTTTTGAGACCTCATCTTTCATGTTACCAAGAAACTTTGTTTAGAGTTAGTTCTACACAGTCTATGCAACCACTTTTCAGTGGGTGAGCAAGGAGGGTGTGGAGTTCGTGTACAGATTTAGGAATGATCACTGAACGTACCAAAACCATTTCTGTGTTCTGCCAAATCATGCTTTTTTCATATTTTCAGGGGTCTTAATCTCCTCCTCCTGACTTCCAAAAGTGCAACTCCTGTTTCAAAAGCAAGTAAATTGGCACTTATTCCCCTTCAATTAGTATGTTCATGGTGTGCAAGCATAGTACTACCTTGTGGCCTTTTTTGTCTGCTGGAAGCTTTTCTTAGTCTAAGTTTTGTTGCGGCCACGTGGCCTATGGGACCTTATAGAGCAAGAGTGCCCTACTAATAATCGTGAAAGACACTGGCCAAATTTGCACAGCCCTGTGTGACAGAGTGGCATAAATATCAGAGAGGCCTTACAGTGCTAAAATTGGTGTCCTGAGAGAGGAGACAGTCAGTATTTGTCTTACAGGTGAGACAAACTGGAGTGTGGTCCAGCTTATCCTTATAGCCAAGAGCACTTGAAAACCTCCTCAGTAACAGCACAGGAAAATACGGGCAGCAGCTGGCAGCTTACAACAGCTCACAGCTGTCACCAACAGTCAGTGCAAGTAAATTACGATTGAACTCACTCTCTGCAGAAGTAAATGATGAGAAAAGCAGTTATTAACTTGTGACTTTAGACTCTCAACAGACAAGCAAGAGCCAAGGAAAGCCAGGGAAAGTGTCCTTGGAAAGGTCAGATCTGAGCGAGGAACAAGAGCCACTGAAGAAAGCAGAGGCATTTTCAGCTTCAAAAAAAAAAAAAACCCAGGAGAGATTAGGAAGGGCGACCAGAACAAGAACCCCGTGTATACTTTGACCTTAAAGCTTAATCCCCGTGGACCTCAGGGTTGAGGTTCCCAGGGCTCCCATCCAGGGAAATGTTAGTGGCACCTACATGTCTCTGCTCAGCTTTGTTTAGTTGTTCAGTTTGTCTGCTAGAGGAGGGACTAAGTTACTTGACAGCTCAGAGGCTGACTACTCAGATAACTTAGCAGCAGCAGGGAAAATCTAAATCCAAAATTGCAATCAATCGCAAAATAGAAATTCTTAAAAAACAAAAAAAAGCGGACTACATTATTTTTCAGGGTTTTTCAACCTACTTCTTATACTCGCAGAAGTAAATCTAAGACAAATCAGAGGGAATTCAAGGTTTTGAGGACCCTGGTCTTTATTCCATCCCACACCACAACAGCCCACAACAGAAAGTTTCAGCTGGGAGGATTTACTGAGCGCAGCAGCTCAGCACAGGTGCCTCTACAAACAGACTAACCCCGGGGAAAGCACAGTCACAGTGGTGCAAAGCAACAGTGTGATGGCTTTCAGATTCCACATCAAGGCTCAGAGGAGCTTTCTTGCAGCCTGAAGGCTAAACAGAGTCTTCTGAAATTGCTTTTAAATTACCACTTTTTGGAACTTTAATGCATTTACTCGGTCCAGCAGCTTTCAGTAGAACATCACACAGGCTTCAGATCCTCCCACAACCCCAGCTCTGCAGAGTGCAGGCTGACAAAGCAATTCCCCTCTTTCTCTTGCCTTTCCCTGCCTGCCACAGGCCCTGTAGAGACTAATGTGTTTTAATGTCCGTGGCTTATTGAAGTTCTCACCTGCGAGTCCTGGGAGCAGCACAAGAGCTTGAGCCCATCATGGAGTTGTAGAATCGTAGAATGGTTTGGGTTGGAAGGGAATTTTAAAGATTATCTAGTCCAACCCCTTGCACTAGACCAGGTTGCTCAAAAGCTCCATCCAACCTGACCTTGAACACTTTCAGAGTGGGGGCATCCACAGCCTCTCTGGGCAACCTCTACCAGCGTCTCACCACCCTCACAGTGAAGAATTTTTTTTCCTAATACCTAATTTAAACCTTCCTTCTTGTTTAAAGCCATTGCCACTTGTCCTATCATTCCATGCCCTTGTCAAAAGTCCCTCTCCAGCTCTCTTGTAGCCCCTGTGGGTACTGGAAGGTGCTAAAATGTTTGTTTGAATAACAAATCTATCTTCATTCCAGCATTCCTCCTGTACATTTCTTTGAGTGAATGAAGCAGAACATAGCCTCATGATAATAATTAATTTTGTGTATTGCACCTTCTCTGCGACTCCTGAAAGAAATTAAAAATCAGGATTACAACGATAAAAATCTATTAGATAATGTACATTTTACAACCATTTCCACATTTAATGGACTCATTTTTCACTTACAACCAGGTAAACAAAAAAATCAAACCAAACCCCCAACAGCAAATAACATCTGGAATCAAAAACCTTTTACATTCCCCATTTAAACCTGACAAGTCTGGGAACACTGTAGTATTTATGTATTGTCCCAGAAGAATAACAGAAACGTCAGTAGTGGGCATCATTGATATTACAAAGAAGCTGTGCATTTTAGTGAAATTTTTATTAGTACTCTGTAAGCTACTGACCCATATTTGTGGTATATTCCAGAAGAGAATATTCCAGTCTATATTACAGACTGTCACACTCACTGCCATGGCTGCTGCACGTGTAAGAAAGATGACTGAAAAGTGTTGCCAACCTACTGCTAAAATATTTCTGCAGAAAGGCCTTTTCTTGCTTCCAGATTGGACTAAAACCTTTGCTTAAAACAGAAGTCACAGTATGGTACAAACCAGTGGAGTGAGTCTACAAACAGAATGCATTTCTTAAAGCTAAGCAAAACCTTTATCAATATTCAAAGACAGACTCATGTCAGGGTAGGTTCTCTTTTGTTTTGATATTTGGCTGAGGTATTCAAAGACAGACTCATCTCAGGGTAGGTTCTCTTTTGTTTTGATATTTGGCTGAGGTTTCTTATTATCCTTTTTGCTTTCTTTCTCTGGGGGAGGTGGGGTTTGTCCTTAAGTCTTTTGTCCTTATAAGTTCTTGACTTCTTCTTATTTACCAAGTCTAGCTTAAATTTAATTCTCTTTTTATTCTCATTTTCTTTACCACAATCTGCACCTTCACTTATTTTTCTTTCATTTCTGCCTTGTGGCTTCTTTTTTATACTCTGGCTCTTCACTGATGTGTTCTTCTTTGAAATGTTTTATCTGAGATTCCTGTTCATTTCTGTAGGAGCTGGTAGAAGTTTCAGCAAGCACAAGTCTGTAGTTGTAGTTTAGATTCTGACTGGCTGGAGCTCTTACCTGTGATGGTGGCCACCTCAGATATTTTCTCTTCTTTACAGTATCCCTTCTTAGAGAGACAATTAGGTGTCTTTTCTAGTGCATGCTCACAAGCTGATAGCCAGCTTGGCAATCTCTTTTCCCCACTGTTCGTAGGAGACTCTTTTTTTGAGAAAAGGCTGGAATGCTGGCCTTGCTCACACCTCAACTTTGAAGATACAACCTCACCAAGGTCACTTCCCCCTTAAAAGTTTTCATCTTGAAACTCTTCCTCTTTTTTTTTTTTTTTCTAAATCCCTTCTTGGTTGTAGATCTCACCTTTTATGAACTTCAACACAAGCTGTTAATTCATCTTGAAAGGAGCAATGGGTTTTCTTTGATTTCTCCGTGAGGTTGACAAGCGCTGTTTGTCTGCATAAATTGGACAGAAAGTTAGTCAATAATACTGACCCATTTGCTTAGCATCTGTTGAGTTTAAAAAAAAAAAGTATTTCCAGAATTAGGAAAAAGCACATTCCAGGTGTGTTGTTCCATGTAACTACATGGACCCTGTTACACATGATTATATCTGTAAAGCTGCAGTTATAGGGCACAGAATCCACTCTTTGTGAAAACACTCTGATTAACTGGTCTCCAATTAACTGCAGATAAGAAGCAATTATGTTACCTACTGACTATCAAGTAATAAAATTACTAATTTCTTTGGGATTCATTCTACTGAACAGCTGCAGTTCAGTAACTTCCAGCAAACTGTGTGACTCCACAGCAGAAACAAAACCGAACAGAATCAACCAACCTGGACTGCTAAAAAACCCAGACAAGATAAATGTGCTCCCAAGGCACAACTCTCTGTCAGTTTCTATTCTACTCTCCTTTCCTCAGACTGAAAGATAAAGTGTTTAGATGATGAAGATATACCCCGTGGAAAGGGCAGCTCCAAAGACCCATCCCTTAAATGTGTCCTGGTCTTCCTTAATTCACCACCTTTATACAGTCATTTTGTTAAACTGTAGATAGAAGTTTCCTGCATTCCTATTTTGGGGGGTTCTAATTCTGTTCACTAAACAAACATTTAAAACCATATAATTTCTACATCAGTCTCTTGAGGTTATATTATTACCGTGGCTTCACTTAAAATTTTTCAGTGATCAAACTTGATCTTACAGGCCTTTTCCAACTTAAATAATTCTATAAAATGTCTTATCAAAACGCTTTACGTCTGGGGAAATTTGATGTTTAGCCTTCTTGCACAGCACTCTCTGGGAAGTACACCTGAAATCACCACCAAATCCACTCTGCAATCAGCAGTCTGCAGCCCTCTCCTGGGTGAAATGGAAAGTACAAGAGCTATCACCTATCCCATAAATATGCCAAATGTAAGATACCAGCAGATGAATCATGAAAACAAGATAATTTATGCAGACTTGGCACTTTTTGGGATTAAGGTCTTCTTTGCCTTGTCAATAGGAATGTTTAGGTTCAGACCATTTCCTTCTAGGCTGAGCACTGAAGATGTACTGGGTGCTGCTACCCCCCAGGGAGCAAAATAAGTGGGAAAACTGCAAAGGTTTAAGGCCCTTTCCTGGGCTTGTCATTGAAGATACAACTATGGGAACTCTAGGACTGAATCTCAGTCACAGCACGAGGTTTAAGTGGGCAGTGCCTCTTAAAACCAGTAAAGCAAACAACAACAAAAAACCCCAAACCCAACCCCAAACCAAAAAAAGAAACCATGAACTGGCCAAAGTCACTTAGCAGGCCATGGGGCTCATGAAAAAAATCTGAAAGTACAAACTACAGAAGAGCAGCAACAAAAGAGTTATGGACTAACTTAACCCCGTGCTTGCTTCCTTTCATGTGAGACTGGTACATTTCTGTGGAAGTGTGATGTTACATACTGGGCATGAGTAATAACCAGCCTCAAGTGCTGAAAAAAAGAGGAGTCTGTAGGATAGAGAGACCTGCAAAAGAGAGGCAAAACTCAAAGCACGCCGTGATCCCATCCCATGAAAGAGTCCTGACACTGACACAAACAATGTCTATAGATAGAGAGAGTCTCTGCTGCAATGTTACACAAAAATTTCTGAATTTATAAATATATGAATTTGATGATGAACAACGGCCAGGAGCCTCCTTGTTTGGAGCTTCTGCATTCTGTAGTACAAGTCATCCAGAAATACTCCCTTCAAACAGAGAAGTGAAAGATGGACACAGTAACTGGAGTTGATCACACAAGAAAATCCAAGGACTTAGTTCTGGGCATTAGGTGAAATCCCTCCTTGCACCCCAAATGCATGAATCGCCAATGTTTGTAGAAAAAAGGCGTTTACAGAGGAAAATTGCACCAGTTTGCTCAAGGGTACTGAACTGTAAGAACAGCTGCCTAGAGAAAGATAGATAGAACAATATTCTCTATTGAAAAAAACCCCAAACCCACAAAATACCACAAAAAAACCCCAAACCAAAGCCCAACTAAAAAAGCAGGCTAATTGCACCGTCTATGAAATGCTACTATCATGGGCATTATTCACTCTATTTGAACCTGCACAGCTTCTCACTGGAAAACGTGTATTTGTTTCAAAGAGAGACTTCTTTATATGAGTTAAGGACAGTGCTCTGTGTGTATTTTCCTTGACTTAGCACTGAACTGCACAGCATTCTTGGCAGACAAAACCCAACCACGTGTCACACTACAAAAAAAAAAACCCCTAAAAACAGTGGAACATCAAAACCTAAAAGCATTATAATGTGAAATTAAAAATGAGGTTTTGTTCACCTTTTTTCCTTGGGTGACTACTGCCATGAAAAGATTGAATTGCAGGGAGGAGAAGTCTGGCTGGCTAAGTAACATCTATTGTGCCTCCTGGAGCCATCCTGAACCCTGCTGTGTCCTTGTTCTCAAAAAACCCATTTTGCAGTGGGTGATGAATTGCATTAAAATAATATTCCAGAGACAGCTTTAAATACTACTTTTCCTTGTTATAACAAGAGCCATTTTCATTCTTCAGTAAAAAATAAGAAAAGGCTGACAAGACTTAAGATTCTTTCTTCTTTGTAGATTCGTCTCATCTTAGTTCTTTTTTCATTGTCGTTTCTCCTTCTCATTAAGTCCATTTCCACCTCTGAACACTGTAATCCCTCTGTTTGGACTCAGTCTTTGTCAATAAAAAATTATGCTACAGCTGAGTCAGCAGTGATGAATGCAGAGCTACAACAATCTCCTACCTCAGTCTAACACATGTAGTTCGTTAAACCAAATAACTGGGCTCCCCCAAGAGAGAAATATTTTCAAAAACAAAGACACAGAGTTCCCAACGTTTGCCTCGATTTTGGAACCTTAGAGGTTTTCTCTACTCAGATTTTCTGCATGGCCACAAGATGATGATGCTGATGAACACATTTGACATGAAACAGGCAGGGTTCCCAAACAGTGACTTGGCTGGGGAAGGCAGAGCAGCACCATGAGCAAGGCAGTGTCACCTGCTTTAATGCGCCTCTTGGCATTCCCCTGCTGTTCCTTTAGCAAACAGCACTGGAGCTCAGTTCCAGATTTGCCAGCAGAGCACAGCCAAGCACAGCACAACCTCAGCTGCTTTCCTTAGCCCAAACAAGGCCAGAACGTCCTGACCCACAAACGGATACAGCAGCTGCTACTGAAGTTGGTTGGAAGCACAGCACCTTCAGAAGTGCTGGGTAACCACTTTAAAAAGCCCTGAGCTGGTATAATTTCAGCCTCAAACCACATGAAAAAAATGTACAAATAAGTGCAGCCTTTTTCTTTTTATTTCTGTATACTTTGTGGATTTTTAGGCAAATATAAATATACCTGTATCGATCTATATATATCTCAGGCAACGTATTTATACATGGTCTTTTTACAAACTGTATTGAGACAGGTTCAGGAGTAAAACAATGTGTCTCTCACTTAAAATCGCAACCAGGCAGTGAGCTTGTAAATGGTCTCCAGTTTGGTCTGGGACACTGCAGGCTCCTTTCCAACCACTTCCCTGCACATCCACAGCCCCCTTGATAAATGACACGTCTCTGCTCACTCCCAGAGACGGGTCATGAACAAGTCTGACCTTTTTCTTTCTAACTATGCCTCAAGGCCATTTGCCACACACAGGAATGATAGAGCACAGGAAAATCTATGCTGCCACTGCCTGTGTGCAACCAGTTCTGTAAATATTGAACTGAACTTAAGGCCTTCTGCTTTCAGATTGACGAGACATCTTTCCTGGCAACTAAGAAAAACTTCTTTAAAAGAACAGGTTACCTGAGAGTTTGCAATCATGCCATCAGAAACTTTTCAGAGAATCGATCAAAAGCAGTACCCTTGCAGAACTGTCAGACTGACCTTGTCATTTATATGCCTCCAAAATGTTTAAATAAAGGTGCTGGTATCATGAATTTGGAGTTGTTTGGATGAACTTTCTGCCATTAAGAAATGGCAGAACAGACCAACTACTGTTTGTCACAGAGGCACTGCTCCTGTGATAAAAATGTTGGATAAAAATGTTTTAGAAATAAAAGACACTGATTTTTTTTAATAAAAGATTCACATATTCATGCCACATGTTCAAGTCAATCAGTAATTTTCAGTATAGCTTCAGATACTTATAGGGTCCCATTAAAAGAAGTGCAGAGGTCCCTCAAAGATTTAACTCCATGTTCATGGGAAGTGTTGAGCACTCTAACAATTCTCTCTGTTTCCTGGAGTGAGAAACCCCCAGAACAGATTGATACCTCTCTGCAGTGATGGCCCTGTTTTCAGTTTCACAACATACCATCTGCCTCACCTGCACCATTTCCTCTGCTCTGTTATCCTTCCTAAACGCTTAGGAAATGCTTTTTTTTTTTTTTTTCAGAGAGAACTGGGCTGAGGAAAGTACCTGTCAAGACTGATTAGACAGAATGGGAAAAAAAAGTTCAGGTACCAGGCATACAGGGAAAATCCAGCAGTAAAATAAGTGACAACTTCCTGCTCCATCATACTTCATTTTGTGTGTCCAGAAAGAAAATGTGAAAGAACACAGACTGTCCTTAAAAAAGCAGATATTCACACAAAGAAAAAGAAAAGATTATTGCTGTTGGACTGTCAAGGAGAAGAAAGCAGACCCTGGAGACAACTGCGACCCTTAGTGCCAATCCATGTTAGAATTAGCATAGTCCCTAAGGGAAAGCTAGAAAAGCAGGTGAAGTTTCCCATTTCACTTTCAAAGAAAGGAATAAAATATTTTTGGTTCTTTTGACTATTAATCCTCAGGAGCCACACAGTATTTCCTGTGATTACTTCAGCTCTTACTACGATTCAAGAACTTCAAGTCTAGTACACAGAATAGGTACCAAAAAGATTTTATCAATCAAAATGCCTATAAAATACTAAAAACCCAGAACACACACACACAGAGGTCAATGTGTGAAGGTACCACAGGACAAGTGAGTTACCTACCATAAAGGGAGCAGTTAAAATTAAATTCTTATGAATGTTGCTTTGATGGGACCTTTCAATATTAACTTAAATAGCAGAACTGGCATAAACAGCATCACTTTAAAATGACTGTTTTCAGCTGGCGTTATGAACAACGTTTGTTTGAATTAGTTGGTCTTATAAGAAAAAGAGGTGTTTCAAACCAGGTGCTTTTTTAAGTGAGTCCAGATGCCAACAGTTTGCTATTTAAGTATGAAAGAAGTAGTAAGTATCAGGAAAGGACACAATGCCTCCTTCCCACCTAGGGAAGAGTCTTCTACTCTTCTTTGAAGAAATACAGTTGGTGCATTTGCTGCATCGCTGTTCCCTCTGAGTCAATCTTCTGCTTAAGCTGCACTTTGAGTTCTGCTTCATAATTTTATATTTTATGATACCACTTTTAAAGCTTGAGATTGAGAAACATGCTAATAATTTGATTAAAATCTAATGTTTTAGTGAGCTGGTCTCACTCTTACAAATCCTGCATCACTAAAACAAGCCATGAATCACCAAAGATTTACTAATTACCAAAACCCACTCAAACTTTAGAAAGATTGGTACAAGAAAAGTTTCCAAAACACACCTACATCACTCATAAAAATGACTTCTCATTCTTATCTCCAGCGTGACTTATGAAAATGTCTCAAAAAACAAAAAAATGTTATTAAAGCAGAGTAGATCATAATAGATCATAAAAATAAATGCATGCTTGAAACCCAGCATACTATTTATTGGCATAATTTTCTGACTTGTAATTTCTGAGACCGCTCAGAATACACAACAACTAATAATTTAGATGAAATTAAAAGCAGCAGAGATAATAGTGAATAACATTGGTGAAGACAGAGAACAATTTCGTTGTTTTAATGTTCAAACACTGAAATATGGGCATTGAGAAGGCAATGAGAACTTCAGGCTTTCTTACCAAAAAGCTGAAGGACTTTAAGTAAATTTAAAAAATAAAAATAACAGAGGTGAATTTTGGAATTTTGGAATCCAATAGGTTGCCTAATAATAATAAATCATATTCTTAGTGTCTGAATTGAAAGATAATGATTTGCTTACTGTTTCTCTATTCTCCATTGTGATCTTACAAGCACATCCAGCTTTCTTTTCTTTTTTTGTTTGTTTGTTTCATTTTTTGTTTGCTTTTGTTTGTTGGTTTGTTTTTTAAAATATTCCTCATTGGCACAGCAATTCAGTACAGTCATTAAAACTCTGATGTGAGAAGCTTAAAGACATTTTAACATTATTACACTTGCATATTATACTAATTGAGAGAATTTTGAGAGCGTCTTTCCGACTTCAAATCTTTGTTATTTGCTTTCTTACTTTTGCTGGGTTAATTGTAGAGGAATCTTTGTGGCATGCCACACAGGAAAGGCAGAGGAAAAAAGTGTTCCCTTGGGGCAGTATAAATGTGGTAGGAAAAATATTAACATTAATTAAAATGTCAGAAACCAGGTAATTTAAGACAGTCTGTCAGACCCAGGATTTTCTACCTCTTGATAAAAGGGGAAATCCTCCCAGCTTTAGCCTATTATTAATTTTTCTCTTCCAATTCTTCAGGGTAGAGAAGACAGAAAGCAGAACAATGTAGTAAAGGAAAAGTCTAGGCTAGACAAACCCCTTAAGGCAAAGGCATAAAGTTTCAGGTTCAAGGTACTAAACCCACAAAATGACACAGGCAGACTGTGCCCTCAAAATGCCAACGGCAAGCACAGCATTTTTAATGAGAAGTAGATGGATACACATGAATCAGGTCCAACAACTGCAATTCCTCAAGAGCAAATACTGACTCACATGTTTTCTCATTTTATGAGCCTTTTCCCAGAGCTGTCTACGAGGCACATCCACACAAGCCGTGGGGTTAGAGCATCTCACCAGGCAGCACCTGCCAGCCTCACCATAACCCCGGTGCACGCCCCAGCCTGTCCCAGCCGCGGGGCAGAACAGGTTAACTTGCATCACGTGCACCACTTTAATTTGTTTTACTCTGCAAGCAAGAGAGGCAGGAGCCTGCACGCTCAGTTGCCTCAGCTGACTGGCTGTAACTGCACATGATGTTCAAGCCCTACTGCTTGTAATCAGACTGTCATATTCCTACTCCATAACAGGGTGAAGGATGAACAAAAGCTTGAATGCTGGGAGTACCAGCTATCTGAAACAGCAGCGCTGAAATCAGCGCTGTGGAAGCACAGTCATTGTACAGGGAGGAGTCAGAAAGCAAACTCACAAATACACTCACATATCCACAGACCTTCAACTTAAAAAGGGCAGGCAAAGGTGACAGACTTTAAGACCCTTACCAGATACAGTGGACTGTGGTATTACAGCACTGTATTCCTACATAAGGAAAGGAGGGTCAACCAGAAAGATTTTGGTACTTGCAGTTTGGTGAAAGACTCTTCTTCAAGGAAACAGTACTATAGTAGCACTGAATTTTAATTTTCTCCGTGAGTTTAGTCACTGAATACCTTTTTTGAAGGATTTTTGGTTTGGTTTGTTTTCAAAGCTCATGGGGTTGTAAAAACAGTGAAACAACAAAACAGATTCTGTTTGGGAATTAGTGCTATTAATGCTAGCACCACAGGTTTCCATTAAGTAGTTTCATCACTCTAAGACTTTTTTCCCCATAGAATACTGTAACAAGTTAATTTACAAGCTTTTATATGCATCTTTGAACACTACATTATCACAGATTTGGCTAAGACACATGGCTAAGCCTTTACACACTACTAAAAGAAGGGTTAAACTGAGTGCTGCCCAAACCTTCTCAGAGGCACAAACCAAATCAGTGCTAAAAGCCTCGATGGCCAGAAATGTCTGTGATCTGCCCTGCCCCACAACAGAAGCTTGCAATTGGTGTGGAACACAACGTTCCACCTTTTGCACAGGGTGAGCAAGTAACAAGACACTTTGCTCTTTCACTGCTCTGAACTCTACCGGGACACACGAAAAGTTTTAAAACATCGATTGAAGTGCAATATGTCAATTACTACCAAAAAAATTAAGGTTTCCAACGCTTACAACACAGTTCCTTGATTCACTTCATTTTTCTTTCTGTTGGCCCAAGTCCTCTTGTTTCCCCTTCTCTGTCTCTGCCAAACATCCTGCTGACCCCTGCTTCCTCCATCCATTCCCACCCACCAGAGCTGGGCCAGCCTGTCACAGCTGGAGAAGACTGAAATCAGCTATTCTGCTTTTATCACCTCCCAATCCTGACTTTGTAGACTGTCTCAGGAAGGTTAAGACAAGTTACTTGCCCTTCTGCCCAGCTCTCTTCTGACATACAAACGCTCCCATACGATTGCAAGAGAGCAGTTTGTGCAATGCTATGTCTCATCCTCCTCTCAGTGTAATTTAAGATGGGCTTGTGGAACACTGGGTAAGAAAAATGACTCTTTTTTCCTCTCCAGTAAGTGAAGAAGACGTGTTCAAGGAGGGAGAGGGGAAAATCATTAATTTCTAACATATGAGAACTGAGTCTTGAAAAAGGATGCATGGCTGTAACTACAGATTAACTATATTACTACAGGTGTCAAGGGCTTTTAGCTTGTTAGCAGCAAGTCAAAAGAAACCTGTTACACTAAAGCATACAAAAATCCCCAAGGGAAGCATGCATGTGTTTGGTGAAATTATAAAGGGTTGTGCCATAGAGTCTTTCCAAAGCTGATTTTACATTTAAAAAACAGAGTAGCCTCTCTTCTCACAGACTGTCAAACCAGAATGTACCCATAACATGCACTTCCATAGCTGTTTGGCACAGGTATGAACGGAGAAGCACAACCAGCAATCCTTGATGCATCTAGCTCATGATAAAACCTGTAGAACTCTGCACTAAAAATAAGGGTGCGAGACACCTCTAAACACTGAGGATTTAAGAAACACAACCTTCAGACTCTTAAAATCTCTTGGTCAAAGAACTTCTAAAGTTTCTAATGCACCAAAGAGCATTTTGGAATTCAGAAACATGACAATTCAGTTTAGGAAATGTGTGTGAAAAATGGAATTTAAGTCTAAACATAGCAAGACTATATTCCAACTGTCCCAAGTATATTCCTTTGAAGAGCACACATCATTTCCTCCAGAAAGCTGACTACTTAAAATAGCTGTCAGCTTTCTAAAGAGAATGATTAATTCCACTGAAGTTATTTCTGTTCCAAGAGTACTACTAAATTTAACTGACAATGAGAAAAGCTGCTGTTAATGGATGTTTCACATGTTTTAAAGAAAGCCCATGTATATGCATTTGTAAATGTGTGGGTTTTTTAGTTTTTAACTTGGTTTTCATTATGCAGCTAATCTGTCAATGCTTATAAACCACTGACCAAAGCCTTTGCGTGTGCAAACGTTACAAAATACTTGCAGCATTTTAAATCACTTGGTGTTCCTGGAACCACAGAATCATACAATGGTTTGGGTCAGAAGGGAACCCTGAAGATCATCCAGTTCCAACCCCTGGCCGTGGGCAGGGGCACCTTCCACTAGAACAGGTTGCTCAGAACCCAATCCAACCTGGCCTTGGACCTCTTAGTTAACCTTTTTTTGGGGTGTTGTTTGCTAGTTTTCAGCAGGATGATGTCCTTCAGGAGAGACTTCCTGGGAAGGAGAGGATGCAGGAAGCTCCTGTCACTTCTGAGCCACAACCTTAAGATGCAGCTACAGAGCTCTACATCAAGAGCATAGATGACTCACAACTATTAGTAACTGCCTCATAGTTGCCTCAGAACTGCTAGTAACCGTATAGTGGCTGCCTCAGAACTATTAGTACCTGTCTAATAACTGCCCACCAGCTACTAGTAAGAGCCTAGTAACTCCCTGGTAACTGCTCGATAGCAGCAATAAAAGTCAACAACTATTAGTAAGAGTCTACTAATGTTGCATTGACTGTGTGGTAACCACTAGTGTCTGCCTAACGACGACTAGTAATAGCTTTGTAGCTGTCTAATTTCTGCCTAACGACTACTAGTAACTGCCTTCTAACTGCCTAGTAGTGCCTAATACTTGCCTAAGGACTACTAGTAACTGCAAGCCTCCCCCCTCACCTCTCTGCCCCCCCCCCAGCACCCAAAACACCCCCAAATCCCACAAATTGCTGCTGAACCACCAGCTGGCCCTTCCTTCATCACCCCTTTGATCCATCGCTCTTCAGGCCCGAAGTCTCCTCAGCCCCCATTGTGCCCACCCCCAGGAGAATGAACAGAGTCATTTCCCCCCCGTTTCCCTGCTGTCACCCCAAAAGGGTGTTCATCCAGATCAACCCCCCCTTCATGCAGCACGTGTTTACATGGAATGGTTGAAGCTGAATTAGTGACAACATGAGTCTAAGGAATACCTGCCTAGCGTGGGTATTTTTCTACCCCTCTTTTTTCTTTTTTTTTTTTCTAATTTATGACTTGTCTGAGCTCTGCTCACCACAGTCTGCTGTGATTGCATTTGATAAAACTGTGCTTTGGATAACTTTTGGAGGGCAGCAGAGGGTGCTGTTAGTTCTCCTGTTAGGAGGATTGGGCCACTCACCCCTCCAGCACTGAATCCAAACAGGCCCAAAGTACAGAATAATAATCTGCTGTTGAAGGGTCATCCTTGCTCAGCACTCCAGAACTGGTGTTTCTCTCCAGCTAGCTTTGAAATTCAATGTGTTTCCAAGGGGATCAAAGTAGGTTCACTGCTCCAAATAGGTATTTAAAAAGAAGGAACCCACATTATCCAGCATCTACTCTAGAACGGTAGATTCTTTGTTGTAAATGTATCATTTGTTCTCTTATTCTGTTCTATTCTGTTCTGTATTATTTGTTATCTGGGAATCAGAAACACTGTTTAGTGTGATTAATGACTGGGTTCAGTATAGCCACACTCCAGATTGTGTGGTTTTGGGGGGGGGGGGGAACAATCAGCATAATTTTGAGGTGCTAAAGTACTTCTGGTAGTTTGTAAAGACATGTACAATCCGTGAGACCAGAGCATCCTGACTTCACCTATCACACACATAGAGCATGGCAATTAAAATTGTAATTGCTTGTAAGGGTTAATTGCCTGTAGTGACTTCTCTGCACTACACAGTGTTTATACAACAGCTTGTGCTGATGGCTCTGGGGCGGGTCTGGCCCTCCTCAGGAGGAGTGGAGGTGTCTGGTTGTTTGGGGAAGATGCTGCTCATAATCACATGAGCAGCCGGATCACCCTGGATTTATGGAGCTGTGGATTGATGTTGTTTGTGCTTGGCACACGCAGGCAGACTATAACACAGGGTGTTTGTGCTGAGGTGTGATACCAGGCTTCATTCACAGCAAGGAATGTTGCCAGAATCTTTTAGCAGTAGACGTGGAGCAGTTCTGTGTCTTGAAGAGCCCAAGGATGATTCCCACTGCCTTGGAAATGTAAAGTGTTTCTTTTACCACCATGGGATGCACAGGAATCACCCTCTTTATTTCTCTGCATCTCACTTTCCCTGTTAATCAGACAGATTTTTCTGTGCAGCACAGAGATGTGGGAAGAGGTTTGCAATCATTGTTATCTGTACGGTGCTTAGAGAGCAAACAGCATCAGCTTTCGTAGGGGTGGGAGGGTGAGATTAGCAGGAACTAGCCCTGAGAAGTGCTATTAAATGATAAAAGAATGTTGAACAGCAATCTGGGCTGGGTTCAATTTCCACAGAAGTTCACTCTTATACGTGGAGGCTTTTCCTTTTTTTCTCTGAACTTGCACTGGGGCAGAGAGTAAAGCCAGGGCCTCACGAGTTTGGTTTCTCTTGTGGGCTCTCGTTTTCCACTCAGGTGGCTCAGATTCTCATCCACAACCAAGTGTTGGAGGTGGGGAGAGCTCTCAGGCACAACATTGTCTTTCAAAGAGTTTTAGTGCATCCAAAACTGTGTGGGTATCTGAGATGTCCTGCTTGTTCCCTCAGCCCACACTGAACTGCTGTTGTCCTTCCAGCTCCTTCCTCACTGTTCTGTACAGTTGTCACTGGCATTTGGGAAATGAATCCTCTCTTCCAAGCTCTGGTGGTGACAGGATGCCAAGAATTTCCAGGCACGTGTTTCAGTGTTCTCCTTGCCTCTAAAAAATGCTGTCCATCTCCTTGAGGGTAAAAATAAAGCAGCTTTGTTTGACTTCTAGAAAAAGCCAGACAACAGTGCAGGGGTCAGAAATAGGCATCCCAGCCCCACCCCATCCCACTGTCTCAGCTGTTGCTCCCTGAGAGACAGAAGCATGTGGTTGCTAAAAATACCCTGCAAAGAGAATACATTCCCTCTCCAACGGGAGAGTATAAATTAAGCTGAGTTGTAATATATACAACTGCTTGCGGGTGGGAGAAACAATTCCAGACGTCATTTTCGCAGAGGGTTTTCCTAATGAAGCAGAAATCCCAGCCCTGTCCCTTCCCTGCGTAGGTCGGTGATATTGTGCAGAGAGGATCTCCGGCTCCTGCCTCTGCTGCTCCCACCCCTTTCCCCTCCTATGGGAAGCGTAGTGGCCAGGGGCGGGGGGAGCCCGGCCCTTTTATAAGAGTGGCCTTGCAGCAAGTCCAGGTTGATAGGAGTGACAGGAGATTTGGCTTGCTCCGAGATACCCACCTCCCAAGCCTCGGGGTCCCTGGGATGACCAAAGGAGGAATGGAGTCAGTTGAACTGTTCACAACTGAAGGCAAAGGCAGGGGCTTGAAAGCCCAGAAGGAATTCTTGCCTGGGGATGTCATCTTTGCCGAGCCAGCCTATGCAGCCGTGGTTTTTGACAGGTAAGAGGAAAGCACTTGTAACACACAGACCAAAAGTAATCTTCATGCAAAATTTCATCCGCTGGGTTGCACGGAAGTTTGAAAGTGGACAATGTCAAAGAACAGAGCAAAGGGAGGTCAGAAGCACTTCTGTAGATTCATTCACAGCTTACAGTGAAGGTGCTTCTCAGGGCTCAGATCACCTTTTTTACTTTTAATAAGGTGCAGTGTATTGCCAGGATGTGTGACCTTGCAAGGTTCTTGGTGTCATCAGCTTTTACAAATGCAGTGAAAGTTGCACGTATTTTGTGCCTCACAAAACCAGCCTCATGTTGTGCCCCAGTGAACTGCCAGGAGTTAGTGTGATTCAGGTGCAGCAGTCCTGGACTGACTTTGCTGAAACCTCTGGTGTGTAATGCACGATAAAAGCGAGTTCCACTGTGCTCTGCTCACATGTACCACCTCCAGCTGTACTCGCAGCCTCATTGCCCGCTGCCCTCGGACCAGGAACTGGTGGGGATCAGCAACTGACACTGTTTGTGTTAAAGTGATTTTACATTTGCACAGAGCTGAGTCAACTGGAGACAGGTGTCTGCTTTTGCTCTTGCACGAGACTGGATTTAAATTTACGTCCACACTGATGTAGCCAGAAACTAAGTTCTGGTGCAAAGACATTTTTCTTTTCTGCTGCTTGTTTTAAGCATAAGTAACATTCGCTTAACTTGCACTGCCAGTGTGGCTGGTAGGTCCCCACTTCTGCCCTTTGAATCAGAGGAAGATTCACTTAAATAACCTGGAAGCTAACAGAGGCGAAGAACCAATTTCTGTGTTAATCTCCATGGGGCTAAATCTAGAACAAAGCCTCAGACATGAATGGAATTTGTTCAGGCTTATAATAAAGAGAATAACTGAGAACAGAATGTGGCCCTAATTTTTAAACTGAGGAGTTAGATGTCAGCTGAAAGTTTCATTCTGGGCTTAGGAAAGCTGTGAGTGTTCTTCAAGGACATCATGGTGAGTCCCAAGATGGATGTTTTTGCCCCAAACCAATGACTTTAGTAAATAAAATACTCTGCACATTAAACAGGGCTGTGAGCAATTCTGCCTAGCTGAGCATGCCCTGATTGAACAGGCTCTGCTAATGAAGTCTGGGGCATAAGCAGAGCTCATGCTGCTGTTTTAATCCCAGTCACTTTGTACCTGAAGCTGATCAGTGCTACTGTGTGATCTTGCAGTAGCAGAGAATTGGGGATTAAATGGACGGAGCAAGAAATAAGGGTTTTTTTGTGTGTCTCTCATTGACTGTTTCCTTGTCCTTTAACTGTCAGTGGGTGAACATGATTATGAATGTTTGCAATAGCAGCAATGACACCTTTAGCTTTTATTTTAATCTGTCATTGTAAGAGGTCACATTAAAAATGTCATTTTTCATTTCAAAATGCTGAGTTCTTGAAGTCATAACCCTGAGCTCAATTACAGTAGTTGGGGACAAAATCATCTCTCCTTGATATGTCCTTTTAGCTCTTGTACTTCAGTTTCACTTGTGTCACTAGCTGGAATCTTCTGGTGGTATTATTTTTGCTTCAGAAGTGCCAATGGACAATTATTTCTCCCATGAGCCTTATTAACAATACTTTCTTTAAAAAAAAAGAAAAAACCATTGAAAACATTTTGGCTTTTGATGGCTGATAGAGAATTCTTTTTCTTATATGTAAAATGTTGCAAGTATCATGCATAGAGCAGAGCTGCCCATGTTGAAGAGCTACAGCTTTGCTGCATTTTCAAATGTCACTTGTGTAATGTGAGATAAGGGGAGAAATTATCACTACATCAGCTTTTACACTGTGTCTCAGGCTTAGGTTTCCAACAGAAAACCTTGGATGGGGAGAGATGTGCTTCAGTCCTTCCCCACACTGGGTTTGTTTAGTTTCCAGAAGTTGAGGCAGCAAGGAGGCAAGATAAACACATCCCTTCTCTGTGAGTGGAGCGGACGGAGGTGGCTTCAAGGCATTCTGATCTTTCTTCTTCCTGTTGTGAAATAATAATGGACTCTTACCCTCCTGTGACACATTTCATCCCAAAATACTTCGTATAGGTCAGTGGGGAAATGCAGTCCCCAAATCTGAAACAGGCAGTGCCAACTAAATGCTTGTGGGTTAGTGCTTGACAGGGGATAAGCTGAGCCTGAGATATAATGGGAAAACACATTTTTGTTGTGGAAATTACCCCAGTGCTTTTCTTACACTCCCCAGACCTTGGTTTTGAAGGCAATTTCTACTGCTGTCCCAGAATATTCAGTTGCATTAAACCCTGTTGAACTGATTACTGTCAAAGAAGGGCAGTGTGGATCCTTTCAGGACCTGCAAGAGTAAATCCACACTGGGCCATGGTGGCTGGTTTTGCCCTGAAAGAACTGCTGTTGTCTCTGCATGGACGATGAGTTCAGTGAAGAGGCACGTGGTTTTCCTTGCCCACAAACATGCCTGTATAGGTCCTAAAATTGGTGTTGAGTCTATGCTGTTAAAAAGGGTCTTAACCTGCACAGGGAAACCCAAAGTCCACAGTCCCTCATCCTAATTCTACTCAGCATCTTAATCTCTTGCTGAAAGGACTCTACATATGTCGTGTGGAAAGGGGACTCAAATGCGAGTGATTGGTGGGTTTAATTTTTTGGCTCAGATCTTACCAGGTATGTGACCAGATTTTCCACAAATCTCAGCTTTCTTCATGCCTAAAGACATCCAAGAAGCACTAGAGAGCAGAGCTGGTCTCTACTTTGCTTGTCCAGCAATATGCTTTGACACTCAGCTTGCAAATGGAGACATCCAAACCCAAGGTCTTTTTAAAGAATTTGAGATCCCCCAGGATGTCTGAGACATCCTCTTAGGCGTGACAGGTAAAAACCAGGATTTATGAGAATCAGGCCTCTTCTCAGGCTGGCTGAGTGTCCCTGCAGAGCCTAAAATAGCACTGGACTCCTGTGTCCAGACAATTGAACCCAGCCCTGAGTGCCCATGTAATCAATGGAACACCAGACTGTGCACTGAAAACAGACACCCTTGAGCTGAATGACTTTCCAGACCCCAGTGAGTGCTGTGATGGAATCTCTCCTTAGACACAGGGGGTAGAGATGAGCACATCTAGGTGTCTAAATCTACAGCCTGTATCCCACCCTGGGAGCCCCTGTAGTCCCCTAAAGTCTTTTAGGCTGGTGAGGGCGTGCACTCTTCAGCCCCGTGGTGGTCGTCTGAGCAGCAGTTTCTGACACAGTGCCAGAGACTTTTAGTCCAGAAGTACGTAAAACTCAAAGCTAAAGAAGGTTCCTATAAACATTTGCCAGCTCATAGTTTCTTCGATTTTAAGGCCAGGGTATGACTCACCAGACTAACTCTGCTCGTGGCAGGGGATGTTGGACCAGATGACCTTTAAAGGTTCCTTCCAACCCGAACAATTCTGATTCTGTGATTCTGTAACCTTTTTTCCTAACACAGTGTTTACCTGGTGTTGAATCTTGCATCAAGCCTGTTACTTCTACCTGAATGAGAACAGGCTGCCTAGAGAGACGGTGAATATGGATTGAAAGGGGGTGCAGAACTCAGTGTGACCTCCAGTATTTTGCCCTTTGGATTAAAGTGCAGACACAGTCTGGTCTGTGTTTGATTCATCCCTGCTGTTATCAGCTGAAATATCTCTCAGAAAATGCCAGTGTCAGGCCTGCTTTGCCCTAAAGTAGATGCAGAAGGCTGAAAATGTATCTTCTCAAGGGATTAATTGCTTTTGTTGGGGTAATTTTTCAATTTGCAAAACCCCTGTGCATTTCCCATTCTCACTGAAGCTTTTTCTAGCACTCTGCTTACGTGCTGGGGTTTGATCCTTCCTCTCCCTTGGCTTTCTTGTTGAAGATCCCAGGCCCTCCTTCCCTCACTGCCACCTTCAGGATGACGGCATTCCCAGGGCCTGGGCTCAATGTACTGTATGTGACCTTCTCCTCTGGCACATCAGTTGGCTCTCAAGCCTATCAGAGTTAACATTTCCCAGGAGCACGGGGATGCCTCGTATGTCTCTGTCAGCCTTCGTCAAGAGGAGGTTTGCTCTTTAACCAGTGGGGTTTGAGAGGCAGTAGTCAAGGGAAACAGTGTCATGTGGTAGAAAGCCAAGATCACCCGGGGATCTGCCTGATGAGTGACCTACAGATTGCTAAGAAAAAATGAGATTGTGCAATTTTTGCACTTCTTTTTGATGTATGAAACAGGCCTAAAACATTTTCCAACCAAATGTGGGGAGCTCCGTTACTGTAGCTAGGGATATAAGAAATCCAAAATTTTCCATAACAGCACGATTCTGAAAAGATTATGAGAACTAATTCCTTGAGTTGATGCCAATAAAAACTGCGAGCTAAAGTGATCATATTCACACTGTTTAAAATGTTCTGGGATTTGATTTTTTAATTATTGTCTCATTTGTTGAAAAGCTTAGATAAAACCTGGAAAAAACCTTATCCTTTTAAAAGAAAGCCACACCCACACCTCTAAAAAGAGGCTGGAAAATGTTGTAAAGAAAGACTAAAAATAAAATAGTCAAAAATTGGTCTAAAATAAATCCTCCACTCAAATAAGACAAACTGGGATATGTCATCCCTGACATTTTAGAGATGAAACTACTAAGCTCCTTTTTAAAGGAGCAGACCCATTCTTGTGCTAGTAACTCATCATTAGGTAGTCTCAGTAGAAGCCAGCTGTTGAGCACCTCCCTTGTCTTTTCACTGTCCTTTCACTCCCTTGTCCTTTCACAGAAGGTACATTTTCTTAAGCTATTGTCTTTGTTCAAGTGTTACAGCCTCTGCTTTGAAAGCCAAGGAGACTTTGCCTACACCTTAAGCTGTTCTTCTGCTGTCCTCTGTAGCATGTTGAGGACAGCCAGTCGTTAATAAATAGGATTTGGTGTAAGTTAATTCATCCATGTGTATCACCTGTGATGTACAGAGTAGAACGAACCTGCTTTAAACAGTTTGTGAGCTCCTCACTATGTCCTTCAGCTACTCAATGAAATCCTCCTCTGCTCTTTGCACTAAAGCCATCTCACCTGGCTTTTCCAGGCCAGTAAATGAGATGCTGTGTGTGCTGGATGGCAGATGTTTGGGTTGTGAATGTCTCAGAGATGAGGTTAATACATTTTGCGTGACAGTGCCCAGCCCTCTGTCCTGCCAGGTCCAACAGTTCTTAATCCATCTGAATCCAATCCAAGCAGTCACAAGAGTTATTTATTTTTTGTGCTTTCACTGAGAGCCATGCTAGCAGGAGCCACGGTTTAGTTGTCAGTGCTCTGTCACCTCTGGCTGTCACATTGAATCATTGCTTTTGTCACTGTAGCTACAGCCAGGATTAGTAGTTAGTAGTTGTGCCTCTCATCTACGTAACTTCAGAGCACATGAGTTCTTCGGAGTTCAGCTTGGTTGACTCTTGGATGCGAGGCAGAAGAAACCTGAGAAAGTCATTTAGTGAGTCAGTCAGTGGCATCTGCCCTCCAAGTCAGCCCTAAATCACTGGCAGGGCAAGGTTTGACAGGCTGGAGACATCACCGTACTAATGAAGGTCCTGCTTTTGGGCAGGGAGAGGACAAGGATCACGCTGTGGAAGATGGCAGTGAATGAGTGGCCAGAGATCACCTCAGAGGCCATGGCATACACAGACACAGCAGAAAGCAGTTGTGTTGTCCCTGTGTTAAAGCAAGGGAAGCTGAGCACCAAGACTCTGTGTTGCTGCATCTTCTCAGAAATGGGGAATTTCTAGAGCTTGTGGTAGGTTTTGCTGGCTGGATTCAGCAAAATGCAAGGCCAGCATTTCAGTGTTTTTCTGTTCTGAGGGAGCAAGCTGGGGGGAGAGAAACACCTGTTTAAGAACTTGGGGTTTGCTGCACTCTGTTCCCTTCCAACCTGTCATTCCTCTCTTCTTTTTTATGCTTTCTGACTGCCCTCAGAACACCCAGGCAGCAGGAGGGAGCCCCATTCCCCGAGGCATCTCCCTGTGCTTCCCAGCACAATGTAACCATGCAGGTTTTATCGCCTTACAAGGAGTATAATCTCTCTTGCACCTCTCTGCCCCACTGACTTGACAGCTGACAGAGCACAGCCTCACATTTCTCATCAGCTCCCAGCTCTTCCATTTGACACAGCGGGGATGGCTCTATCCCACTTCCCAGACACATGCTTCCCCCTGCCCCATTCCAGGTGCTTGCCTTGCACTGGGCTCCCGCTGGCACTGCTCATTTTCCTAAACCTCATTTTCCAAACCTTATTTTTGCATGTGGTTTAGTCTGCTGCGGGTCATCCTGCTTTTAAATCAATGGCCCCTCTTCATCCTGCAAAAGCCAAGGCACTGAGTTGATTTTGTCAGCCCCTCACACATTACTGCCAGAGGAAAGAAGAAACTTTTTTAAATGTAATGTGATGGATATAAATATGCATATGTATGTATATATATATATTTATGTATAGCGGAGAAGCAGGACAGTCTTTGGGCTGAACTCTTTGGAGCTGTGGGTCTGATTCCTTCCTGTGCCATGTCCTCCTTATGAGATCATCAAGAATTTTTTTTAAAATTTCCTTGTGCCTCAGTTTCCGCACTCTGGGCTGTGGACAATGATAACCTCCCCTTGATCATGAAGCCTCTGTGGTCTGTGAGCATTCTGCAATGAGGAAAACCTCCCTTCTGGCACCAGCAGTGTCTGAGTGATGGGAATTTAAACTCTCCTGTGCTGTGGAGCCTGGCTGGAGGCCCAGATAAAGTGGGTGGTTGCCTGGAGAAGCAGACAGCTGGAGACACCAAATCAGGCAGTGAAAAGCCTTCTCCAGCAGAGAGGGGAAAGTCCCAAAGTTGTTTGGGCAGGAGAGCAAAGTGTCTCACCCTCCTTCTCAGTGAATTAAGTCCTAGTAGCAAGCAGCTGGACACTTGCAAGGGGCACATGGTGGAGGTTTTCCCTTGGTCTGGGACCCTGGACACTCTCTGAGGGATGATGGGAGGTTAGACTTCTTCATCAGTATCCTCTGATGAGTTCCTCCTGCAGCCTTGGTTTTAGGTATGTGCATACAATTGTAGGATGCTTCTTGGAAATCCAGTTTTGAACCCCCCAAAGAAAAAATTTGCCCCTTTTGGAGGGTATTTTCCAGTTATCTCATCACCATCTGACTCACAGTAACCTCTCAGCAGTTAAACCGCAGAGCCAGGGGCAAGAATAGCTGGTGAGCAGCACCTACTGCTGCTGGCATGAGAAAGACATGTCAGGCTCTTTGGATTTGCAGAAGAAATTTGCATCACTAGCCCCTCTGCAGGAAGGCTTTAAGTGGTCTGAAGAGACCAGTGCTACAGCTGATGTCAGACTAAACAGGGAGGACTTCAAACCCTGAGAGGAGAGAACATCCTCACATCAGGCACTGTCCTCAGAATATTTAATGTCTAACACCACTCCCATCAGTGACATATTTTGTGCCACTGACTAGCACTCAATCACTGGTGATCTCAGCTCAGCAACTGACCAGCCTCATGAAGATGAAAACACCCTAAATTTATTAATAAAATCTCACCATGATCATAAATGCAACTGGTCATACTGGTCCTAGACTTGGCATTACAGCCAACCAATCCCATGTGCTACTCCTCCCAGTGCTCCTGTGAGCTCACCTTTTCTCTGTCTTCAGCTCCGTGTTTTTTGTTCATCCCTAAGCAGCTGGAAATCCTCTTGTCCCTCATCAGTCATGGCTGGAAGCCTGTCCTAGTCCCTCAGAGCTTCACTAATCCATGCTGACTCTCTGGAGTCACTGGGACCATGAGAGCCCCAAACCCACCCAGCTTGGGGCTTTGATGGTGGACAGCCAGAACATACAGGACACAACCAAAGGAAGGAGGAGAAGACATGAAACACTCTGGTGAGAAGACCTACCTTGAAGGAGGCTGTTTTGTTGGATCCCTCATGTTATTTCTAAAACAATGACACAATCACCAAGTGCAGTTCCTCCAGAACAGCTACACCTGTGGCCTGGTGGCAAAAAGAAGTGACAAACAAAGCTGCCTCTTAATCCATGGAAACATATCTCAGTTTCAAGCATCACAAAAACAGGGTTTCCCCTTGTAATCACTTAGCTCTATCAGTCTTCTTCATTGTGGTGCTCCTCTGGTCTGCTCACTAGCAGAGCATTGCTGATGTGTGTTTTTATCCTTACGGTGTGCATGTGTCTCAGGACAGCTTAGGATAGAAGTTAGGACAGCTCAGAGCCATGCCCCTGCTTGGTCCCTCTCACCCAATGTTTTCCTAAATCTCTTGAGCACAGTGGTGGTCCATGTGGGGCCCAGGAAAACCTTAGTGTTCGGAGGAGTGCTCACTTCAGCCAAATTCAGAGGCTTTGCAGGCAGATGAAGCTCTTGAGCTTGTTGTCTGCCTTTCACATTCTTCTTTGTGCTCACCTGAGCCACAGACACGTCAGGCATCTGCTTTCTGCTCATCAATGTGTGACTTGTCCTTCAGCATAGGCCAGACAGAAACTGAAACCAGACTGAAGATCATCTTGCTGGCAGCAGGGCTGAGGAGGAGCAGATCGGCTTCATGCAAGAGGGCTGAGAGCTGGCGAATGCTTTATTGCTGTCCTCCTTTAAACAAACTATTTGTCTCTTTGAAGTAGCCAAACAGAAAAGGAACATCACTGGGCATGCATGCAAGGATTAAGGTGGGTGGGATGTTTCTTCTTCTTCCCAAGAAATTCTCAAGGGGTCCATCCTTAGTGGCTGCGGGGAACCCAGGGATGCAAAGCTGGCAGAGCTGGGCTGAGCTGGCCCTCACTGAGGTACGAGCCAACGTGTCCTTCTGTCCTTCCAGCCTGACACATGTCATCTGTCACACCTGCTTCAAGCGGCAGGAGAGGCTGCACCGCTGCGGCCAGTGCAAGTTTGCCTATTACTGCGACCGGACCTGCCAGAGGGCAGCTTGGCTCAACCACAAAAACGAGTGCTCTGCCATCAAGAGGCACGGCAAGGCACCCTCCGAGAACATCAGGTGAGAGCCGACCCCGGGGGCTCAGCTGCCGGCCTGGGGGAGGACAGTGCATCCCACAGCAAGGAAGAACTGGGTGACCTGATTTGGACAGGGTGGAGGGGGGAGAAGGTTTAGGAATTGCCAAGAGTATCCTTGGACTGAGGGGATGGGGACTTGGAACAGCATCTGGAGTGCAAGGGATGTGGTCCTGCTTTCATTTTTTTGGTGCTGGGCCCCAAAAGTTCTACTGCGGCTGAGTGTGGTGAGAAAAACCCACCCCGGATGGTTTAGGAGGTATGGGAAAGTGGGGAGTAGGTGGAAAAGTAGAACAGGAGATGGACTCTTCCGAAATTTGTCTATAGGATGCATTAATTTGGTTTCATGTCCTGGCTCTATCATAAGAAAATGAGAGGAGTCCCCAGGGAAATGGGAGCACTTGTGGAGGGCTGGGGACCTGCATGTCTGTAGCACTTCTCCAGATGAGAACACAAATGCAGGCGAAAAACCTTGGTTCTCCCTGTCCGTCAAAAGCCCATGGATGGTGACCAGCCATTGGCCATCTGAAGCTGAGCCAGTCTCAGTCCGTCTGCCTGCACGCAATTTCCCACCCACAAGATGAGTTTTGATGAACCTTCATTCCCTCCCCTTGTGCTGGGTGGTGGGTGGTGGCGGTGCTGACGCTCGTGGCTGTCTCCTGGCCAGGCTGGCTGCCCGGATCCTGTGGAAGATCGAGAGGGAAGGCAGTGGGCTGTCCGAGGGCTGCCTGGTCTCCATCGACGAGCTGCAGAACCACGTGGACAGCTTTGGGGAGGAGGAGAAGAAGGATCTCCGCACTGACGTGGAGAGCTTCCTCGAGTTCTGGCCGCCCCACTGCCAGCAGTTTGGCATGCAGTTCATCTCCCACATATTTGGAGTGGTATGTTGGAGGGGTTGGGAGAGCAAATGGGGCAGTGTCTTTAATGCCAGCTTTCCAGAGAAAGTCTCCAGCTGGCCTGAGTGGAGGATGGCTGACTTCATCCCTCCGTGGACTGCCATTCTCCATGCCCCTCTCTTCCATGCTGACACTGGGAAACGGAGGCATGACAAGGGCAAGGTCTGAAGCATTTTGTCTGTCTGAACACGCAGACAAGTGGTTTGCCCAGTGGTAGGTGCTACGCTGTCATCACAAGTCTCACTGGGCATCTCTCTGCACCCAGGAGAGATGAGAAAATCTAAACATATTTTTAGTAAATATACCTAGAATATACTTGAATATATCAGATCTGTTTAGTAGATACATTACTTTCTATTGATATTGCATGCATTAGGGTATTTATTTATAACATCTAATAAATATTTATATAAACATTATTTCTATGATAAATATTTTATATATATATAATAAAAACAGTAAAAGATACTAAGTATATTTGACAATATCCATTACTACCTCGTTAACTACAAAGTTTTGTTCTCAGTGTAGCAGAGAGGGAAATTCCTAGAAGCCAGTTCAGGCTGAGCTGCTCTGCCCCCGGTTCTGGCACAAGCTGGTTAGTGAGACACTAACCCCTCCGCTCCCAAATGGGCCAGGGTGATCTGGGAGGAGACACACTCTGCTTGCACCCGCTCCAGTGACTATTGTGGCAGAGAAGTTGGTTTTGCCAGCCCTATCACAGGGGCATGACACAGCACCCTTTGGTAGCACCCCACAAACAAAACCCAGTCCACTGGACACAGGGAGACATATGTGCTAATGGCTGGCACAGCTTGCCCATGGAGAAGTAAGGAAGTACAGAAAATGTACAGAATCAGTTCAGAGAGGAAATAAAACTATTAACAAGGTAAAATAATTAACAGTTCCTTTGTCCTATCCTGGCACATTTTCTCTTTGCATGTATTTCTTTTTTTCATGTTTGTGACTATAAACTATTCCATTCACATGTGATGATAATGTATCATATAGGCAAATAAAATAATTAATTCTTAGTAGAAATGTCATGGAAAAGCCATTCTGAAAATTCATAACAAACAGTAGTAACTAACTCGATTTTATAAGCTTTGAGGGCAACCCAGCAAACATGACCTGGTTGAATGCAGCTCTCTAGGTTAATTTCTAACTGGTACCTGTTTCAATAAGCGTGAACTTTGCTTTCTGCTTGAATTGCTTCAAATTCATTTTCCTGTGACCTTTTTCTGATTTTTTTCTGGGAAGCAAATACATAAGGAAACCAGTACATGGTCAAACCAAGTTTATCTTAGGCATTCCAACCAAATATTAACAGCAAATATTCTGCAACATTTACTCAGCTCTGCTCTGGGTTGGTCCCTGTGCATGAGTCCTGCACTGCTTCTCTTGATGTTTTATCCCAGCTTGAGGGTTTTCAACTTTTTCTTCTTTAACGCTTCTACCTGCCTGTGTTTTGGGACTAGATCAGCTGCAACGGCTTTACCCTCAGTGACCAAAGAGGACTGCAGGCTGTTGGTGTGGGAATCTTCCCCAACCTCTGCCAGGCCAACCATGACTGCTGGCCCAACTGTACTGTCGTCTTCAACAATGGCAAGTGAGTGCATTTCTTTCCTTGGGCACAACAGGGAGGCATCCTAAGGGGCAACACAGCAGACTCTGCCAGCCCTGGTGTCAGATCCCTGTCTCAGAAAATCTATTCATTCTTTTTGCCTTCTCTAGTTCAGAAAAAATATCAGTATTTTCTTTCTAAAGAGGAACTGTTTTCTTTCTCATTGTTATTTTAAAACTTCTCATCTGATTGCACTAATATGAAAGATTTGACCCCAAATCCAGCAACCAGAAAAGAATTTTTGTCGTTTTGGGTTTTTTTTTTGAGTTTTGTAACTAGACTCAAAATAGGTAGATAAAGTAGTAAGTAGCAGTTTAGCTCCCCCTTACTTTGAGGCTTCAATAGTTATGGAGTAATTCCAGTTAGTAATTTATTAAGGATAATACTGAGTCCACAGTCCAAGTTTCTCATAACTAAACTTGCAATCAGCTGAGGTGTTTATAACCATTCCTAACACAACCCTCACCTGGTGAGAGTGTTCCATCTCCATTAATCACTGATTAACACTTTAGCAAGGAGACCTTAATGACAATTGCTACTGTCATCTGCAAGCAGTGTCACGTCCGAGTGCAGGATGCTCTAAAGCCACTGAGCATTCACCATTCCCACCCAAGTCCTGCAAGAAAACTTTTGAGAGAAAAGTGAAACGGGAAGAGATTCAGTGGGATGTGCAGGGACATCTCATCAGTGCTGGGAGAGGAGGCTGCTGCTCTCAGGGCTCTCAGGGCTCTCAGGGTGCTCTGCCCTTCCCAGCCCCCGAGCCGTGACAGGTATAAACTGCTGCTGATCCAGCGAGTTGCAGCGTGTTCAAGACATTAACTGTGGGAAATTGCTTCTGAAAAACTGCACAGCCACAGTATTTCCTCCAAACTTTTCCACTATGATTTTACAGCCTCCTGTCTTCACCAAACGTTAGTGCTATAAGTTAACCCCCTCCCCAGGCTCCCCTTCTTTGACTAACACATTGCTTCTGCGCTCCAGCTATCACTGCTGGTTTTCCCTGATAAGAACTACGCCAGCATTTATCAAGCAGCTGCTAAACAAGAAAAGAGAAAACAAAACTGCATTAGGATGATTACCTTGGTGGGAAGTAGGGTCTGATCCACAGTCAGGTTGGAGTCTGTGCTATGATATCCAGTTGTTCTGGATTAGATCCATAGTGGGGTGATGGAGAGCCTCTCCAACCAGCTTCCAGCAGTGGAGGAGGTAACCAGCAGTGACAGCAGCCCTGAAGTCTGACTTCCTGGGCAATAAGTAGAAGACTGGCATTTTATTTGCCTGGCAGCTTGTCAAAGCTACCACATGTATGTTTTTACTGACTTTAAACTTGACAATCTGGTTATTTCCCAGGTAAATTATGAAGGTTTCCTCTCTTGCTGTGGAAACCTGATGATAAGTCCCTGTTATGAGAACTGAGCTCTCTGTCAGCACTCAAGGCACAATAATAGACTTGAGGACCCACAAACTCATCATACAGAGCACAGTCCTTGTGGCTGATATCTCAGTCTGATTTCCATTTCAAGCTGTGTTTTAGGGACCACAACTGCTGATGTCAGTGGAGATATTTCTGCACAGGAGAACTAATCCCCTTGTGCCTGCTAAATGTCAGAAGCGGGTTTTGCACGTCCCCTGACCGGGACCACTCCTAAAATCACAGTGCCAGGGCAGTTCTCCCTGAAATCCTCCATGGCCCAGTGATGGGCACTTCAGCTCTGGCAGCAGCATAGCAAAAGGGAAGCTCTCATGAGCTCTCATCATGAGCCAGGCACAGGGAACCCCCTTGTCTCCTGTCAGTACAATGTCCCAATGCGCTATGCCGTGTACTCTTTTTTTTGTTGTTGTACTTTTATGTGTGTAAACTGCAGATGTTTGTTTTGTCTTTCAGTCATGAGGCTGTAAGATCAATGTTCCACACACAGATGAGGTGGGTCAGTCTTGAAAGCATCATTCCCCTCTGTTGCCCTGTACCCCTCATGCCCCATGTTTAATGGAAAAGATGCAAACACCCCGAGGGGCTTCCTCTGTTTGCAGCAAATTTCACTTTCCCTGTTTCCTAAACTTCTCTTCTTTTCCAGTGTAAAGCCCCACTAAACCCAAACCTCACTTAACTCTGCATTTTGTAGTAAATTAAAATGATAGTGGTAATACTGTGACTGTCTCCTCCAGGGTGAATTCCCTCTCTGCCTTCCCATCTTCTCCCTTGGCTTCCTCCCTGTCAGTAATTCCCCCCTGCACTTCTCATTTCTCCTCCCCTGACCATGGCAAGAGCATGAAAGTCAGAACAAGGTCTTGCTAATCTTGTACAGCCCAAAATAAAACCTTGCATATTAGGAGATGAGAAATGATTGTGTTACTGACATACTAAATTGTCCACGTTTCTTCTGCAACAAACAGTGCCCGATGAATGCTCTGCCTACAATAGCAGTTCCATGAGATGTAGGTTTCAATCCTTTTTTCTTATAGTACTTGATTAATGTTTCACCTTTTGATGATGCCACTGTTACCTGATCTCAACTAGATAAACCACAAAAATACGTTCAAAACCAAAATCTCTGCTTAGCTCATGGCACTTGGTATATTAAATTCAGTCCTATTAAGTCCCTACTGTTGTCTTTAAACTTTAATTTCAATCAGACATGGAATTTTCTCAAACTAGGTGTGAAATAGGTTGGAAGTGCTCTTCTTTACCATTGATACTTACTCAGTACATTACAGACAGGGCCATAAAAAGGGGCACGTGTGTTTCACTTCTGATTAGAGTTGCTATTTTGGGGCAATTTGAGTTTTGGGCTATCAGGCACTCGCTGTGCCTGTGCATGCAGCTACCAAGGTCCTCGCTACTTGTGGCAGACACCGAGGAAAAGAACACTGCACAAGCTCAGTGGCGTGCTCCTGGCTGATAGTGTCTCTTTAACTACAGCATTTGAAATATGCCAAATGTGTTTCCTGGCTTATCCCAAAGGCTGTCAATCCCCTCCACACAACGGATGGCTGCTTAAAATATACCTACAGTGCTTGAGCTATCAGGGGCATCATGAAAGTCAGAGGCTTGATTTTGCTTCTCTAGTTGCATGACTCACTTTAACGAGAATCCTGTGAGGTGTGAACAGGAATGTTTATATGTATAAACCTCTCCCATGGGAATTGTTCCTTTTCATGCGCTTTCTCCTGGAGTAGCAGGTTGCACTTTTCTCTGGCTGGCATTTTCCTGTGGTTGCGACATAACTAATTCCTGCCCTTTGTGACAATGGCATGTTTAGTGACAAATTTCGTAGGAAATGTGCTGTTGGTGTGATCGAACAGCCAGAGAAGGTCAAGGCCAGCCTCGGAGAGTAATTTTTACAGCAGCTTTAGCACAGCTGAAAGGAGCAGAGCTACACCCTTGGTGCCGAGAGCTTGTAACGGGAATTACAAGGGAATTAAAAGGGAACTGCAGGAGATTTACAATCACTTGCAAAAATATGATCACACAGAAAAAGTCATGTCTTCCCCAAAAGACTTACTTTTAATGCACCTGGTGAGACCTGTGAGTCCTCTGCCACCTATGCCTTTGGTGAGGCCCTTGTTGGGTTCCACCTAAAGCACCTCGTGTTCAGTTGGGGGCAGCACGTCCCCCCCAGGTCCATCTCATAACAGATTATGTGCATCAAACAGGCTGCTGAGCTCACTAGTAGCTGGGGGAGGAGATGAATGCAGAAGCACCACCTCACAATTGGTATTTGATAGAGGTTTTTTTCCCCATTCTGGCCAAATTCTTCAGCCGCTTGTGCCTGTCCAGCCCCTGCGACTGAGAGATGGCCCGGAGTAACTGGGAGAGTCAGTGTGTGGAGTGAAACAGCAAGGGAGTAGTTTTGAATGTCCATCTTATTTAAGAGATTTTGCAGGGAATGACATGAGAGAAAGGCAGGTGCTTTCCAAAAAGCCTGTTATCAAGGGCTTTCCATGGATCTTTTAACAGAGACTGGCAGTTGAATTGTGGTTGTGATAGCAATAGGCATCAGGTCAAAATAACTATTAAGAGATAGACTCTTTCCAGATAAGCATTTTTAAGCCTTTATGTAAAGATGCATGAACAGGGTTAGGGCATCCCTGACCCAGCACCCAGAGGGAAATTGTCTTAACTTTTCAAAGTGAAAATGGTACCGAAGGCAGCACAGCTCGGGATCTGGGAATGTAGCCAGGGATGTGTGGGTAAATACTGCAAACCAGTATTTAAAGAAAGAGACTCAAAGTCCAAACTCAGCATTTTGTTAGGTATTTCTGATCTTGTGGGAGGGGGGTGTTTCCTGGTGAGATCTCCTGCAACGTAATGAAAGTTGATGTCTAGGTTCAACCCCCATCTGGATAAAGTAATTGAGTCATAATCTGCTTGTAGCTCAGAACTTCACATATCCGTGCCAGGGACTTGCAGAGGGGCAGGAAAAACTGGTGTGACTGTATTCTTGCTCTGTATTTAGTTAACCAGAACTGCTGTGTATCTCTGCATTGCTCCCTGAAGACCTAAAGCAGGGCCTTAGGGCGAGGACTCAGCTCTGCAAGGCAGGAACGGGTCGCAGGATTTGTCCCTGATGGCTCTGTGGCCCCACCTTTGCTTCTGCTGCTCCTCCAAGTGCACATCTCATCTCCTTTGCTCTCAGGATCGAGCTGCGGGCTCTGAGCAAGATTTCTCCAGGGGATGAGCTGACTGTTTCCTACGTGGATTTCCTCAACCTGAGCGAGGAGCGGCGGAAGCAGCTGAAGAAGCAGTACTACTTCGACTGTGCCTGCGAGCACTGCAAGAAACAGGTCAAGGATGACCTGATGCTGGCGGTGAAGGAGGGGGAAAGCAAGGTATGGTTGGTCCTGATGTGCCCAAACTCAGTGGTGGCTGTGTCTCCTCTACCAAGGCATCTGTGTGTCTCTAGGACATGGGGACACTCTTAATAAGAACAGAGTCAGATTTTGGCAAAAACATGACTAGCGCCAATGTAAAAAATGAGAACAGAACCTTGACTGGGCACAACACCAATTCAAGCCCACCATACAGGACCAGTTTAATCCTTATTATGCAGTATAAGTGCAGTTTTTAATTTAAGAAAAGCCCATAGAATTTGCTTCTAACCTAAAAGTCCATCAACAGACAGAAAGCAAAAATATTGGAAAATTAGGTCTACAGCTGAGAAAAATGCTGGCATCTAAATTGGAGCTTTTTCTTGACAAACTGAAAGAGAATTATCATTTTGAGGAGCAGACAGGGAAATGTGATGCAGGTGATTCGTGATGACAGAACTAACCAGTGCTGCTGAAGCTGTATGGTTTGTACCATTACCCTGGCTCCAGGAATGTGGGAAGCCTGAACTCCCAGTCCCTCTTTGCAAAGCCCTGTCACGTGGATTTTGTGCCATCACTTGACATTTGTGCGTGGTTGCTGTGGGCAGACTGACTGTGAAGAATTAACATGTTTGACTGCTCATTTTTCACTAATCTGTGTTTTTCTTGGAGGTCTCACAAGTCATCGAGTGGGAGAGTGTAAGGCTATGTCTTGCTGTTGGCAGTGGCATGTGTTGTTGAGCCAGCAGCTTCAGTTTGTGAGTGTGCTGGCAGCTCTAAGGTTTTCTTCTTAGTTCCTCTGCCCAAGGATATAATTGCTCATAGATTTTGTCCTCCATGGCAGTGTTAGCTTAGGGGGGTTCTACTCCTGCAAGCTCTATAAAATGTATAAGGGAAGGGAAAGCAAAGCAGGGCAATTTAATGTACCATCAAGTCACTGATCTGCACTGTTGATCAGTGACATAATGGGTCAGACAATATAGGTCAGGGGCTGATGTAAGGCAGGACCAAAAAGCAAAGGTGGGATGAGGAGCTGTGACTTTAGACCAACAGTGCCACCAGAAGAAGCTCAGCGGGATGTACTTTCTCAAGAAGGAGGACAGAACCCTCATCCTCCAGCTCAAAGTTACCAGGAAACCAAGCTCAGCCCTGTAGCTCTTCTTTCATATAGGTGGCAGTCAGGAAAGGCTGGATATTGCAGAGTATAAATCACTCCTTGAGAAAGGTTTAGAGAAATGGGAAACTGATATGAGGCAGTTCTCATGGGAAATAGAACATGAGATTAGAGGAGACCCATTGCTTGCTGGGTCAAGTTCTCCTCTAGTGCAAAACACCCTAGTCCATAATCCCATTTTAAATTATTGAGCTTCATCTTAAAGCTAATCCTGACTACTGTACTCCCCTACTTATAATATAAAGCTGTCCCAGAGCTCAGTTCTCTGATGCAGAAGGATTTTTATCTGGCTTTCTGTAGAAATATTTTTTAACACCTTCTCCAGTAGACAGCATAAAAAACCTCAATTGTCATTCAACAGCTGCTATCAAACCTTGAGCGAGCACTGAGAGCATCAGTCACACAATGGTTTGAGTTGGCATCTCATTCCAACCCCCCTGCCATGGGAAGGGACGCCTCCCACCAGAGATGCACCATCCCCTTTGTTTGGTGACATTAGAGGTGCTGTGCAGCACAGAGCAGGAAAACACACACTTTTGGGTGAAGGTCCTCCACAATCTGAAGTGCCTGTGTAGAAAAATGGCTGTAAGTGTGCAAGGTGCATGATTTCAGCTGTTAAAAATACACTCCATCCACAGACAATAGGTATCCAGGCTGACCTCACCCGCAGAGCTCGGCTGCTCGCCGATGGCTGTATCACATTTTCTGAATTCAGACACACTTGCCTGAGAGCAGCAGCACTCACAGCTGCCTGGAAAAAGTGCTAGGGATATGCGCAAGATTGACAGCTTACATCCCCAGCAACTGCTCTGACCTCCAGTCCTTCACCCCTTCCAAAAAGTAGCAAAGTTCCCATTGTTTATAATGGCAACAGCCTTAAAAGTCTATCAAAGGCAAGAGAGGATTTTTATTAGACAAAGCCACTGTGGAAATGCTGTTTAAAGTACCTATTCTGGGAATCTTTCCTCAGGCAGCAAGTCTGTGTGGTTTGCACTGATGTTAACATTGCCTTTGAATGTGCTCTGTGCTTAGACACCTGCCCAAATCTGATGAGCTGTGATAGCTTCAGTCTAATAATATACGATAATAAATCATAACTCACACATGTGTAGCCATAAATAGAAGGGGATGTGTGTGTATATGGCTCTGAAAACTACTGTTTTTCCTTCCATCCTGAACTTTCAAGAGCTTCTCCCAACTAGCTGAATTTCAGATTCCTCGAAAATCTGATTGGCCAGGTGCGGGAAAAAGACAACAAGACAGTCATACGGTCCTGGCTCCCAGCCTTTGCATCTTTCTTTGCAATGTTGTTTCTCTGCTTTTTGATCCACACCCCGAGGTCTTTCCAGCTGCTGGCTCTGCTGTGTCTCCAGATCGGGCTCTTCCCACAGACTCCTGGAGTCACATGATTGTGGGCTAATTTCAGAGTTCCCATTTATGAAAAGAAATGTCATGGGAGCTAGAACAGTTGGAAAATGCAAATCTGAAAGACTCAGAAAGGCAGAAGATGAACGGTGGTGCTGGATAACATAATGTTATATTTCAGCATTAAACGAAGAAAGAGAAGGCAGCAAATTATGAGCTCATTAGTGTTTTTCCAGATGTGTCTGGATGTGCACCAGGTCTCCAAATGCACAATGAAATGCAAACTTCTTGGAGGTGTGTGGTAAAACACATTTCCCTCTCTGGGTGCAGCTGAAATCTGAGCTCAAACATTTTGGGGTGTTAGGATGTAATGACAGCATTTCTCAGGGTGGGTAAAATTCAGTGATCTTTCCTATTCCGTCCATCTCATTCAAGAGCCTCGTTTATCTGAAGCAGCTGCACTAGGAACACCTGATACACACCAGCTGGTGGCTTTCACAGCCTCCTCGGCATCTTGTGAGACCTCTCAGTTGCAGAGTTAATTCCGTCCCTTTTCCAGAGGGCTGAAGTGGTGGGGAGGGTTGAGGAGCCCAGTTGTGCATGGCAGAGGTGCTTGGCCACTTACCCTCATGAGCATCATTTCTGCTGAAGTGAGCAGGAGCTTCACCTCTTAACTTGGTAGTGGGTCCATTTCAGCCCGTTTCAGTCTTGGGCAGGTCTGAGGGGCATACTGGTACACACAGCCAGTGATAGGAAGGTAAGGGGTGATGTGGGAAGCATCCCAGTGAGCTGACTTGGGTTCCCAAACTGTGGACCAAGCATCCTTTCAACCAGGGTACTTTGGCCTGTGTCAGGCAGTGCATTTTCCTCACTGTTTTTTCCTAATGTTGTTCCCAGCCCTCTGCAGACACGGTGAAGGAGGTCATCCAGTTCTCCAAGGACACGCTGGAGAAGATCAACAAGGCCCGCATGGAGGGACTTTACCATGAAGTGAGTCCTGGTTCTTTTTGCTCTCTTGCTGTATACACACTGCCCAGGAAAACAAGCCTTGTCCCTCTGTACATCCATGATTTAAGGATGAAACAATCTCCCCACTGCTGTAACCTGAATATCCTCCTGTGCTTCCTGCCCTCTTGGCAGCTCAACTTGCAAAAGCTGACACTGGTTTCTGCTCTCTTTAACCCACAACTGTGTCTCACACAACATCCCAGACTAGTTTCTTTTGTAAAGATGATACAAGGAGATTCATATGACTTTCAGCACCTCTGACTGACACAGGTGTTGAACCAAAGGCCTCCTGGGTGAAAAACATGAGTTACAGGGCAAGTGTAACAAGTCAGCTCTGCCAGGTAGCCTCATAAAAAGGAGAACAGGAGATCTGGGAGAGGGACAGGACAGTCAGGAGACTTGGCACATCAAGCTGTGGGCTGTCTTTGCCTGTGTTGATCTTCTCTTCACCTCCTGGCTCCTCATGTTGCTCATTTGTCAGGGGCTGAGGATGGATGTGTGGTGTAGGACACCCATCTCCCACCTGGAACATGGGCTACAAAGGCAAAGGGTGAGAGAGCACAAGTCACTTCTTTCTTTCTCCCTCTTTTGCTCATCCAGGAAATATTTAACTGCTCTCTTCAGAGAGTAATCCAGGTTGAGTAGCAACCTCTGTGTTTTAACTTCCTTTGGGAAAAGGATAAAGCCCTCCCGGAGCAGAAATCTGGACACTGGATCAGAGCTGGGTGCAGCACAGCTCCATGTCTCCAGCCCCATGGGATCATTAAGACCATTCCTTGCAGCAAGTGCTTGCAAGAGGTTGGGTGGATGGCACTGGGATATAAGAGTCCTGTAGGTCACTTGGTATCTTACAAAAACCAACCTCCTGGAGTTTTTCTTCTCCTGAGCTGTAGACACCACTTTTTCCTCACCAGTTTTGTGAGTGTAACCCTGTGAGAGAAAGCTTTGAGCACCAGTCACTTTCCTAGGATGCGGTTTGTCAGCAAATCAAAACATGTTTTATCTTCCCCAGTCTTCACAGAGGCTGACTCAGCATCTGGGACCGGTGTGGACCACGCAGCCCACAGTGCTTTGGTGTGGCAGCTTCAGGACCAAAGGTGCTTGGACTTACCCTTTTTCCCCCTGCTTCCCCCATGTGCAGGTTGTGAAGCTGTGCCGTGACTGCCTGAAGAAGCAGGAGCCTGTGTTGGGGGACACGAACATCTACCTCCTGAGGATCCTCAGCATTGCCTCTGAGGTGCTCTCCTACCTCCAGATGTTTGAGGAAGCAGCTGACTACGCCAAGAGGATGGTGGATGGCTACCTGTACGTCTGTGCCCTGGTTTTGGCAGCTCTGTGTGCTTATGCAATGTTAAGCAGTGTCACAGGAATAATTTTCTTACTCTGCTCCCATCAGGGCAGTGGTGCTGGATTTCAGATGGGAACCTGTAAATATATCACGAGATAGAGAGGGACCCCTTCTTAAATGCACAAGAGCTCCCAAACTGTACCTGGCAGTTGGTTTGGGTGCATCTTTCATTAACCTTTTTGCCTTGTCTCAGAAACAAACCAGGGCTGCCCTGACAGCAAAAACAGAGCCTTAGTGCAGGACAGAGAGGATGTCACTGCAGGGGATCGTCTGTTCCCTTGCACCCTGCAGGAAGGAAAACTTGCAGAGAAAAGAGAAACCGTGTCAAATGGCTGTCACTCAAGATATCCCTTCACTCTTGAATAGTTCGTGTATCTTGGCTAATTAGTTTAGTTCTGGGGTAAATGCTCAGTAAGAATAAAGAACTTCAGGCTTAGTTCACACAGATCCAGGGTAAATCTCAGAGTAAAAATTATATGCTTTATTATTACTGAGGTTTTGTGGCAGGACTGATAAGTAGTTAATAGACAAAACAAAAAAGAGAGAGAAAAGAAAAAAAATGAAAGAAAAGAAGAAGGAAGTAATGGAAACCACACAGAAGACAGAAAAGCCCAGTTCATCAGCTCATTCACCCTCCTGCTAAGAGCATCTTATACTCATTACTTGTCTTCTTGGTCAGTTGTAGCCCAAAAGGCTTGTGGTATTTTGTTATGTTTCAGTGGGGTGACAAAGTCATCTCCCTGGCTTGTAGACCTGACAAGCAACTGTAATTGTCCAAGCCCTGGCACTGAGCTAATTGAATCGCACAGAGGAAACTCCTTCCCCTCTGTGTTCCTCAGTTTTTCAGACCGCAGTGAGGACTATGGTAGTTTCCTTCCTTGATTTAAGATCTGCCAATTCAATATGCCAAATAAGCCCTTGAAGGCAGGTTTTCATGTAGGTCCAAGCAGCTTCTAACTCTGCTTCAGCTTCTAAAGTTGGATGCAGGGGAGAGGTTTCATTTTTCCCACCTCAGGTACTGACAGTCTCCAGAGGCAGGGGTGCATCTGCATGGGGTGACATGAATATTTCTGAAGTTTCTGGAACCACCTGTTTCCCTTCCCACTTCGACTGAGAATCTAGTAGTTGTTGCATTCCCATTTCACTAAGCACCAAGTTGGGGCCAGCTGAGTAGTAGGGTCAGATCAGGGTTTTGTTTGTGCCAAAATAATGTGGAATGAACCCTGTTCACAGGTTGTTCAACTTTCACAACTCATGTCCCTGTATAGCTCTGTCCTTGTGTAACGCGTTTTCCTGCTCTTTTTAAGCGGGGCTGCACATTTTGGTGGCACTGGGTGCAATAGGCTCTTCACCTGAGTAAACAACCCACTCTTTGGCAAACATACCACATCACTGACAAACTTCTGTGAACCCAGATTTTTCCTGACCTAATTACTCAATGTGTTTCCAGGAAAATATATCATCCCAACAATGCGCAGCTGGGGATGGCCGTGATGCGGGCAGGAGTCACTCACTGGCATGCTGGTCTCATAGAAGCTGGCCATGGCTTGATCTGTAAAGCCTATGCGATTCTCCTGATAACCCACGGACCTTCCCACCCAATTACCAAAGATCTGGAGGTAGGTGTCATCTCCTGTGTCGTCTTTGCTCTCTGTCTGGGCAAAGCTACATTTCAAGGTGTAGAAACAACCCATCCGTAAGAGCTGAGAGATGTATCAAGTACTGACTACTTCTTAATAGTCCTGTGCTTTCATGGAGAATGCTACAGTCTGCTGGGAAATGCATCTCTCTTCCTAGTGGACATTTTCATCCTGAAAATAGCTTTTATCCTGCACCAGAACATACATTTAAAATGGCAGCAGAGCCCATGAATCTTCTTCAAAACTGCTGTGCCCAGGGACAGAGCCTCCCATTCTACCAACAGTCTGATTTTGCTGCTCTCAGAGGCTTGGCACTGTAATTTAACTATATCAAATTATCTATGGTGGATGTTCCCAGTTTGCCAACTGATTTTCTTTATTGGTGTTCATTCTTCTGTATTTACCACTCCCCACTGCTTCTAAGCAGCAGTGCATTTTTTCGTCAGATGACTGATAGGTATTTCCTATCTTAGAGTCAAAGAGCTACAGATCCCAGGAAATTACATCTGCTCAGATATGAGGAACTACTTACAATTGCAGCTGGGGAATCTGTCATTTATTTAGCCTTTAGCTAGCTTAATGTGACCTGTTGGCTTTATAACATTCTCCTTTATTGCCCTCAAAAAATTACAGGATGCCCAATGAAATCCTTTATTGATGTCTTAGTCCCCGATATGGCAGAGCTATAATCTTTATTAATGCAATTTTGTATCTTCAGGAAAATTAATATTTCCTACCTAAAGCCAACCTGACTGTTGACTGTTTCCCTTGTATGTAGCAAAGGCCGATATCTCAGCATGTCCATTTCTGTGTTTCCCTTCACACTTAGTTTAGGAGGAAAATAGTGGATATATGGCTCGTGCTCACCTCTGTGCTGCTAAGCCAAGGGTTGAATAAACTCACAGGCAGGTGTAAAAATATATCCTAGGTCATTACCTGGCCTAGGACATCCCTGGAGAACAGGGCCTATTTTTTGGCAGGGTTTTATCCACTTGCTTTGAGATTCCCTGAGTCTCACAGGTTCTGTAACCTGCTGTGTCCCTCAGGCCATGCGTGTCCAGACAGAGATGGAGCTGCGCCTATTCCAGCAGAACGAGTTCATGTATTACAAGATGAGGGAAGCTGCCCTCAAAAACCAGAAGATCCAAGTCATGCCTGAACCCAGCAATGAGAACGCACCAAGCCTCTTCCACAAAAAGGAATAATGACACAAATCCACGCCTGTAGGATAACATCACCTGTGGCACTTCCAAACACTGGGAACATGTTATAGGAATGTACCATATCCATAAGGGTTATTTACAGTGGCACCAGTCTGACAGCACGGACCTGCTGGGGGGAAATCCTGAAAAATCTTCTGAGGGCTGAAAGCAGAAGAGGTCTTGGCAGAAACAACATCCTTTTTCTACCACTAGCATTAAAAATCAAAGCAGAACAACATGTTATAAAATTATTTACAGTTTTATTGGAAGCCTGTTTCTCTCTACACAAGTCCTGATTATGAAGTCCTTTGTTAAATTTTTAATGATTTTTCTTAAGTGGCTCTGTTACTTCCTTGGGATGACATAAATTCTTTCCAGTCATGTACATGGGATGGTAGAAGTGGGAAGCTGGTTCCAAAAAGTGTCATGTATGTCTGTGGGCATTGAGTGCAAACTCAGTAAGACCCAGACATGGTGTTTGTGTTCAGTGGTATATTTTTGATGAAAAGCTGCTGAAAAATTATTCTAGACCTGGCACAGGTGCAACATCAAATTGTGGGCACTTTGCAAGTGAGACTAAGTGGAATTTCTACATCAACATAAGTTAATTAGGGCCAATTAGTCTCCTTAGTTAAAAATAAGAAAATGTCTGCAGTGATGGCAGCAGATGGACATGAGATGGGCCCATGCCAGAAGCCAGCTGCTCTGGTGTGGTGCACTGGCTGTGTGGATTGTTGTAACTGAACAGTTTCCACCTTTGCTCACCTGATGCCTTTAGGCACCTGGCTTTTGACTTAGACAGGTGCTTAATCAATTTTGCATTGGTAAAAGAAGGGATAGCCCATGGATCAGCTGCCAGTGGACATCCAATAGAGCTAAGGAAAAGTCTAAAGGCAAGGGTTGGATTTCTGGCTTTAAAAAGGTCTTCGCTGTCTGCCCATCTATCTCGAAATACAGCTGGTTTGCCCCAGACCTTCAGTGGCAGCCAGAAGATGAAAAGATTTTTCAGGAATCCCATGCCTGCTCCTCAGCAGAATAGCAAGAAAACAAAATCAGGACTTTTTCTGTTTGACACTTGGAGTGATTTTGTTGATGTTTCTCCAGATCTGAGTTCACTGGAGACCAACATCTGCTTTTTAGGCACTGTTGAGTTCAGCCCTTCCATTTGTCCATGAGCTGCCTACCTGGTTCCCAGTGTGACAATCCATATTGGTTCAATTCTTGGCATGAGGATCAATGTAGAGCTGTAATATGAAAACGTCTCCTGGGGAGGGAGGAGTCCTGAGAGAGATGCACATGAGAACAGATTGGCCCTTCAGCGACGTGTTGAGGTTGCAGAAGGAGATGGAGAAGCACTTGTAGTATTTCACCTGTATTTCACCCTGGAAGAAGTGTTCAATTCCAGTTCAACCCAATTTACCAGGTGCAGTTTGGGGTGAAACACACACTGGACACCTGAAGGTGGTTTGGGGCCCTCCTAAGGGTGAAAGGGTTGGGGAGGAGATGGAGATGGCGTGGCCAGAGCCTGTAGGGCTGAATCCTGCTGCAGAGGGGTGAGGATGAAGATGGCTGTGGGTACACACACAAACTGCCCCCATGCTGGTTGCTTCTCCAATGCAGCTTTCCAAGCAGAATCACTGACATTTCCTTGAGTCCACCTAAACCACCTCATCCTTTGGCCCTGCCGGTCACCTTGTGATCACTTTGGACATGCTTGTAAGGAAAGGCAGCAGAACTTTTTCCCTGCTCCTCCATCCACCCAGCCAGGGCAGCCGTGGGTGCAGGACCCACTGGGACATCCCCAGCAGGATGCTGCCACCTGTCCCCAGGAAGGAGCTGGAAGAGCACTCATCAGCATGGGGCACATCTCAGAGGGTACTCAATGGCTCTGAGCCTGCACCCTGGCTCAACTCCATCCCACAACATCATCACAGCCTTAGCTCAGCCTGTTGCCCAATTTCTACCAGTGCTTGCATGAATTTTGGAAGTTAGAGTCTCTTATGGTATCAGTGAAGAGACTGATGACAAAGAAGAAGCTTTTCATAAAAATTTTATTATAATGGATGCATTTTACACAGTAAAATGATTGATATGTGCAAGGTTTCTAGACTCTCTTGCTGATTCTCTTGCAGGTGAGGTCACCCATCATCATTGTCTGAAAAACAAGTGGAGAGTGTTAGCTTTTTATGGATTTGTAGAATCATAGAATATCCATAAAGATCATCATGGCGCTTAGGTCCAAACTCATATGTTGAAAAGATCTAGTCTTGCAAATCAAAACAGGACTGATCCCCAGTTTATCTCCTATAAACCGAATTTTTAAAGCTTTGGATTTCTTCATGAGTACCCCAAAGCAGGTAGGGATAATCTGGCATCCCCCAGCTGGGATCAGTTTGCTGTGTGTCTCTTCTTTAAGGGTGCCAAGCTCAGACAGACACCTTTACATCTGGGGGGCTGAGAACATGCCCTCATTACCTGAAACCTTGACCAACAATGCCTAAACTGGGGTCTTTTAAGTAGTTTGTGGGTAAGACTCTAATGAGAAGCTGCCCTCAGTGCCTGGCTGCAGAGCCTGCATGCAAGAACGTGCTCTTCTCCAGCACCCCCACAAGGTCCCCAGCATCTCTGTAGGCTTTCTAGAGCCAAACCCTGAAGGCAGCTCTAAGCACCACTACCCCAGCCATTGTCCTTCCATACTTACATGGGTGATGGTGTCTCCGTTGAGCTCGGTGATGGATTTCAGCCCTTTCACGTTTGCGACCAGTTTGTTGTTACCCTCCATCTGCACAAGACCCTGGTAGGAGGACACGGAGGCATTCATGTTGTTCTGGGGGCCACCTCAACCCCTGCATTTTGTCCTTTCCCTTCTGCAGTAGGAGAGGACTGCAGGGCCACCTGGGCTGGGCCAGGGCATGCCATGTCATCTTCTCTCCACCACCCGCCTGTCGCACACTGCCGCAGAAACCTCCTTTGGGGTGAGGTGACTGGAGCTGAGTGAGGGCATGGGGCTGGGGCAAGTCTCAACCAAAGCAGAAAACTATTTAAGGAGCTTTCAGAAACTCAGTCATGGGTGGAAAGCTCTCCAAGGGACAGGCACATCTGCTGGTCTCTCCCCCCCAGGAGCTGCACATCTTAAAAGGCTAGAGACAGCACCAGCAGCCCTGGGGCAGCTATCACTGATCACTGAAATCACTCAAATAAATAACCCAGCAAAGCCCATCTCTGTTTATCTGTCTTGCCTGGCTATAAGAAGTGTTCATCTGTCCTTGAACTGCTGGTTTATGGAGGGTAACATTCTTCCAATAGCTATTTCCCCCTGCTTTATGCCAAAGGGACTTCAGTGATGCTGTAAATTGTGATACAGCCAGTATAGTTCTCAAAGCCTGATTCATTTTTTGAGGGTGTTTTTTTGGTGATCATCCCTGTTACTTTCAAAAGTCCCTGAAATATCATCTTCTCCTGAGGCAGAGGTGAGAGGCAATATTTGCCAGTGGTGCTGCCTTGACATTTTATGAACCGTTGGAAACTAATGTTCAGGAACGGCAGCTGACCCAATTTCAAGGGTGATAACTCCTCACCTTGCCAAATCTTCTCACCCAGTGTAAACAGAAACAGTGGAAAAGGGTAGCAGAGAAGTTAACAGCTACTGGGACTTTAAAGGAGAGATTTATTGGTTTATGATTCATTGCCTGACCTTCCTGCACTACCTTTGAGTCAACAAAATGAAGGTGGAGCTATGTCTTGTGTTTCAATATGACACAAAGTCAATTCCTCACACCTCGAATCTTCCAGAACTTTTGCTGTCAGAAAAATTTACCAAAGCATCTCTATCCCCTTTTTCCAAATGGGATATTAAAACACTGGCTTCCAGTGTTTTCCAGACCGGATATTAAAACAGCTTTACAAATGCAAGAAGTGCAGAAGTGCTTTAACACCTCAGTCCCTTTGCGTGGAGGGAATGGCTGGAGAGGACATTTAATGCCCCTGTGCCCACACAGCTCTGGGAGAGGAGTGGCTGATCACTCACCTTCACTTTCTCTCCTGTCAGCATCTCAATCTCACACTCCTCCCCGATGGTGAACTCGTTTGTCAGCACTTTGGACCCAGTGGTCACGGTGACTTTGAACTTTTTCCCATTCTGCACAATTTCTGTGGTGCTCTTTATGTCCTTGCCCTTCTGGATCTGGTCATCTGGAAGCCCTGCCCAGGAACAAGAGGCATTAGGTGAACCATGGAGCCAACTGTGGGAAGACTGCTGCTGAATGAATGAATGTGGCAGGACTTAGGGACCTACAGCTGGGAAATTTCTATTCCAATGTAGAAAAACCTTTCAATGATGATGCTTCCCCAAGAGCTACATATCCCTGGGGAGGAAAAGTAATACTGCCATCCTGGATTTTGTGTGGGAACCAGACATATTCCTTGTCTCACTGACCTGGCTGGCAGCACAATAAGTACCTCACTGACTAAGAAAAAATCCTGCTTTCTTTCCTTCACTGAGGGGCAAGAAAAAAATGGAATAAATCAAGTTAGAATGAAGGAACTAAGTGGTTTTTATATGAGATTCGGGGTTCCTCACAATCAGTTAACTAAAGTCTTCTCCCAAACCTGAAGCTGATCTGACAGGTGGGGCCCTCCTGGCACATAACTGCAGAAACAGCGCCAAAGCCTCCTGAATCCCCACAGGAGCACATTCCCTGTTGCAGATACTGGTGTAAATCTCTCTCGCCCCATTCACCATTAAGCATTTAAACAACCCCTGCTGTTTTTCTGATCAATGGTTGAATTAGGGGCTTTGCAGCATCGCTGAGCAGCAGCACGGGGGTTGAGCCATGTCCTGCTCGCTCTCAAATTTCACAGCCTGGTGGAGCAGATCTGCAGTCCCCCTAAGCCACCAAAGTCCTGCTGGTTTGTCATGTGTGTGCAGCACTTGGCCAGTGGCTGCAGAGCCTGTCAGGATCATTTTCTTGCGTGCCATAAAATTTCACCCATCATCTCTTGCTGTCCAGCCCCCAGCCAGGGAGATGCTTTCTCTTCTATTTTGATATCACATCCCCACACACATACATTTAAAAACCCCAGCAGCTTCAAGATGACAGACAGAAATAGGAAATCTGAGAGATGTCTCAATCCATGTCACCAGCACATAAGCACAGTTGGGTCCCAAAAATTAGTGGGATCTGTAGAGGCAAAGCAGCACATGGCACATGCAGGCACTTACCGAGGGCTTTCATAAAGGGCTCGAAGTTTTCCTGGGACTGGAGTTCATACTTTCCAGTGAAGCTCATGGTGGAAAGGCTCTCTGTGCTCCCAACACAAGAGAAGGTGTCTTGCTGGCAAGCAGAGCCTGGTTTTATACGGTCCCATTGCCTTCAAAGTTGGCCAGAGGTGAGATGATGTAATTGTTTTATGGTCATGTTCAAACATTAACGTAAAATTGGGCAATGGTCAGCGATAAATTGCTCTACATTTTACAGGCCACAATTTACAAAGTGGGGGCAGGGAAAAATCCCATAAAATCAATTTTACGGAGGTCACGATGTGGCATCCATAAACAAATGATTAAAAAAAATAATAATTGTGCAAAGAGATTAACTATCAGGGGAACGAGCCAAATCATCTAATGAGCTTGCAGTCTGGAAGCACGTACCTGGAGGAGGAGAAAGTGGTGAAGGATTGTGTGTTCCCTGAAGCTGACTCCAGGGGGGTTTCTGCTCACTGGTGTGTGCACACAGGGTCTTTAGCACAGGCATGAAGAGTGGCTGCACACTTACAGAGACTGCCTTGCTCACAGGCCTCGCAGACACAGACCTCAGATATAGCCGTAGTCACAAAACCATCATTGTCCTGTAACAAAAAACACGACTTAAAAATCAATTACTGGGCTGGCACGGGCCCATCTGAAGACTGCAGTTTAATTCAGGCTCCATCACTATGGCCCTGCCTCCAGGAAAGAGGTTTTGTAGGGATAGATGCTCCGGTGCCATCAGTGACTTACCCTTTCCCCTCCTTTCCCCAGAGGAGCCACAGTCACTTCTGCACCGAAGGTGTGTTGTGGCCCTCAAAGCTGCATTTCTCCCAAATGCCACAAGCTGAGCCAGGTTCCTCCCTCCAAAGTGGGACTCAGAGCTGGGCTCCTCTTGCAGTCCAGTCCCTTTGCCTGAGTATCCCAGACTGCTGCATGGCATCTGAGCATCCACCCTCTGGGTCTGGACTCCCAGGCTCGGCTTCTTGCTCCAGCCTCATCTGCTGCCCCAGTGAATTGCTACTCCCTCCCAAAGTCAGCCCAGGGATTCTCCCCCTTTTCACTCACATGCCTTCTCTTTGCAATTCTTCCCTTTTGCCTTCTCACAGCATCTTTGTCCTTTTTTGAAGTGAAGCCATGAATAAGAATATAAAAGACCTGTATCCTTGCGATTGGGAGACGCTGTCAGAGCCTTCTGCTCCTGCCTGTCCTGCTCCTGCCAGCTCAGCCCGGCCCCTCTCTGTGCTGCTGAGGTGCTCAGTGACACTGCCCAGGCCAGATCAGCCTCAGTTTGTGGTTAATTAGTGCAGGCAGTGTCTGCTGGACGAGGCAGGAGAGGGAAAACCTGAGCCGGTGGGGTGGGCGGTGGATGAAGTTCTCTGGGGAGAGGAATCTCTAGGGAATGTCATCCCTGTGCACCAGGGAGGGGGCCAGGCAGGTTCAGAGAGCACTCATGGCAGGTGGGTTGAGTCAGCAATTTGTCCAAACAGCTTTTTTGGCTTTTTTTCCCTTTTATCCCCTTGGGAATGACATCACCTTAGAATCTGCATTTCACTTTTTTCCCCTGCCCAGGTGAATACCCCAGTGTCACCTGGGTCTGCACTGACACACGTCCCATTTTAGTGTCTCTTCTATGGTAACAGTGGTAACTAAGCTTTCTGGCCAGATCCTGGCAGCAGCTGGAGCTGGCAGCTCCCTGTCTCCTGCCATGGGCCACCTGGAAGCACATGTGTGCCTCCCACATATTCGTGCCTTGGCCCTCTGGCTGTTCCTCCAGGCAATTCAGGTCCCCTCTCTCTGCATGATGGGGAGAGAAATTCAGACTTGAAAAAACTGCAGAGTTCCCAGGCCCACATCACCCATCAATTAAAGGGGAATATAATTGTCTAGGACTCTCTTGGTAATTGGGCAGAAATTGTTCAAGTAGTTCAGAGAAATGGACAACTTATGAGAGATTTCTCTCCATTTTGGGACCCATATTGTTTTCTGCAGGTATCCTCTCAGCTTCTACTTACTGTATATACCTATAACACATTTATGCTCCCAGACTTTGTGTATTGGATAAATGTGGACTCTGATCACTGCTGGGAAGTTTGGAAATGCAACCAACTGATTTTTGATCAATGATCAAAAATAAAACCTCTTTGTCTTCCATCAGACTTGAGTTCTTTTATTTCCTTTAGCAAAGAAAAGCAGAAGTTCTTATAAAAAAAGGAGAATGTTTATTGAATGAAATTTGGCCAAGGTAATTATTATCTAGCCAGGCCTGCTGAGCAAATGGCAGGTGAGATAAACTTAATCTCAATAGCAAAGTTCAGAATACTTGTACATCTCCCCGGCAGAATATGGGATCTTTTAAAATATGATATCACTGAACTTTCCAGGGCCAAGAAAATGTCCCTGATTTGCATTAACACAAGGCCAAGTCAATGGATAATTTGATTAAACTAAATCCATATCCTAAAACCTGAGCCTGGTTTATAGAAAGGGGAAAGGCATGGATCATTTTCAAAAATTACTGAGGAAGCTACATCTTGGGGGAAGCCAGCAGGTGCTCCTATGTTTCAGTTGCTTTGAAAATAATGCATAAATCTTAGAAGCTTGTCAGAAAAATGGACACAAGTGTCTCATTTCTGCTTTGGGCATCTGAATCGAAGATATGGATGTGCAGAACATCTCAACTCCGATCTAGACATCCGAATGCTCTGTGTCCCAAGGTGATGAACCAGAGAAATGCCCATTGGGAGGGGCCCTTGAAAGTCTCTGGTTCAACCTCCTGCTCAAAGCAGGAATATCACCAATGGATCACCCATGGTTTAGGCCAAATCTCAAAACCCGCCTCCTTTGCCTGTCTGGGTACTCACCCTGGTCCTCCAACACCCACGTCTTGAAGTAGAGATGCTCAACCCAAATCTCCCAAAGTACAATTTGTGGCCATTGCCCTGTGTTATAACATCAGGAAGAGTTTGGCTCTGTCACCTCTGTAGCTGCCCTTGGAGCAGTTGCATCCTTTTATCATCTTCCCTCAACCCTTCCGTGGGATTCCTCACCTTGGCTCCCGTTCATTCAGTGTCTCCCAAGGCACTGGGAAACCACTCTCTTATGTGCACTGCTTCTTGATGATTTGGATGCTGGGAAACAAGATTTTGAGTTTTAGGGCTCCTACAGAAAAGATCTCTCTGCCTCCTCCGGTTTGGACTAAACTCTTACTTAAGATCTGAACTATGAAAATGACTTTACAGCCCAGGCACTGTGTGGGGACAGTGCTTTGTTTATCTGGCAGCCTAGTGGAGGTCTGAGAATGCCTTCATGCACCTCACTTTTATCACTTCTCTTGCTCCTCTTGTCTATCCCACCAGTGACTCCCCAGTCTTTGAGAAGCCTTTGGTTTTCCCTCAGTCCTTTGGGAAGCTGGGGCTGGGCTCTTCGCTAGTATTTTCCTGACCCAAATGTGAAAGGCTACAAGCCAGAGCTTTTGTTAATTCAGTTCTGGATTTTTCTAGTGCAGGTCCAGCTGGACACCCCAAAAGCTATTTTTTTTGGAAGCTTGGTCACAAGCTTGCCAGTTACAGATGCCCAGGTGGGCTTGCCTCTGTCTCAGCTTATAGTATTGCTTGGATAATCCCTATTTCTGCTGCCCTTGAACCTGGGAACTTGGTCTGCTGCCCGGTTGTCACATCTTTGGTCTGATTACTTTAAACCTTGAGGAACAAAGGTTTCTTTGGCAGGCCACATGGCTGCACTGCTTCGAAAGGCTGGATGGGATGGGAAAAGATACCACTGCTGCTGTGAGCTCATTGTCACTCTTGGTTTCCACCAAGTTTTCTTTGTGCTGCATTACCAAGACAGCACTGAGATGAAATACAGCACCTTTCCTAGATTTTTTTCCCTTTTATAAACAGCCTTAGCAGTCCCCTGGAGACTCCTGCCTCTAAGCTGTAACTTCCAAGCTGCAGACATGCAAGCGCCAACTTGTATTGGTTTAGATTAGATATGCCACTATCAGAGCCCTGATAAGGCTGCCAAAAGCAGTAGATTGTAGTGAACTGCTGCTTGATAAACCTTTCCACTGATGCTGATATTCAGCAAAGGGCAGCCCTCAGCCCTTGTCATCTTATTACAAAGGTACCAAAGGGAGCAAAGTGTTAGTATTACTTCTCTGAGGGCAAGGGAGCTCTACCAGTGACAGCATGAGACCTCAGCTCTTCTTGCCAACAATCACCTGGGGAGCAGAGCTTACAGAAGACTTTGCCTTTGCTGCTGGGGTCTTGCCTTAGAGTAGGAATAAAGCTGCTGGCTGTACCGCTCACATCCCACTCTCTTGCCTCAAACAACTGTGGTGTGGTGCCATGGCCTCTCTCTGGGCACATGGACCCCCCTGCTTATGCCCTCAGAGGGCATGTATTGTTCTTGGAGCTTGAACTTCGGTGGGATGAGGCTGTCCTTCATCCCATTGCCCAGCTCCTGAAGTCAGGGTATAAGGACTGAAAACGTTGCTTGTTTCTTATGGAGCTTGTTCGTGCCAGGGCAAGGAAAGAAAATGTCGGGAAATAAATGGAGCCATAAGCAGTTACTTGAGTGAGGAAGGTCTGGAAGAGTCCCCCAAAGCAGAGCCAGTGAACATTTAGCCAGTGCAGATGGTTCACCTCATCCCATGACATGTTTGCAGTGCAGATGTTCCCACTTGCTCCAGGCATATGAAGAGCCCCTGAGACACGGCAGGGATAAGTAAATCTTCCTCTGCACAAGTGGAGGGGACTGGGATGTGGGGCTGGAAAGGACAGCAGCCTCCAGTGTTCAGATGAATTCTGGTCCTGGAGGGACACCTGGCTGTCACTCTGGGCCAGTGCTCACCTGTCCAGCTGGCCTGTGCTCTCCTTCATCCCGATTTGTTGAGCTCAGTGGCTCACTTAATGCTGCTCACAGGGGGTTGCAGCTAATTAGTCAAGGAGAGCTTCTCAGGCCCATAGAGGCATGAGGAGGAGCCTATTTCTGTCTCTCCCTGAGGCAAATATATAACAACAATTTATATATAAAATAAAGGAAAGTTCAAGCAATGACTCCCAAGACCTTCCCTAGCAGATGATGTTCCTTGGCTGTGTAAGCAATGACACAAGAGTGATGCACCAGCCAGAGGGTCAGTGCTGAGGCAGGACACTGCTGTGAGGAGGGCAGAGAGGTTGTGTGGGGTCTGAGAACACCTGACTTTTCACCAGGTTCAGGACTATAGAGATGCTCCGTGGGAAACAACCACAGTGCCAGCAAGACCAGAGCTGTGGACAAAGCCCAGGATTGCCACTGTCCATGTCCAGCTTGGTCCTGTCATGAGGACACAGAGACTGCCTGACTTTCCCAAAGTCATCCGGAGAAGCTAATAAAACAAACATGCTGTGACTGTTCTGCCTCCACAGCATCTCTTCTCTTGGGTCCCCAGTGGGCTGTCACAGAGCCCATATCCTATGGGACAGCAGATTTTGAGATAAAATTAGGCCCAGGGGTATAATGAAAACCTTGGTATAGTAGGACCAGGTTGCACAACCTTCTTCAGGTAACAGCATCTCCAATACCCCACCACGGGAGCCAGCACTGCACAATTCCTTGTGCTCCCTTTCTACTCTGTCTTTATGAGTGGGTCCTGCACTTTGGTCTACAAGACCCAAGCCACAACATAGATGTCCTTGAGCTGGTTGTGAAACACCTCCCTCTGATGAAGGAGTTGCACCCATCTGTGGGGAAAGGGCTGCCGTGCTGGCAGCTCCTTGCCCTGCAAAATCACCAGAGGTGGCCGTGGAAAAGTCTATTATGTGCCCATTTGTAACAAGAGGAGGTGACACACACGGCAGTTCTGCTTCATGGCAGCTGAAATAATGACAATGTATATCAGATGCAGCTTTGTGCACTTTAATTCATTTACAGTTGAACATTTCTGCCTTACATCTCCTTGTTATAAGGCTCAAACAAAGGATTCTTGGTGCATATTTGCCTGTGCAGCTGCAGATACTCTGCAAACCTCCTCAGCTCCCCTTCCCTCGCCATGGATCTCCAAACCTGACCAGTGTGTGCCCCCGTGTGTGTGCAACAAGCTCTGCTCTGAGATAGGCAGAACTGAAATAGCTGGATTTCTGCCAAACCCTTACTTTTCTTTTTTAATTTATTTTAAATCTAGAATCTCCCTGTTTTCTCTGTGAAAGTTCACATTTCTGTGCCTGAGAGGGCAGGGGTCATTTAACTTCTTCAACAAGCCCCTGCAATAACCTTATATATTTTTCTCAGCCAATATAATGCACTTTCCACTGGAATGTACTCTGTATGGGGTAGTAAATGGCATTGCAAAATCCCAGATATCCTGATCACTCCTTTACTGAACCTGCCTGGTGTCACCTGGGTCACTTATGGCTCTGCAAGCTTTTATTAGTGTGTGGTTTTCAGACCCCAGACAGCCTGTGGGCAGAGACAGGACTGGGAGATGCGGGGAGATTTTTGTGCTGCTCGGGGTTATGTGATGCTTTTTTATAGAATTTGGTGTGTTCTGGATCTGATTGAAAAATGGGGTCCTTTCTGTGTGCCCCTTTCTGAATGTCTCCCTGGGGTAGGATAGATTCTGCTGAAAGGAGGGTGATAAAAGCTGTTCTGTTGGCTCAGACCTCTCAGCTTCGTAGCGTGACCTCCCGCCCCAGAACTTCGCCCTTGCCTCCTCTTCCTCACCTCCAAAATAGGTCTCTTTGGTGAGGTGTTTCCCGGCTGCTTTTGGAATTGCTGGATGTCCGTGGCCCGAAAGGTGGAGGCAGCCGTGGGAGAGTGGGAAAGGCTGGGTGGGGGAGCAAGGAAAGGCTTCCCGAGGCAGCGGGTCTGCATCTCCTCCGTGGGCACAAGGCATTGCCGCCATCTAGTGACACGGGATTCACCGGCAGAGCCCGCGTTCCCGAGCGCTCCTGGGGATGCTCCGCGGGGGGAACGGACAGGGCACCCCAGCCCAAAGCGTTGCTGGTGCATGGGACGTGTAGTTCCATTGCTGGAGAGGATGGAAAAGAGGCTCAGCAAACACGAAGCTGAGAGTGTTGCCCTGTCTGTCTTTGGGTGCTTCAACACTCAGGCCTGAGACCTGAAATTTTACGGCACTCTGTGCAGGAAAAAATGGCCTTCTTGCTGTTATATGTGCCCTTCTGCTTCCTCAGTCCTCATCCCGATTTTGGGTGCCTTTGGAAGGTGAAGAGGCGGAGAAAATTCTGTCTGGAGGGATGAAAACTGAAGCACTACAAAAGAAAAGCTGAAAAAGTCTGACAGCGGCCTTAGCTGGGGTTTGCAAATACAGATGATTCCTGACACATGAGTCCAAAGAGCATGAATTGCTCAGGAACAGACAAGGTCCAAAGTGGAAGTGCTAATCCAAGCAGGAATATGGAGGCACTGAGTAAGACCGGGTTAATTAAAGGCTATTACATTTTCCAGCTCTTGATCTGTTGCTGCGGTGGATGAGTCCTGACAGGCTGGTGTGCATGGGCACTCGCTTCTCCTCCTTTCTTTTAAAGTTCAAAATAATATTAAAGAATTGTAGAATGAATCACAGAATCATAGAATTGCCTGGGTTGGAGCAACCTTAAAGATCATCTTGTTACAACTACCTTTCACTAGACCAGGTTGCTCAGAGCTCCATCTAAAATGAAGTGCCACTCTAAACCTGAATGTATGGAAATTTCAGGGCTGAGCATGGGAAAAATCCTCCCACTAAAGGTTACTGTTATCCCAGTGAGTGTCCCAGGCACTTCCCCTGTGTTCTGTGTCTACCTGTGACTGCCACATCAGCACTCCCTGCATCCCAGGGAGCCACTGACCCTGTTAGTGAGGGTTATCACTGCTGATAGGCCCAGGGCATAAGCAGGCTTGTGGCAGACAGCAGGTATCCTGGTATAACCCATTTTGTTGAAGGGCTCCTGCATCCCAGAGGGATGTAATGCTGAAGGGATCATTAATCTCATTTTAAAGCCTTCACTCGAAAAAAAAAAATTGCTGAATCAGTGAAGTCATCTCTTTAGCTGTGCTAAAACATATATTAAAAGAACTAGACATATGGTAAGTAAATGCCCACAGCCATAATGTCCCATGGTGGTGGAAATAGGTCAGGTCTCATGGAAATGTGCTAGGTGACCTTTGCAGAGATGATCAGATGCGCATTGGTGATAGTAAATTATTGAACTGGTAATAAGAACTATCAGCTTGTACAGCTTTTCCTATGGATATGATTCTTTCTTTGTTCTACCCTAAATCTGAGCTGAGCTCAAAGTGTGCTCCGTCTCTGTGTGGGCAAGGAAGGAAAATCCTAAATTCACCTTGGCATGCTATTGTAGGAGAGGGGAGAAGTCAGAGTAGATGAGACAAACCATGTATCCCGCAGCTTTTAGTATTTTCTTTATTTCTAATATTTCACTGTTTTTTCCAGAGGTGCTACTTGCAGTTTTTTGCGTCAGCTACCACTGAAGCATGAGGAGGAGCTGAGGCTCTGGTCTGGAGACATCAGATGGTCAGATGACCTTGGGAACTTTTGATGACTTCAGGGATGACCCTGGGGAGGTTTCATCGATTTAAGTTTGAGCCATCCTTGATGAACAAGGTCCAGTCCCGTTGCCTGTTTTTTCTAGCACCTTCTGAAAGGACCTGGATGCACATCTGGGATGGGGACAGACGCCCATTGCAGGGTCAGCACCCCACTGTGTGCCAGTGTGGCATGGGGACCTGGTGGCTGCAGGTATAGGGAGGTCACAGCAGGTTTGGGTGGCTCATGCTACATTTTTGCAATGTCATGAGGAATGTTGAGCACAGAGGTCTCCCAATGGTGGAGAGATGTGGACGGGTTGGGTGATACAATTTATATAATTATAGCTGAGTATCTCCCTGCCTAGCTCATTTCCTAGAGATTTGCTCTGCTCTGCCCACTGTGTGAGCTGAGATAAATTATTTAAAAGCTTCTGTTTGCTTCCTGCTCTGCACAACACCATCAGGGGCAACTTTGCCCAGAGCCTGAAGTTTTGCTTCTGCCTTCTGCTGAGGAGCTTGCAGAAGCAACCCTTTGGGGTGGTGGGTGTAGAAAAGCCTGTTTCTGTGTCAGTGCTCAGGGTAAGGACTGGACCACCCTCTTCTGGAAACTTTCTTGTGGCTCCAGTCACTCCCCAGAGTTAGAGAGACAGTGTAGTGTGTCAGACTGCAGTGCTTTGGCAGGCAATGTGTCCCCTGCTGCAGACATGAGCTCTCTGGGTCATGGCAGGTTGTGATCAGCCATCCCTTGTACCTCTGCACTTTACCTGCCTGGGCTGAAGTCCCCACTCAAGCTCCAGCAGCAGACACTGAGCTGCACCATGGGTCTGTGCAGCCACTGTGCCAACCTTTCCCTTCAAAAAGCACTGCTTATGTTAAAACAGAAAGTAGAAAAGGCATACACAGCCTTTCCCTGCAAAGGAGAACTGATTTTGTTTTGCACATGTCTCGTACATGTCCCATCTCCGTTCCGTGCCTCAGTTTCCCCATCGGTGGGACAGGGCTGTTAGGAGGTTGAGCACCTGCCTTTGCACAGCTGAGTTACAGTCTGATCTTTGTTGCAAAGATGTTTCTGACCCAAAACCTCTTTTCAGCAGGTTCAATCTCAAACTGAAATCCAAGCTCACAGTTAAATCAGATCAATGTGTTTCCTCGGTTGGAGTGTCTCTGGGGTTATACTGGTGACAACAAGCTCTCCTGTGTCCTGTGCTTGATCACCCTCGTGTTAAAAGCTCTCTCCAAATATTTAACTAGATTTCTCCCCAGCTGCAGCACATTCCCATTCCCAGGCTCAGTGCAGGGAGACTGTCTCTGCTGGCTGCTCCGCAGGGAACATTGTCAGGTTGCAACGGGGACAAGTTTTGCGTGAGCACAAGTGCAAAGGGTGACCGGGTTGGAAGCGGTGGCAGCAGGTTGTTTGTTCGCTCTCCTGCCCTCCATCCCTTGCTGAGGGGCTTCAGCGTTGGCCCAAGTGCTCGAGGTGGGAATGGCTGTGGGAGTTCACGGGATTGGGGTGGGAAAATTGCCTTTTCCAGCAGCGCTGGCGGCTGCTTCATGGGATTTGCGTGAACACGGAGGATTTAGCTCAGCCCTCCCTGCACTGAGCCAAATCCTGTCCTTAGTTTAACCCCTTTGAACAGAAGTAGCCTGCTCTAAAGACATAGTTATTTCCTTTTTTTTTTTTTTTTTAAAAATACCACCTGCAGCTTTGCCAAACAGCCCACAAGGGACATGACGTGCTTGTGCAGCGGCTTCTGAGCCGTCAGGGCTTTTCCTCAGGCGGGAAGTGTCTCCGGGGCAGGGTGGGAAGGGTGAAGGGAAAGCGAGGCGAGGAGGCTCCAGCCACCTTGGCACAAATCCCAGGCAGCCTTTCCACCACCTGCAAAATGCCACGTGCCCCACACTGGCCCCGCTGCTCCAGCTCCCCTTGACTTTTCCTGAGAGGAGGTGGTTTGTTCCCTGAGGATCTCTGTGTGCCCAAAGGGGAAGTTTTTTGAGGGAGCTGAGGGGGCTGCTCTGGGTCCCTGGCAGTGACAGCAGTCCCTCCCTAGCAGCCATGGAGTACATCAGCACACGGGGAGGCACGAGGGCCGTGGACTTCGAGGGAGCCCTTTTCTCTGGCTACGCGCCTGACGGGGGCCTGTTCATGCCCCAGAACATCCCTTCGCTGGACAGGGACACCCTGCGGCGCTGGAGCAGCCTCTGCTACCGTGGGCTGGTCAAGGAGTTGTGCTCCCTCTTCATCCCAGCCGACCTGGTCCCACGGAACACACTCAGTGGTGAGCGCAGCCACGCAGGGAGCTGCTCGCGGGGATGTGCGCGAGGATTTTGGGGTGTTCTGATGCACCCGCCTGCCTTCACCCCGCCTCTCATGGCGTCCAGAGGATGCAGCCTGCTGCACCATTGCCTGCTTCTTTCTGTACCCTGATCTTCTCTGTCACCTTGCAGAAAAAGGTGTTCCCTGTGTGCAAATAGGGATTCTGGTGACTTCAGTAGTGATGGTTGATACTGTGACCCTGCTCGCTGCTGGGTCAGCCTGCTGCTCTGCTGGGCTCCAGACTTACCCTCCCTCCAGGGCTTCCTGCTGCTCCACACTCTCCTTAAAATCACATTTTTAAAGTTTTACAGCATTTAAGAGCTGTCACCTCCACCAGAGGGCAGCTGCAACCTCTGTCTCAATGGCACATAGTGATAAAATTCAGGTTTCCTGTATTTTATATTTTAGCACAGTTTTCTTTGATTGTGTAGAGTGTCCCCTGGCGTTATTTGGCATGGAGTTATCAAACACCATGAAGCTGGGCTGGTTTATTCCTAGTAACTACTAATAACTTGCTAGTTGTGTGTCACCACTCCAGCAACTGAGAGTCTTTGGTTGTGCAGAAAGGTTTCAGGAGCACGAAGAACACAAGTGCAGGAAACCATGAGTCAGAAAAACACTCAATCTAACAGCTCCTTCAACCATTTTCCCTCTAGATCTGATCGACAGGGCCTTCAGCAGGTTCAGACACAAGGATGTTGTCCATTTATCCAGGCTGAAAGATGGGCTGAATGTTCTGGAGCTCTGGCATGGGGTTACTTATGCATTTAAGGATCTGTCCCTGTCCTGCACAGGGCAGTTTTTGCAATACTTCTTGGAGAAAAAGCAGAAGCACATCGCTATTCTGGTGGGTGAGTATGTCTCTTTGTGGGGGAGTAACATTTCTGGGCAGACCCTTACCTTGAGAGCCACCATCCCACAGCCCTCCCCACAGATGCCCCAGGGTGGTATTGCCTCATGGGTCGCTAGTGAGTGATCTCCAGGTAATGCCAGGATGGCTTCTCTAGTCAAAAACATCTCATGGAGCATCTCTGCCTCTTTTCTTAAAGTGCAGTGATGCAGGTTTGACCGATGCATCCATTTTTTTCTTTTCTTGGTGCTTCCTCACTTTGAAACAGGGACTTCAGGGGACACAGGGAGCTCGGCCATCGAGAGTGTGAGAGGGCAGAAGAACGTGGACATCTTTGTTCTGCTGCCCAAGGGGCTCTGCACCCAGATACAGGAACTTCAGATGACCACTGTCATTGAAGACAACGTCCACGTCTTTGCTGGTTGGCGCTGCTGTTTGACTGTCCACTTTATGGCCCTGCTGTGTCAAAACCATGACCCTTGAAATCTCAGGGAGATGCTCAGTGGAATTTGCAGCTTTAGCAGCTGCAGCCAGCCAGGTCATTGCCATCACTGTGCCCAGACACCTGGCTAACAGGAGACAACGTCCCCAGTTTGATGACTATGTTATTCAAGACTTCTTTGTCTCCTGGCCACAGATCAGAGCTGCCTCCATGCAGGCGGTTGGTGTCTGGCTACACTGAGCTCAGCACCATTTCTTGACACTAAAAGGATTTGGAGTCACCCCTTCCCTCTGTCCTCTCACCTTCATGCATGATTCATTCCCTACCACCTTGCCATCCCCATGGATCAGCATCACCAGTGGGTGCTTGAGTTGCTTGAGTTCCCATGGACTCTTCTGCTCAGCCAGGTCTCACCTTGGCATCTCACAAGGGCAAATACATACTTGGCAAATGTATATTTGGTAGAAGCAGGAGCCCAGTGTGCCACATCTGCAGGAACCACCTGACATCCACAGGATGCCACAGCCCCTGAGGCAGATGGGCCACAGCAAACCCCAGGGCTTCAGACTAACCCTATTTCTGAGCAGAAGTACCCTGTGCCTGATGCACTGCTGTTGGCAGATCTAATCTTTCCTTTCTCCTTTTGACAGCTCATGGGAACAGCGATGAAATCGATGAGCCAATCAAGGAACTGTTCGCTGATGAAGATTTTGCCAGAAAATACAATTTGATGAGCTTGAATTCTGTCAACTGGTCCAGGATTATGGTGCAGATTGCTCACTACTTCTATGCTTACTTTCAGTGTGCCCCATCCCTGGATACCACCCCGCTACCAGTGGTGGAAATTGTTGTGCCAACAGGAGGAGGAGGAAATATCACAGGTAAGGGGAAAAAGATAGGTTAGATAAGAGAGAGAATGCTGTGATCTAAAGACCAAAAGCACTTCACAGATACTGGGTATTGCTATTTATTAAAACACCCACTCTCTGGTAGGATTTCTTCAGAACCACTTACATTTTATTACTCATGAATGCTTATTACTCAATTTAGGTGTCACTGATGATTTACAAGGTGCAGAAAAACCCAAACCACCCTTTGATGATGACTGTAGCTATCTTGAGGATGGGAACATTAGGAGAGGACAGAATGTGTTTGATGAAGAAAAGAGGGAAAATTCCGTGGCTCTGATTTCTTAAGGGAGACATTAACAGAGATGTGGAGTCCTGCCTGGTCTACTCTGGTTTGCATGGTAGTGTGTGGTCAAGAGAATCATTCTTAACTGCATAATCTGGCCTTCTAAATGAGAACCCTTGATTGCCTCTGTCCGAAAATAAGCATAGAACTGTCTTATGACAGCAACAAAGGATTTGATACATTCACTGCACTTCCAGGCTGCCCATCTGAGGCAGCATTAACAAGCCCAAAATCTCATCTCTCTTGCTTGCACAGCACCTGCCTGACCTCTCGTCCTCTAACCATCGATCAACAAATGTGGAGATGCCCAAGGGTCAGTGTTCAATGGCAGGTGGAGCATTGCTTCCCTGGGTTTTACAATCTGGTGCTCTAACCTACCTCTGGAGACAGATATCTCTGAGTCCACCTGGGGAGTATCATTCGTGACTGCTTCTGAGCCAGGCGCTCAATCAATTTGCACGATGACTCCTTTGCTAAACCTCCTTTGGATGTTCCTTCACCACGCACACACGTGTTCTTCCACTGTTTTTTCCTAGCTGGCTGTATTGCCCAGAAAATGGGTCTCCCGATTCGACTTGTTGCCGCGGTGAACAGCAATGACATCATTCATAGGACAGTCCAACATGGAGATTTCTCACTGTCAGGGAACGTGAAGGCTACATTAGCATCAGCCATGGATATTCAGGTGTGTAGTGAGTCGGCCAAAATGGGGAAATAGCAAGTATTGCATTTTTTTTTGCTTTTACTCTGATCTACCTGCGTAATTCTGCCACCGGCAGTGCCTCTTAGTGATGCTTTTGGAGGTCTGACTCCTACTGACCATTTATGCTGCTGAGATAGATCAAACACCTTCCTCATCACTTTTCAGGGCTTGACTTTGTGATCTTCATTGTTAAATGTTGGATTTCAGGGGGTTTGTCCTGTGCAAGGTTAGCAAGAGAGGGGCACTTTCACAGCATGTGACAACTACATAACTATAAATGCCACCACATCTCAGGGGTTTTGATGACTCTTCTGAAAGACTCCACCAAGAGCTACAGGAGAGACCAGGAAGAAGGTAGGGAAGTCCAGAAGAAATGCCTCATTTATGGTAGTCTGCAGCTTGCTCAGAGTAAACAAGTCTCAGCAGGCAGGCAAAGGCCTCAGAAAGAAAAGTCATGGAGGTACGGAAACCAAACACCTGGAAGCAAATACCTCCCATTTCATTCCTACCCTGTGATCCCCAGGGATTGGATCTGCTTCCAAACAAGTGATCAAAGTGGGAAACCCTTGGTGTTGTGTCTCTGCGGCCTTAAGCTACCTGGATTTTCCGAAAGCTGTTCAAACACCTTAGGAGGACCTGGGAGCCTGGAGGGGCTGCCATGCTCTGGAGTCACTAAGTCCCTATGCCCCTGTCACCAGGCTGTGCTCTGCAGCTTGGCTTTCCTCCCAGGCCATGAACTTGGGGTGCTCATCCAAGCTCCAGGGGTATCTGGGCTCCTCTCTGGGCCCATGTCCCTTCAGTAGCACTGCTCTGCTGAGGTAACCAGGCATGTGCCAGCCTTTGGGATTATAGCAGCAGGCAGTCAGGCAAGGTGATATCCCGAGATTTCTGGGGAGCTGGATGGGTGTATCCCTCTATACATCCCTCTCCATGCATGGGACGTCTTGTTCAGCTCACATCTGAAGCATCCACGTAAATATTTTCATAGCATAAGAGATCATTCATTCTTGAGGGGAATTCAGGAGGTCTCTAGTTGGGACCTGTTTAAAGCAGGGTCAGCCCTGAAGTCATACCAAGTTGCTCAGGGATTTTCCATTTGGGTGTTGGAAACCCTCAAGGATGAAGAGTGCACAGCCTATTTAGGTTTGCCTCTTCTGCAGCCTAAAGTAAAGCAGAGAAAATTTTCCCATTAAACACTGCCTAAAGAGCTGAAGGCAAAGCAGGAAGTCTGGTGTGGATCAGCCTTATAAGGAGCAATCCCAGGAGAATCACAGCAGATGCTGTGTCTTTGCAGCACCTAAAGACAACCAGGGCCTGTTCTCTGGCCCTGAGGTCAGGAAGCACCACATAGCTCAAGTCCACATGCCAAAACTTTGTCCCCATCATGATCTGTCCTCCAAACTGAGCCCTGAAATTCTCCTGGACAGCTCTGATGGCACGGGGCAGAAGGAGAAGCCTTACTTGGATGGTAAGGCCAGAACTTGCACCATTGTCCTGGCCCAATTTGACTTACTGGTGTCAACAGAGATCTGTAGTGAAAACCAAAAGGCTGGCATGAATGGGGGGTGAAGGGGAAGCATGTGTGAAGGATGTGGGAGCAGCAGAAAGAAGGACAGAAGGAGGGATGCCGGGAGCTTGGTGCTGGAGGTACTTCTGGGAGCAGGTTGTCAAAGTCTAGGGCATACTGACATGTAGCTTCTCAAGACAGCCAGGCTGGGAAGCAGAGGGCAGCCTAAAAACAGGGGACAGCCTAAAGCAAAGGTTAGGCAACACCCAGACTAGACTGAAGATTAGAGGCTCTTGGAGGTGATGGTGGGAAGATGAAGGACAGAACTGGGGCCATAAGACACCCAGATAAGGACACAAAAGGCTGAGTTAAGACCTGATGACTCTCCAAGGTAGAACAGGATGGAGTGACAAAAGGTCACAGGCAAAAAGGAGTGAAGAGTTCATCCAAACCCATCACTGGAACCCAGGAGATGTGATGAGTCCTCTGTAAGTTGATGCCCCTTGTCCTACCTGTCCCTACAAGGTGTCTTGGCCAAACCACCAAGATGAATGCTTCTTAGTGCTTGTAAACATACAGGGATGAGACAGGGAGAAGAGAAATTGGTTTGAGACCCTCCTGTATGGTCTTGCACAGAGCTCTTGCTGTAGTGTTGCAACACTGATTGCTACGCAGCCATACAGGCCAGTCAGGCCCTATATGTGCCCTGTAAGTTCACAAAGATTATCAGCCAGCCCTGCAGGGAACTGGGTGTCTCATTAAGCCAGGCAGGAGCTGGGTGACTCAGAGCAGCATCTGCAATACTGAGTAAACAGCTGGATATTTCTGGTTCTCCAGTGCACAGTGTGTTATTAGCCAGGGTTCATCACAGTGATTGTACAGATGTGGTCACACCGTTGATTCATCAGTCATCCCTTCATTTTCTGCTTTTATCTGATGGTCACTGTCAGACAGGTCAAAGGTCCAAAAGACATCGTGTTCCCAAAGACTTGTCTTGGGATGTAGGTGAGCAAAGGGAAGACAAAAAGGCCATCCCAGCTGTTACCAAGAAAAACGCAGCAGTAGGACCTCAGCCCTAAGGAAGCATCAGAGAATCCACACAGATACTCTTCCCCTGAGATGGATGCTTGAATTTACACTGCTCACCTATTGCCTTGTTTTCCCAGGAGCCTTACAATGTGGAGAGGATCCTGTGGCTGCTCTCAGGCTCTGACAGCCGCCTGATAAAAACGCTGATGGAGCGATTCAGCGCATCAAAAAGTCTAAAGCTGCCAGAGGATTTACACAGAAAGGTCAGTTCCTGGCACACACAACATGGTGTATGTGCATGTGTGTAAGGAGAGTTACTGTTTTCAACTCACTTTCAGAATCAAAAAGTCATAGTGGAGAGTTTCCAACCAAAAATTTAAGTGTGAGCCCAGAACAGAATTTTTTTATCAATGTGTGTGCACTGAGATGTTAAAAAAATGCTTTTAATTTTTTTTTTTTTTAAAGCTCTTCCTTCTTTGCAAAACTAATTTAAAAAATGCCTACAATTATCTAGTTAGGATCTGAAACCACCCCATCCTTGGCCATGCACCGAGGGATCGTGCGGCAGATGCCGGCACAAATCGACTGTTTGGGAGTGGGTCTGGTGAGTTGGGTGCTGCAATTCAGCCTCACTCTTATGGCAAATGGGACCACAACACAGAGAGAAATACAAGAGAAAACAAAAGATTTGAATTCTTAGAGGGCCAGATGCAAAGCCCTTCCTCTTCCCATCCAAATTCCCACGCGCTGTCCCTCACTAAGCATCGTTTCCTGGCTCCTGCTCCTGCTTGTGCTGCAGCAAGTTAAATACTAAATAATGGTATTATTAAAAGCAAGAGGAGCTGTTACACTGAGGTGGGTTTTACAAGTCCCTCAGAGCATGGAAATAGCAGCAAAGAGCTGAAAAGCTGTCTTGGCTCCTTTTCACCCACGCTCGCGGCACCTGTGGATGGAAACCCCTTGCTCACACTCCGTCCCCGTGGTTGTTTCCAGCAGTGCTGCAGCACCCCTCTTCCTTCGGTCCTTGAGGAACCCCATCCTCCAGGCTCCCTATTTTGAACTGCTTTGGTGAGTACTTGTGGCTGATGCCCTGTGCAAAACAAGCCTCCCTGATTCCCACAGCTCTCCGAGACCCTGCGATCCTGCTCAGCCTCCGACGAGGATATCGTTGGAGCCATGCGGCGCTGCTGGGAGAAAAACCAGTACCTGCTGTGCCCCCATTCTGCCGTGGCTGCTCACTACCACTACTCTCAGCCAAGCAGGTGAGGGAATGCTGGGGACTGAAACATCACTATCTCTTTGCTCCTGCAGTATCTCACCCCCAGAGCTTGCTCACATCCCAAATTTTGTTGCTTTTCTTCCTTTTGCAGCATTCCCCGGTGTTGCTTAGCTCCAGCCTCTGCAGCCAAATTTAAGGATGCCGTGCTCCGAGCTGGCCTGGTTCCCCAGATCCCCCCTGAAATCACTGCCCTAACAGCAATGGAGACCAGGTCCACTCCCCTGGAGCGGGGACAGGACTGGGCACAGGTGCTCCGGGGGCGGATTGGAGCCGTGGCACAGCAGTGGGAGGAGTAGGGGGGGCAAGTTTGCACCCCTGGGGCAGCAGGGGATCAGGGGGCAGGTAGTCACACAGACCTGAGCTACTGGGCACAGCTGGGCAATGCCTCCCAGGGCTCATTCTCCATTCCCAGGAAACCCCCATGTTATGCTGGGAGCCTCCATGCAATGATTCATTAGCAAGAACGCTCTTCCCCTTTGAAGTATATGGACTGTTTCATAATATTTTCAGTAAAGAGCTCTGCAATTGTATTCCCTTTTTCCTAATAATTCGTAAAAACTGATTGAAACTCTGAGTAAACCTGCCTGTTCCATCTTCACTGGCTGTTACAGAAAGCTTCCTTAGCTCTACCCACTGCTTCTTGAGCATTATCCAGTGATTCTGGCTCCGTGCTGGGATGTTCGGCCCAGTGATCCCAGTAACACCCAAGATGCTTAATGGGAAACACATGCAAGACTGGAGCAAATCCACTTTACCCCTCCCTGTAATTTAGGCAGTGGCAGGCATCATTTCCAGGCACTGAAACTTGCTCAGTAATAGTGTTGAATAGCAGATGTTTTCCCTGGACATACTTATCTTACAGCACTGGAAAGTTGTTCTTTATCTCGCAGCTTTTGGTCCTAGTCCTGCTGCAGACTCTTCCCCGGCAACTTCCACTGTAACGAGTAGGAAATGGGAAATTCCCCTTATTCTCTGCCTGAAACTTCAGGTCTTTCAATACCACGTTCCCATCATATACATATAAATATATAAATACCTTGTGTGGGAGCTGCCTCCACAAGTCGTGCGTCTGGCAGGAATCTCTTGTGCCTAAGAAAGGGGAAAGAAAAATAGGAATAATTATACCGGGGGGGAAAATCCCCCTCTGCCATCAAAAAAAAAATTCCCCCTCTGACATCAAAGGAAGTCCTGTAATGGGAGGATTAATTTGAAGGTTTAGTGGCATTTAACAGGGCAAAAGTAAGTTCTGTGAAGTGATTCAGCTTGGGATGTTGCAGAATGTGCGGGAAGAGTGGGAAGCTTTGCCTGGGCTGTAAGCTGCCTTGCTGGCACCCAGGCAGCCTTTTCCTTGGCTCCCTCCGGCACAACCTGCCCCGTGCCACCTTCTCCCATCCCACTGAAACCCTGCAGGAGAGGAGGGACCTGTGCCTTCTCCAGGCTGGGGGGCTGAGGCTGCCCCATCCCAATTAACGTGGGTGAGGGAAACAGCTTAGTTGAAAATGATGCAAAAAACCACAGCACTTGGACGTTTTTAATGCTAACAGCTCTACTTGCATGGGAATGAGGACCTGTGAGGAAGATGGTGGTGAGGTCCAGGAATGATGTTTCACAAGCCCATCATTCACCCTTCTTTAAGAGCCAAAGCAGCAAAATACCTCCTATTTAAGCAGCAGCTTAACCTCAGCTTCAGGAATAACCCTGCCCTGAAGGATGGCTTTGCATGGGGGGGATGGTGCAGCACGTCACTGGGGTTGCCAGTGAGAAGCCCCCTGATCCCATTCAACCCCCATGTTCCCCTCTCATTGATGCAGATGTTATGCTCAGTGGACTCCACTACCTTTAATAGCTGTCTCCCCAAATCTTGTGGTTCTTGGCTGGGGACGGCTGCCCAGTTATAATTTAGCTCTTAATCATAGCTTAAGACACCCTGCGAGAGGGGAGAGGCCTGAAATTGCACCCAGTTCCACATCCAAGCAAGAAGTTGCAAACCTGGCTGTCTGGTCAGGACTGGAGTAGGAGGAGGAGACAGGAGGGCAAGAGCCAGACCTGGACCCCTCATTGGGGAACACCGGGAAGGATGAGGTGAGTGGTGCTGGACTCACAGCCTGCCAAAGTCCTGGTGTGTTTTGCAAGCAGGAAGCCTGATAAATACATTCCATGCTCCCATCCCAGTGCCTTGAAGCAGTAGGATGGGTAAAGGGTCTGGCCTCGCTGCAGATAATGCCCATGAAGGTCGAAAAGGAGTTTAATTCTCAACCATCCCTAAGGATACCCCAATGGGGTATCAGATTTTTTTGGGGAAACGACACTATGAAAACTCTCTCTGTGATCTCTGGGCCAGAAGCATAGCAGGAAAAGCCTGTTCCATGCCTGGAGCCAAGGCAGAGGGAGCACAGACAAGCTCAGCTTGCAGGGGATGCTGCGCTCCCACAGAGGGAAATGCGCAGCCGCACGTGCCAGGCCAGTGCCTGGGCTATGGGAATGAACCTGGCCCTGTGGGAATGCTGTGTCCCACCACCTGCTCGGGGACCATGGCATCTGTGGCCACTCACACCGGGATCTCCCACTCTGTCCCCAGAACAGGTGCTTGGGGCTCTGCTTGCTCATCCTCAGGTCTCTGGCTGAAAGGGAATGTCAGCTTGGTTTGACGGAAAGATGGAAAACGGAGGGAGGAAAGTCACACAGAACAGTGGTCTCTCCTCACCCCACAGTGTTGGGGGGCTGCAGGCTCTGGCAGCCTGACATGCTCCCAGCGTTAACAATATATTAGTTCTGCACCTTCCAGAGCTGATCACAAATCCAGGACAGATTTGTCGAATAGTTCATCTCGTACATCAACTGTTCACACTTCTCTTCAGCAAAAATTCCAGTCCCAGGTCCCTCACTGCAAGCAGATCTGACGTGTGATTCAGGAGACAGTGATGCCCATGAACCAGTGGCCATACTTCATGGGATCCTGTGTTCCTTCAGGACACCTTTCACACTGAGGGACGTGTCTGGGACGTGTTCCTAACTCCTACGTATCTTGAGGAGAAAGTAACATCTTGGGATCTGTCTGGATACACGTGGGGTCCACCCTTTAAACCAGCTGCCTCCGAGCTTGCAGTTGTCACCTGGTGTTAGGTCTCATGGAGACTTCAGCAGCAGAGCCAAGCTGTGGTTCATTACTCCAGTCATTAATAGTGCCATTAAGAGTGCTGTTAATTAAAGGGGTACATGGGATGACTGGCTGACTGCAGCACTGGTTGAAACAAAATTGTATGAAATCCTGGGCTGCAGGTGAGGATGCTATTTCCCATGAGCAGAGCAGTCCAACCCTCCCCTGTGCTTTGCCACCATCTCCATCCCCATCTTCCAACTCGTGGCCACGCAGCCCACCCCTCCCACCCCAGGAACTGATTTGGAGGCAATTACTCCACTGATGGGGCTGCCTGTGTCCCTCTGCTCCAGTGTCACATTTACGGGCTGGCAGGAGGAGTCCACAACGTGGTGAATTATAAGCCAGTGCTTTAAAACAGTGTTCTGAAGGCTTGGGAGTTGAATTATTATTTATAATGCCCCGGGGGTGCCATGTAATTTATGGACAGGTCTGAAGACAAGTAGGCGCTCAGACGTGGGGATGAGCCCAGTGTAAATGCTGAGATAGAAAGGTAGATAGATGGATGGATGAAGATAAGCTTCTTGGCCAGGAGAACTGGAGACTGAAAAACTGGAGATTGAGAAGCCTGCCCTTAGACATCTCTACTCTCAGATATCTCTCCTCTCCTGGAGTGATACCTACTGTCCCATTGCTCTCACTCCATAAAAGTAATTTCAAACCTCGTGCAAATAATTTCTTTTTTTTTTTTAATTAATTTATCCCATGTGCAAGGAAAAAAAAATAAAGGACTTGCTTTGTTGTTGCAGTTTGCTGCTAGGCATTTGTATGTGTGCTAATGATAAGTATTAATTAAATAGCTCGCTGTTGTCTTTTAAATGCAGTTCTTTCAGGCTGTAATTAAACACAGACACCCAGCCCTTTCTGTCTGCATTGAAAGAGGCAGGCAGGCCTCCGGAGCTCAGCACTTCTTTCCTTGTAACAGGAGAGAGGTGGAAAATGAGGCAAAACCAGTTTCCACTGAAAACTCACCTCCCTGTACATGTCCTTCACGGGAAAAGCAACCAGCTCAAGGAAATTAAAGGAATGCGACTTCCAAGATCCCAGCCCTGCAATCAAAGTAAGTTTATTTGCCCTTAAGATCTTGCAGCTTCATGCATTTTAAAGGCAGAGGAGATCACTTTATTTGATCTCTGGGTGCTGCACAGGCTGCTGAACAACATGTTGCTGTGTTCATCGTGCCCAGAAACTTGTTGGCTTGTGCACATCTTGATCTGAGAGTCTGGAGACAGGAGTCCATTCCTCTCACTTGCTTCTTGGTTACCTCAGGTTTTTTCACTCTTGCTGTAAATCCCCACCCGTGTGCTGCTCCTGTCATCAATATTAATCTCCCAGCTCAGGGTGTGCTTCCCAGGGAAACCTGAGCTACCACCAGCCCTGCTGCCCCCTCCCTTTCCCGGCTTAAAATAGAAACTCAGGGCTAAAGCCCTCTAGAAATGCAAATAAAATGTCAGAAGCTCACGTGATGGAAAGCAATGCCCAAATAAAATTTGCCATATGCCTGCGACACGAAACGACACTTCAGCCCAGCCTTACTTCTGCCCTCCAAGGCAACTGGTCTTCACTCATCTAAAATGCTGCTGTTAGTCAATAAATACATGAAGGGACACTGGCCATCTGCTGTGCAAATTATGAGTGGTGGGCCCTTTTGGGGTCCTATCAACCCAAGGCTGAAAACCCAAGAAGGGTTTTTCTGTCCCTTCTAGCCCCGTGGCTGTGTCCGTTCTGTGATTTTGATACAGCTGGACAGGTACCCACAGGGAGTCAGGAACATGGGAGGGGGTCTGGGACACTCTGCTGGCTCCTTCCCGGGTGAGGAGAGCAGAGGGCTGGGAGCATCCTTAGGGCTGTCGATGTCAGCAACAGCAGAAGTGGCTCAGAAGAGGATTTTCCCGAGTTAATTGCGTTTTAGAAATGAGAAAGGAGGAGAAGCATGAAGCGAAAAGCAAAAAAGAAATAAAAATAGGAGTAAGTAAGCATTCAGAAGTTAAATGCTTAATTGAAAAGGAATTTGAGCAGGATCTTAAAAAAGCAAAACAAAATGAAGACAGAACAACGAACTATAAGAAAGGTATTTTGAAGGCAAAAGAAATATTACTCTCTTTTAGTCCAAATGGTTAAAATTGTGTGTGAGTTTTGGGAAAAGAAGAAAATTTGGAAATTTTGGAAATTTTAGAAATCTTTAGAACACCATATCACAAAATAGGTGATAAAATGTGTTGCCTCACTGGAGCTGGAGGGCTGGAAAAGAGAGGAGCCAGTGGCTGCCCTGAGTGGCTCTGTCCTTGCCCTGACACCCTTGAGATCACCCCGAGCACTTTAAGATACTGAGAACAAAGGGTTTGTGTTCTCTTTTTTGCTCTGTAGTTCCCTGCATTTTCAGACTCCCAATGCATCTTTAACATTTCTAGGGCTGGTTAGAAACCATTCCTTAAAGAAAGCAGAGTAGAAAATCACATATAATCACCCACCAGGAGGGTGGTGCTTTCAGAAAAGCATCAAAAATAATGATTCCTGGAAAACAAACAAATTAAGAAGTGATGAGCACAGGAGGACAGTGGTATTTTGTGCAATTCTTCATTATGCATCTCTTTGTGGGATGCTGCAGTAAGGGATGGGGAAGGCAGAAGGGGCAGTGTCTGAACATGGCATTATTTTGGTATCTGCCAGAGGCCTAAATCCTGGGCTGACTTGGAAAAAGGAAGATGACATTTTTGCCACAGAAGTTTACACTCAGAGCTTTAACCAAAAGAGCAGGTTTTGGGGATGGGGGTCTTTTCTGTCACTGACTTTCTGTGTGACCCTGGGGAGTGTCGAGATGGGGTGAGGAGAGGGGGGACCCTCCTGCAGCCCACCCAGCCCTTGGCACCAGCCTGATCACTGGCACGTGGATGACTCCAGGTGTCCCACACTGTCTGGGGACCAGGCTGCTGCCAATTCCTCACCCTGAGTTTGGTCCCCTACAGCTCCACTTGGTCCTCACCTTCCCAGCAAAGCACCAGCACCCTGGGAACTCCTCGCTTCCGCTCCTCCGGGATGCTTGTGGGGATTAGCCAAGCTATGCTCCCTAAACCCATCACATGTGTTTCAATAGTTTTAATTGTTGCCTTTAAGATAATTACAGGCTGGAGAGCACTGACAGGAAGAGCCCTGTGGATTTGCACTGGGGCTTGGGCGCACCGTTGTGTACAGAATGGGAGATCTGCCTCTTGGAAGTGTTTTTCCTGCTTGGGAGAGTGGTTTGCATGCCACAAGAAGGGAAGGACCACAAATCCCCAGTTCCCATGGCTGGAACAGCTGGAACAATGTGTCCCCTTGCACCCCACTCCACCTGCCCCAGGGAAAAGAATCCCCCAGCATCCAGCTTGGCAGTTGCTGCCCTTTGCTCATTTAGGCCACGTCTTTTTCCACTTTCCCAAGCCTGTACAAAAGGGAATGCACACCTGAAGTGAACAGGATTCTGAAAATCAGGGTCTCAGTGGGACAGGGAGCACCCAGGGCCCTTCTTGCTCAGAAATGAGGCAGCATCATCAGCCAGCCCCAGAACTCTCCTTGGCTTTCAGTGAGGTGGACCATACTTGGATTTTTTTTAGTACATTATGGTTTGCCCTGGTCCCTTGCCGCCTATTCATCCTCCATCACCAGAGAAAACACTTTCCTGATTTTAAAGGGAGATACCTCAGTCCCTCCTGTAGGCTGGAGTAATTCAATATTGAGTGAGAGGAGCACAATGACTCCTTTCCCTCTGTTTGCATCTTTCTTGCAATTATTTTGTCAGAGCTCCCTGCTGGGGAGTGGGGCAGGTGGCTCTCAGGATCAACACAACTGCCCAGATGCTTCCTTGCCAGAAGAGCTGGGGCAGCACTGAGGACCCCTCTTGGGGCACAGACCCTTCCCAGGGTTAACCACGGACACAGGGTTTCTTTTGAGATCTTCTCCAGCCCCTTGTGTCACCATGAACCCAGCGAGGGGTCCTTGCCTTTGCCTTTGCGGTAACCTCCTTATCACTCACGCATTTTAAAATGAAAACAAGATTTCATCTAAATACAAGAAATTATTCTGGTTCAGCCTGCTGGTTACAGGATGTCTCATGGCTGATGAGGTTTGGAGGATCAGTCTGGTTGCTCACAGACATCAAAACCTGCAGTTACTGAAGGGGTGATGTGGGGCCTGGCACAGTGAGGATCCGATGCGGTTTAGTATTTAATCCAAAGAAATCCTTTTAATAGCACTTCCTCTAAGCTGCTGTCTTTTTTTCCACCCTAACTCCTAAAATGGAAATAATCCCAACAGGGAAAAAAATTGGGAATAACTAAAATATTAAAATGCAGTGAAGGTGAACTGGCTCCTGGGTACAGGTGGAGAGGACAGGGATGGGCCCCATCACTGCTGCCAAGGTGAGTTTTGGGGTCCTGTTTGGACCTACATCTGCTGGCAGTTGATTAAAAATCAAACCCACCCCAAATCCAGACCTGAGCATCTTGAGGGTCTCCTCAAGAGTGGGATATTCCCCTCCATGAGCTGCCGACTTTTCCCCAACAGTCCTCCTCACCCCACCCCTCTTCTCCCTCTCCCTTTCCCTTTGCCCCTTCCGTTCTCCTGTGAAGTGATGCACTGGCAGAAAAATAAAAAATCATCTATTGCTTTATTACTTTTTCCACCCATGCTTCCCTCACGGGCATCTGCATTTCGGGAAATGTTTTTAATATTTGCTAATAAAAGCAGCTCCAGTAATGACATGCTCCCTTCCCAAGACAAAATTGCCGGGACTGGCGTTATCTAACAAACTCGTTTTGGCACAAGCGCGTCGGTGTTCAAGCCATTTCTGCCCATTCACAGGATTATCAGCCATCTCTGCAGCCAGCCCCAGCCCTCCTCTCTCATTCCTAGTTAATTGGTGTGAAATTGGAGCAAGTTCTCAGGTGATAATGTGTTTGCATTTACTGCTTCACTGAACCACCCTAGCCACTCAATCCCAGCTTCATTAAAGCCTCAATCTCAGCTTTTGCTCCTGGCTGTGAGCTTCAAACCCTATTTCCTGCGTGGCAGACATACAGCCTAACACATGTCAGGAAGACAGCTTGAGCAGAGCTGCTGGGAACAAGCACGGTTACTGCCCAGGCGCCGCTCCGGGAAAATCACGTTCGCGGTGGGAAAGATGCTTGGAGTCCCTGAGATGGCTTCACGCTGTGTTGGTTGTTTCCCTGCGCTGGAGAAAGGCATATTTTATGCCCTTTAATTATGTTTGATTAATGAATTAATTTTAATATTTTTTTTTCTGCAGCACTTTGAAGATAAAAAACCCTTCGTCTGAATTCTGTGATTAGTATTTAAAGACTCGAGTGAAATATTTGTAGGCAGAAAAACCTAACCGAGGAATGCCTGTGTTCAAGCATTCAATAGGGCCTATTCACAGGATCGGATTCCAGGGTTATTATTAGCAATAAGGTTATCTTTGGCATAATCTTTTTATGCACAACATGCTATTGGATTCCACCCTCCCTGTTTCGCTCAGGCCCTGGGGCAGAAGGTAGAAAAACCAGAGCTGGTTCAAGCTTTGCAAGTGCTTTCCATGCAAGTGGAGCTGAAGCCTGGCAAAGCCTGCCACGGTTAAATTTAGGACATAAACCATAAGGTATTTTGGTGCAAGATGCAGCCCCTGGATGCTCCTGCAGGGAGGGAGAAGTGTGCTGTCCCTGGGGTATCTCCAGCCCTGTCAGCATACGCTGCTGTGGGCCTGCCACATGTTGGGGACATCTGTGACACCCTATGGGGTGACACTCCTAACTGTGGATGGAAAGGGTTGGGTTGGGCTGGTCCTTCACCCACAAGTCATGGAGACAGCTCTGGGCATCTCCCCGGCTCGTGAGATTTCACAGGTCTGGACACAGGTCCGGGCTTGGACAAGTCTGGACGCAGCCATGGAGAGTAGCCCTGCCAGCCACACTGCTGGGTGAATCTCTCTTTTTGGGAGCTGAAAGCACCTTTCTGCTGGGGTGGATGTGCCTGGGGGTCCTGCCTACCCCCAGCCAGGAGGGCTGAGACGAGCAGGGCTGCCTGGGCTGCAGGTCTTTGGCAGTGGGTTGATCTGGGCATGAAAGGAGAGAGCAGCGGTCGTGTGCCTCTTCACTTGGTTGTGTTCCTAGCTCTCATAAAGGCAAAGGTAGGAGTTAGGCTTTTTGTTGTTGTTGCGGGGGTTTTTTTGGTGTGTTGTTGTGTTTTCTTTTTGATGGATGGTGGGTGTGATTTTTCAAACACGTTCCCTTTGGCACGTCTCTGCCGGCAACGTCAGTGAGAGCCCCAGGATGCCTCTGCAGAAGCCCTGGAACACCTTCCTTTGAAACTCGCCCTGTATTTCTCCCCAGATCCACTGCTGAGCACTGAGGGTGGGAAGAGGTGAGGGCATGTTCAGCAGTGGTCCTTTACCCCAAATGGCTCGGCTGCTGCACAGGGTCCCCAGGTCACCCCAAAAACAGCTCCAAAAGTCAATCAAGGCTGCTCATCCACGGCCAGGGCCCCCAGCCTGGATCCAGGGAGAGCCAAAACACATGTAGGCACATTAAAGGATGGTGTGGCTTTGAAACGGAGCGGCAATCCCCTGTAGCCTAGTTTTTAGAGAAAGTATTTTGTAGCTGGTTTTTCTCTTTGTGACTAAATGTGGTTATTAGGCCCCGAGTGCATCATTAAACCTGTTATTAAAAGTAAACATGTTAAGGAGAATATACTGGTGTGCAGCAAGCTCATCCAGAGTGCTGGACCCTCTGGAAAAGTCATTAGCATCTGTATTTAAAGTGAACATAGTTAAGAACACATTGGACTAATTCAGGGCCTTAGAGCTACTAAAATGACTGCCATTAAAAATAAATATGTTAGGCAGAATATGTTGCATAATTAAAATTATTACAGTATTTATTCTGATTGTTTTTTATGCTGGCCTCTCATTTAAGGGGTTATTTGTATGTATATAAAATATATACTTTTTTTTATATATATACATACATGGTAATGTTTCTAGCTATATATATTTGGTAATGTATTGTGTTAAAATGATTCTGTAGGATAAATTTGACTTCCTTGTTGCAGGATGAGACTGAGCCCCAGTGGGATGAAGTCTTGATTAAAACCATGGGGAAAAATACTGAATAAATCTTGGCTATATGTAAGCGTTGTGGCCGCAGTCCAGTTGAGTTCAGTGGGAATCTTTCCTTGACTTTGCCGTGTTGGGTCAGACCTCAGGAATGTGTCTCTCACTTTGATGGTTTTGCTATTGGTAGGTCAGCTTGGAAAATCAGAAAATCAGCAGCTTTGCTTTCCACTGGCTGTTCCCAGGCCGAGCTCCACCAGGTTCAGTGACTCCACGCAGCTCACAATGTCTCATTTCCACCTGGTCTCCCATGGCTCTCGTGTGCCTGGGGAGGTCATGAGTTGAAATCATCTCCCCCTCACAAGGTTTATCCCCCTGGGGGCCCAGTGCCTCCCTGTGTGGGAAAAGATGCTCCCAGGGAAGAGTTTCTCCCAGCAGTTTTGGACATGAGCAGTGACTTTTGCCTTGCCAGTGCCTGAGATCAGTTGGCATCTCCTGCCCTGGTCCCTGCACAGCACGTATCCAATCTATATAGTATGCATAAATGTATGATAGAGTCACAGAATAGCCTGGGTTGGAAATGATGTTTAAAGGTATTTTAAAAGGACTTTTTTGGATATAGTTACCTCCCACGGATGTGTATGGGAGCTGAAAATTTCATGAGACTGGGAGGGACCATTATAAAAAAAATCTCATCCCTTACCATACAAGCCAAGGGATGTTTTCCAGTAATTCCTTCAGAAGTCCCAGTAACTCCAGCACCCCACAAGGATCAGAGGTGGTGGGATCAGAGATCAGGGAGGAAAAAGCTATACTAAAGAATTTTATGGGATACGGGACGTGGCTTGAAGAGAAGCCTGTTGGAGGGGTTTCCCTGTGTTCAGTTAAGGGGATAAGAGGTTAATTAAACCCTGTTGGGTGGCGGTGACCAGCACCTTCCCCTCCAGCTCTCCTCCCAGGGGTGCTTGGGGTCTGCATCCCTAGTATTGAGTCTGTCTTGACCACAGGGCCACCCTGGATGTCCGTGGGGGCCTCGAGCTGCCCCAGCCCCATGTATGGGTCACCTGTGGGGTTGTCCCCCCCCCAGAACGGCCCCGTGTGGGTGTTCCTCAGGCTGACATGGCCCCGAACGCCCATCACAGGAGGGAGATAAGCACCAGCCCCTCGCTTTCGAGGAACAGAGCTGTGCAAGTCAGCAGATGGCACTATTTCTTCTGCGATAGAAGCAGGTGGTTCCCACCACAGCTCTGAGCCGTGCGCTGGACCTGGCAGGAGAGACACCGGGCTGAAGGCAAACTGCTTTCCCATCAGTGTTGGGAAGCAGCGGTGGGCTCCATGGGGGCGGTGGCCAGCTGATGCCGGGAGCTGGGCAGAGTTTCCCCTGTGGAGACCTCTCCTCCTGGGGGTTGCCTTCCCACTGGGTTCGGTGCCCAGCAGCAAGTCGGTGATCATCAGCCCAAACCTCAGGCCATGCTGCCAAACCACTGCGCTGCTTGTTTTGTATCAGTTCTCTTTTTTTTTTTAGGGTTGAAAATCGGTGTTTGTTGCTGATTCTCCTTGTGGAAAGGGAGAAGAAGACAGTTTCTATGCTCCCCTTCACCTGCACCCTGTTCCAGGTGACACTGCTGTGACCATTGTCCCCAGGTCTTGTCAGCTGCAGAGGTGCTGGGGGTCTTGGTCGGACAAGTCCCCAGGGTAATCTCACCACTTTTATCAGCCCTATAAGCTTCTAATATCAGCTGAAAACCCCTGGTCCAGCTCTGCCCCAGCTCTCAGGGACCTGGAGCTGCTGCCTTCTGCCCCATCCTTGATTTCATGGGCACGGGGGCTGCTCCTGTGAGTGCCAGCACATGCTGACGGGCTCCTGGCTGTAGTGGTGCTGCAGCCGTGTCTGCCAGTGGCCAGCTGGGGGGTCATTACCCACCTCACTGGAGTAAACTTATCTCCAGGAGGTGCTACCCAGCGTAACTGAATATTTGAATAATAAAACGAAACCGTGCTGGTGGGAGTACAGCTGCTATTACACTTATTATTTAGTTGTGGCGGTGTTTCAGAGCCCTAGGCGTGCACCTGGACCCCTCGTGCTCGGTGCTGTACAAACAGGACGGAGGAGAAGACTTTGGCGTTTAAAGGCACTGAGTCATTCCTTCGCCCTCTCATCTGAAACCTCAGCTTTGTGTAAAACCTTTAGGATTTTGTTTAATGGGTGCAGCTAATGGTGAGGTAATCAGGGAGCCTTTCGACACAAAACCCAACGATCAGTGGGTTGGATGCCTTTTGATCTCTCTGCATTGTGAGGAGGAGCTGCGTGGCGGGGGTACCTGGAGATGCTCTGTGAGTGGGCGGCAGAGACAAGCCCCGGGCATCATCTCCCACAATAAGCCCCTTGTGTTAGGATCCAGCTGGGGACCATTGCCCTCATGCCTTCGTGGTGCACACTGGGACCTCATGGGCACATCCCTGACACTGGAGAGGAGCTGGGGTCTGCCAGGGATGGCCACCCCTCTCTGTCTCCTGCAGAAAATCTTTACCAGATTTGTCACTGGCAGGACACCCACCTATTTGGACCTGTTATCCCCGAAGGCTCCCAAACCGAGCAGTGGGCGCAAACTGTGCCCTTTCCTGGTTCCTGAATGTCCTGCTTCTGTCTGGCCACCTCTATAGCTTTGCTTCCCAGGGGAAGCCATGGAAAGAGGAAAAGGCAAGTTTCTGCAGCAGAATGGTGGCCAATGGATGATCAGGGAATGGGCAGATGGTCTCTGTGGGTGTTGATGGATGCTCTGGGAAGGGGTGGATGGTCTCTGCTGCTTGCTTAGCTGGGGAGCCCAGGATGTGCCTCCTGTGGCCATGTGTGCAGCTTACAGCCAGGCTGGAGTGAAAGTCCTTCTCCTCTCCTGAGGGTGACTTCACCCAAAACCTTTGCTGTGAGGCAACATCTGTTTGGGGCGTGAGCTGGGGCGATCGTCCACAATGACAGGGGCCCCAAGCTAAATCCATGAAGTTATACTGGTAGGTACATTCTTTTGCACTGATCTCTGCCTGGCAAGCTGGTACAAGCTATACCTGAAGGTCTCCTTTCCCTTTCTGTTGGTGTGAGTGAGATCTACCTCAGGAGATCCACCTCAGGGTGGTGCTGCTCCTCTCCCATCATGTGGCACAGGTGGCACATTGTATGGCTGCATGGATCACATTTTTTGCCCCCTAAGATCCCAACCTTGTAGAAACAACCTTTTTTGACTCAGCTGGGACCAAGCCCTGCCAGGTTATTGTTCAGCTGGATGAGCCACTGCTTGGTCACAAGGATGGGGGCAAGGGATATATGGATAGAGCAGAGAATGGATGGATTTGAGTTAAACATACAACCTCTTTCTTGAGGCAAATGCTATTATTCTTTGAAAAGACCTTAAAAGGGGTGTTTAGAAGTGCTACAGTAGAAATAGTAACACTGAGAGTCTCTTTTTCAGTGGCAGCCAGGTCATGGGATGAGGAAAGAAGGATTAATGGAGATAGGGCTGCTCCCGCTGGTGTCAGATTAGGACATCCCAGTCTGTTTAGGAGGTGTAATATAAAGAATAACCTCCTCTACAGTTATCACACCTGAATGACAACAAAGAATAAAGAATAACACAGGTAAACGAATGTTTTATCAAAAGGAAATTGCATGAACAGGGTAACAGAAGGGGTAATACAACTGGCAATCACAGCTAAAGCTGTGGGAAGGTTTTGCTGCTCTGCTTTGCATTGGACATCATGTGCCTGGAACACAGAGAGGTCAAGCTGGAAGACCAGGCTGCTCACAAGAGATGCTTCTCCATAAAATTCTGTGGTAGCCCTGTCAAATCACATCTCCCTTGAGCTGGCACCAGCAGGGTGGGTTGGGTTGGTGCAGTGGTAGGTCAGCTTGGTCAGGCTGAAGCCAGAGTTGACCTGTCTCACTGTGTCACTGTCACTCACCCTGTAGTTTGCCTTTAGTAAGTACTAAACACCCACTCCTGTCCTGGGAGCTGGCATCTACTGCTGAGCTCCTCTCTGCCCTCAGCAGTCACCAGAGACCATCCAAGCACGGACAGCCTTGTGGGACAGATCAATTGCTTCACCCACAAGCTCATTTTGATGACCTTTCTCCTTGTTCTGGCCATGGGGTTCTTACTTACCTTGGCATTTTCTTCATTAATGCAAATCTTTTTCTCTTCCAGCTTCAGTCACCAAGGGTGGGAACTACACATGACTAAATGCAGACAGGTAAAAGGCCCAGAGGTCTTGCAGTTCTCCCTTTATATTTGATGGAGATAAATCTGCACAGCCAGGGGAGTTGAAGGTGCAGTTCATCTTGTCTTGAAGCAGTTGCAAGCAGGCTGGGTGAATTTTACCTCCAGAGGGCCTTTGGTGACTACAAAGGGAGCTGAGGTGCCTGCTCGGCTCCAAGTCAGTGCTGCAGAGACTGACTGGTGAGTGATGCAAATGTCACCCTGGTTGCACTCTGGGCTCCTTCAGCAGAGAATAGAGAAAAATACCCATGTCCATAGGGCAGCTCAGCCTACCTGCCCTAAACACGTCTCAGAAGATGGAGCAGGATGGCCTTCTGGGACACCCTGTCTCATGCTGTGGACTGTAGATGTGTCAGAAGCGGCTTCTAGAAGGTAGGTTCAGAGAGGAGCATCCTCCCTTTCCTTTAGCCTAAGCTCGCTGCCTCCCACCAGGCTGCTGGAGAGCTTGTGCATGAGGGCCCCTCTCTGTGGCTGCAGAAGGATGAGAGCAGGGCAGAGAGCCCAGAGCTGTGTGCTGGCTTCCCCACCGCAGGTCATCCCTGTGCCCCAGCAGCACACCCGGTGTGTCCCAAATGGGGCTACAGCTCTGCACTGCAAGGCTGTGGGCCATGGGAGAGCCCACCTGCAGAGATGGAGCCTTTGGCTTGGAGAAGGGTGTGAATGTGGATGGAAACCCTAACTTGTCAGGAGAGGACACTACTATCAGGGTCCAACAGAGAGATCACGGGGACCAGCGCGTGCTTGTAGAAGACATCTCGTAGTTGGCTCTCCCTTGTGTTTCTTCTTCCTGAATCCAGCCAGGTGACACCTGGGGAGTTTCTGGGAGCTACCATCACTTTCTACTTCCTTGACTGAGTGGCCAGGCAGTTAGTGTCCAGACATGGGACTTGCCAGACTACTGATCTCCATCCTTGGCTTTCATTGATATCTGTGGGCTTTGGGCCAGCTCTCAACAACACAACAAAAAACACCTGCAGACCATCCCAGCAAGGGAGAGGGTGGAAGAGACACAACACAACTGGGAGCTGGGTGGGGGGATGCTTGTCCCAACATCCTGCTGTTTCTCCTGATCTCAGCTTCTCAGCTGAGGGGGAGGTGTCACGCAAGTGTCCCATCGCTGGTGCGTGGCTCTCCCTCCCTTTATCTGCAGATCACGCTATGCTAACGAGGCACACGTACAATGTTTGTGTGTGCATGTGAGAGACAGAGCTCTGACTCCTGGCCAAGTGAGAAAAATCATTAGTTACAGGCTCTGCAGGACTGAACTTGACGAGGAACTTGGGGCTTTGCCCCGACAGCGCTCAGTGCTGGTGCATTATTCAGTTTGTGGCTATGTTGATTTGCAGATCTAATCACTCCAACAACACATACAGAAAATTAATTTGGACGTGGGCCTGGTTTCTAGAGAAAGTTGGACCTAAAGGCGAGAGGTTGGTCGTGTGGCTGAGGCAAATGCCCAGGCTGGGGAATATCCTGTTTCCAGCTCTTGAGCCTCACAAAGGAGACAGGATGGGGATGGAGTGGTAAAGAGCAGTGGAGTTTAGTGGCACTGGAGCATGTGCTAAACAGGATTTCATCCCCATTGTGTCTTTTGAAACCAAAGCCCTGATCACATCAGCCCTGGATGTGTTCATACCTCTTGTTTTGCTGGGAGATGAGTTGAGGGAAGGGGGTGATGCTCTCCTTTCCCCAGCCAAGGGATGATCCCCAAGGGACATTGATTCAACAAACTGATTCAATACATGTCTCAAAATTCATCTGGTTAGAAAAACATTGCTACTGGGAGTCAGACCAAGTGCACTGTTCCTGGACTGCTGGACCCTTCAGACCATTTCCTCTTCCTTATCTTGCTGATGGCTCTGGCCCCCATTAGAAAACAGCATCTCAGTGGAGACACAAGTGGTACCAAACACCAAAGAGTGCTCCATGGAGAAGAAGCCATGGTTTTGGGTTGCCCCCAGCTGTGAGGGATGCTGCCTGCCCTCCTGCCCTGTCTATGTGAGCTGGTAGCAGACCACAAATACATCTGTCTTGAATTACCTGGAGAGCGCTCTCTCTCCTTTTGATCACAGATCCCTTAACTGTTGCCTTCAGCCAGGGCTGTCTCAGCCCTGGATGTGCTGAATGGCCCCCTTTTAAAATGAGATTTAAGAGGGCATTAAGGACTAATTAGGTCTAATCAACAGCAGTGGCTCTTTTAGACCTGGTGCCTCCAGTTGTCATCAAAGGGTAACGGGGATGCAATGAAGCCAGAGGAAGTGTTATCAGCAGCAGGAAAGATTTAGATCCTGCAAAATCCACGCCCAGCAGGGGGTTTTGTGTCCCTAATCCCTCTGTGCCTGTTGGGCAGGGAGGTGGCATGGTCCTTTCCCATTGGAGACAGGTGGGCTGGAGAAATCCTGGTGGAAGTCCATCAGCCCCATAACTGTCTTCTCTGCCATCCTCCACCGTGAGTGACTGCTGTTGGGTTTGGGGGATCTGGTACCACCCCAAGACATGGGACACCAGGACAAGGCTCTTAAGGGAGGAGGGGAGGAACAGGGTGGGAACAAGAGGAAGGAGGTGCAAGGGTGCACGAGAACACGTTCAGAGGTGGGGGAAAGAAGGGAGGCAGCGATTTGCCTCTCCTGGAGGCTTCCTCAGATGCAGGCAGGGTTGAGTCAGGGCTGCTCATACACAAGCTGCTCATTAGCAACATGAAGTGTGTCGATGCAGGACCCTGAGCCAGGCAGGGTTTTTGTGCCCAGGTTGCAGCAGTAGCAGCTGAGTCACGCACCCTACCCAAAATGTACAAGCTTCTCACCGTTTACTGCACGTCAGAGGGACCTTTACTGCAAGGACCTGTATTGTCTAAACCCCACACTGTGGTCTGAGGGCACAGGCACCGTACAAACCCAGCAGTACCTGCCTCCCATCCAAAGCACCACCAGTTATCTCTCTTAGAAGCTCTGCCATGACTCGGGTGGTTTCGCCACTGCTGGGAAGTCAAGGGGTCAGGCTCAGCACCACGGGGGCCGTTTCCTGCCCTCTGCCAAAGCTGGCGGTCCGGGATGAGAAAGATGGAGTTCGCCAACAGCGATTCTCCCCGCGATTCAGTTTACACGGAAGTACGGAACAGTGGTTTAGTCAGGGGGCATGTTACAGATATCAAACCCTTTCAATGGAAAGTCAGATTTCAGGCAGACAGCATTTGGGAGAGCTCAGGGAAAACAAGAACTATTTACAGGGTTATGGACGCAAATGCCCTTGAATGATACAAACCATCTTAAGGGGAATTTTTGCGGCTGATTAAGCGTAACCACAAAGCTTCAAGAAAACATGTGTTTATTTTAAGTAAGTAATGTTGATTACTAATGAGAATACTTAGTAGATATGATCAAAGGTAGCTGAAGTGCCGTCATGATATCAAAGACTGGGATGGAACGCTTAATTTAGATGTTGAAAAGCCAATCTAAGGTGAGCGTCTTGAAAGTAAATATCATTAACAGTATCTAGATTAGACCAAGGTATAAAAAGAGTTGGAGGTAACAGCTTTCAAATCTCCCGTATAAACAGGCAGGTGATGCTGTAACTGGGGGAGGCGAGTCAGACGCAGAGCCCAGGGTAGGGGATGGATTGTGCATCTGGCGCACGCAGCCCCTGGCCGGGCTCCCGGCTCTGCCCATCAGCATCTCAAGGGAGCCGGCTCCCAGGAGCCAGGGTGGCTCCTTTCTTCTCCAGCTTACCCAGAGGAAAGGGGTGGAAATGAGTCTCCTGCCCCCAGCATCTTTAGCTTGAGCTCTAGTGCAGGGCTCTGGTTGAGGAGGGAGGGCTCTTGCAGGGACTCTGGGAGGGGAAGGGGGTGTCCCCCCTGCCAGCTCACCCCAGGAAGTCAGACAGACTGAGGGACGGATGAGTCTGACAGTGTGGCTCAGTGATCAGCATCCAGGTGTCTGCATCCTGCTTCTGAAGCCTGTTTACCATCCCTGTCTTGCTCTATTAGCCAGGAGGTGCTTGGGGAAAAGGCTCCACGTGTTCCCAGTGTCACCAGCCCTGCTCCTGGATTTAACATCCCCTCAGTGAAGCACTGGTGGGATTTGGGACAGGCAGGAGCTTATACTCACTTCTCTCACCAGTTATGCAATCAGCATAAGAGGGAACATGTTATTCATTTACCCCATATCCATCTCAAACTCCTGGATTAAAAAATCAGCCAGTGTTAAATGGCAAAAAATTGGGATGTGGCTGAGCCATGGTCCATACTGTCTTCTGCTAAAAACCTGGTCCCTGGCCTGCCCACCTCCCCGGTGGCTTCAGGAGACCTCTGCCCCCACGGCTGTCTCCCCAGGACCATTGCAACCAATCCCCTCTTCATGTGTGCTCCCACTGACCAACATTAGCAGGGGCACTCAGCCCAAATGCCCCAGTGATGGCTGGCACTCCCACCTTCCCTCCCACACTCCTGAAGAGCCACCCTAGGACTATGCTTAGCTCTGCACGTCTCCCTGGACTGAGCCCCTTTGATCGAGCGCTGCGGGGCAGTGAGAGGGTGCCAGACCTTTGCCCTGCCTTGCGTAGGCTGGGAGAGCTTTGCCTTCCTGACTGGGACCTGGGGAGCTCCTGCATCCTGGACAGCCTGGAGACACCGCCTGCATCGCTGGGTCTGCTGGGCATCCACAGGTGTGGGTCCAACAGGCACTTGGTGCTTGGATACTCACCCCTTCCCCAGCTGCACTGGTGGTCCCACATGGTGCAGGAGATGTTGGGGCCAGGGATAGGTGTTTCTCAGGGAAGTGTCTCAGAAGGGTTAAAGCAGGGTGGCTGTGGAGGTAGGAGTGCCTGCTGGCGAGGGCACATACCATTCAAAGAGTGGGGAGGGCTGGGTGCTGGTCCTGCACAGGCTGATGCTTTGCTGCATCATTAAAAAAGGTGCTTTCCAGAGCAATAAACTTGAAGTCTCCATGTGCCACTTACAAACACGGATTCAAACCCCAGCCTTGCAAAGCTAAAGGACACTGAAAGCTTTTCAAAAAAGCCCTGGTGTCCCCGTGTCCTGGCTGGATACACTGCACAGCCCACGTGTGGCTCGGAAACTGCTGGGCACAGCAGCTCCAATATCTCAGTCAGGGCTGGAGCATCTCGTCTCCACTGACTGGTGACGGTGCCATGTCAAGGTCTTACCAGAAGTCTCTTTCCTCCCAAGTGTTTTTTCAGGCTCTTGAGTTGTAACAAAGATAACAACAGGAAAGTGCAAGAGCTGGTGATTTAAGTAGCTTGAGAACAAATGACTTCCCTGTTTGCTTGAGTGTCACCTGCTTGGTATCTGCTCCATGATATGGATGCACTGTTTTCTCTTGAGCAATGATCTACATTTCTAATGTATTAAAAAAGAAAATAAATAAAATGTAACATGAACAAAAAGATTTCTGGCCCTCTTTGCATATTACAAAGGAGCAAGATGGGCATGGACCCAATTCCTTTGTTCTTTTCAGATCTCTGCTACTGCGAGCAATATTTGTCAAGAGATTTGAAGCTGCAGATGAAAAGTGCTACCTACGGACCGAGTATTATTACTGCTTTAAACTCACACCCTTCAAACCAGCTGGCTGTCCCTGTTTAAAGGGAGGCGTGTGGCCAAACAGGTAGGACAGACACCCGCTGCCAGGATGCCCTGGGTCCTTGGCTCATCCTCACTGCTGGCTGCTTGGTGGCTTTGGACACATCCCATGTGCAGTCCAGCACAGACTCTCACCATTTTTAGCACTTGGGGGTGGGGGGCAATGACGAATGCAAATGTGGGGCAGGGAGGGGCTCAGGGGCATCTATTTAAGGCCCAGGTTGTGAGATGGAGCTGAATGAGCTACTTCAGCATTGACCCTGGTGGGTTTGACACCAGACAGTCACTGTGTAGTGGGGTTTGGTGGCATGGAGGTTGGTGTCGAGCACAACCTCAGGTGGACGTGCAGGGAAGCAAAGTCTCTCCTGTCACACTACCATTTTTTTGCAAACAGCTAGTCTGAGCTTACTGCATCTCCATGACCAAATTGAAAGTGCATGGGGAGGAGGAATTTGATTTTATTTTTCAGGTGATACATCTATGGTGAAAAGCTTTGCTGCACAGAAGCAACTGGGAGATGCCCTGTCATGTCCTGCCATCACACAAGGCTGCTGCCAGGGTGAGTGGAGAGCCAGACTGGCATCCCCAGCACCAACAAAGAGAAACCCATCCATGACATTACATTCTGCTCAACAAGGGCTCAGATTAAGAAAGGTTTTCTTGTGCTGGAAACTCCATGAATAAGAATGTTAGGAATTGGCTTAAACCACCAGTGACATAATTAGAAGGCTTTTGATATGCCAATTTGGCTGATCTCAGTTACTTCCCCCTGGTGCTGGGGAGTGTCAGCAGAGGGATTAGCCTCCAGTCACTTCCTGACACTCTGCTAAATCTTCTCCCTCTTTGTTCTTCATCCAAGACAGGGGAAAAAAGAAAAAACAGGGAAGCAGCTCAGGAGATACTGAAGCGAAGCAGTGTGCGCTGCATCCCTGACCTGCCTTCAGTTTACACTACAGGCTCTCCTTAGGGGTGTAATGCAATTACGGCTATAACTGGGTGCTATACATTTTAATCCCATTAGAAACAGCCTTTTAACAGCTCCTGACTGACTATAATATGTAATCTCATTAAAGACACTACCTTTATAACTTGTACAAGAACATCCAAGCAGAAATCAAAGGCTGGGATAAGGCTAACATGGTTTTCTTCTTTTAAAACACTCTCTTCTTTCTTGCCTGTGCTGTTGCACAAGGAGGTCGCAAAGGGTTTGGTGGGGCCTGGCTGATTGGGGTTTGGGGGCCACACCTGTTTTTTCTCTCATACTTCTTCCAGCACCCATCCTGCCGGAGACGGGGTATCGCTGTGTATGTACAGCCCTTGTGCCTGGCCCAGGTCTCCTGGCCTGACACACACAAAGGGATGTGAAATCCTCTTCGGCCTTGAGGCTGGCTCCATGCAAAACCTGGGACAAATATTGACCAAGGCTGGGCCAATGCTGCAAGGATCTCTCCTGCTGGAGCGTGTTTCCCTGCGCTGCCTCCCACGGCAACACACTGACCAAAGCCCTTGCATGCGGGCACAGCTGTGTCTACACCACGTCTGCTTGTGTTGCTCTGCCAAAGCGGGGAAGGAGAAAGGGAGGGGTGGTTATTTTAGCTGTTTTCCTGAAGGATCTATCAGCTCTCAGCTGTCTTCTTCCACAGCAATTTTTGAAGTTTTGGGCCCATTTCAGGCAGGTTTTCAGGGGGAAGGGAGACTTGAAGACTTTCAGTTCCCATATCCTATGTGAAAACAGACCTCTGAGTAGTTTCCAGGTAGGTTTGGCCTCATTAGAGACCAGTGCCCACATGGGATAGGGACAGTGTGGATGCCCCAGCCGGGGGCCAAGCTTAATGCTGCTCATCCGAGAACAAAAATTCTCAGATGAACATCTGACCACAGCTGGATGAGGGTCCACATGTCACTCCAGTCCTAGTTCAGCTCGGATAATGTTGAAATAGCATCTCAGACTAAAATGCTGGGAAGGAGAGCATAAGGCTCGGACAGAGCAGCAAAGGTCAGAGAGGGAGGACAGGACTGACTTGTTGCACAGGGACTGCGGGGTAGTCCCTTCCCCACTGTCAAGAAACCGAGATACTGGAGCCAAGGGCAGGCAGGACCTAGCCTTGGTCTCTTTCTGAAAGGAGAACAGCTGGTTCTGGCTTAGTCTGAACTGTGGTACAAGTCGACATGGACCGGGATGGCAACCTGGTCCTTGGGCACAAACCTGTAAAAAAGAGGAGGGAAAAGGTGCTGCTAATCTGAGCCACACATCAGTCCAGTGTTTGGGGGTCACTATGATTGCCCTTCTGATGAGATTTAAGAGATCTTGATCTTTGGGATCTTTAAAGACTGCAAAGACACTTATTTTTGCAAGAGGGGTGTTAATCCCAGCAGATTCAAACGGGTGATAAAGCACTTTGTTTCTTGCTCTACAGTAATTGCAACTTCTGACAACTCTGATAAACTAAAATGAGGTTCTCAAAAGCATCCACCCAAGGCTTTGTGGGGCTGCAGTCAGGGTTGTATTTAAATGCCCCTAATGAGTACCTGCAGCAAATGGGAAAGACATGCAAATCAGATGTCTAATTCAATGGGCCTTTGAAGGAATATCCCAAGCCGCTGGGTAATTGATGGGTTATCTTTCCACTGGCTTGCCTTGATTGCATCTTCTTCCGCATTAGTCTTTCCTAGGAGTCTGGTTTAACAGGAAAAGTGGTGCACCAGGAATAAATGCAGCTCCTCTTCACAGACTGAACGAGGACATTTGCTGCCCAGCAGTACGACCCCTCTGCAAGGCAGTCATTATTAAAATCTCTCTAGACAGGTGTTTCTTCCAGGCATGGAAGGGCCTTATCGGATTGCATCTGAGCACTGCACTCAATAAACTGCCTTACGACCTGCTTTCCAAGACGAAGTCATGACAGATGAAATAGCTTTCCTATCAAGTTTTTTGGGTCCACTTCTCCAGCAGCTGTAAATTGATGTGACTGCCCTCATTTGAATGCAGCAAAGCTGATTTGCGCTGTATGGAAATAGGACCTGTCTGACCCATGGACTCCATTGGTGTCTCATGAGGATTTATCAGTGTTGCATATATGAATTTTGCTTTGCTTAAGAGCCTTGTGTCTTGTTTGTGCAAGAGCCAATTGCTAGCAGCCACCGTTATGGTTGAGAAAGCTTGCAGCTCAGCAATGGAAGGAAAATGTTCCCCAGTTAGAGCTCTCTTTGTGCTCGGAATTGAGGCATAAATCCCTGAATTTGATGATGTTTCTATAATAGAGTTTCACGGGCATTGAGAGCTTTCTCCAGCACCTCTACCGACTCTGGGGACCAAATTTTGGCAAACAGACGTGGAACCTGTGGCCATTTGAGAAGTGCTGGAGTTATCTGAGATATCCTCAAGGTCTGGATTATGTGTCCGTGGGAGACTGGTGCTCTTCTGGAGCAGCAGGTGGGGGCTAGAGGAGGGAGATACTTGAGTGCATCTCAACACCTCTCTGAAGGCAACAGATTTTTCGCTAAAGAGTCTGCTTCACAGCTGAATTTAAAATCACTTTCCTCTAGTCCCTGGCAATTACAAGAAGGGCAGATTTTAGCCATAGCTTCAGCTTCCCCCATGTGTGTTTCTATCTATTCAGAGCAGAGTATCAGGGATGCTGAGCCAGGACTGCCCCTGACACTGAGCCCATTGCTCAGTGCACCTTATAGGTGCAGAAGTTGCTGGTTCAGGTCCCCAAATCCCAACATCACCCTCAAACTCCCTGTAGAAAACCAGCACCAGAGTCCTGGCTGTATCTTGTTGCATTTGAAGGCTACAAACACATTTGCCAACATGCCAGCTTAGCCTGGATTTGTTTTGTATCCCTCCTTCACCAGTCAGGCCCAGACCCACAGCTCTCTCCTGCCTTCAGCTGCCTTTGTAATTTGCCATAGTAAAGCATCCTGTTCCTGGCTACATTCTTGCCTGCTATTTACCATTCCTTTCTAATCCACGCCTAAATACCATGCTTTGCTCTTTGTCTTTAATTTTCCAGCCCAAACCAAGATATTACTACCAATAACCTTGCATATTTCCCTCATCCAGGCTGTGCATTAGCAGCTCTGCCTTTCTGCCTTCCCCGCTCAGTGCTTTCATACCCTCATGGGTACCCCAGGGATGGCGCTGGTTTGCAAAGCCCCAGTGGGGGCAGCAGGCAGAGCATGGCCCTGCTCTTGCTGGGGGTGGATGCTGTGACTGTCTTGCCTGCTGTTGGGTTTGTCCCAATGCCTGTGTGAGTTGGTGCTGCCAAAGCACCACAGCCGGGGAGTGCAACGCAGGGGCTCGGCTGAAGAAAATCTCCACGCAGGATCTCAGTCCTGGTTTCTGCCTGATGGTGCTGGACCACTTTTGCCCTTGTCAGTTCCCTCTCCAACGTTTGCCACCTGGCTACTGGGCAGCCTTTGTACTGCTGGCCCCTGTCCTGAGGAGCTTCCCACGCAGCTTTGAGTCTTCCACCAAAGCCTTTGCCCAGCTTTGTCCGCACAAAAGCCTCGAGAGCCAGGGTTAATGCACAGTGTGAACTTGGCTGTGTGCCTGCCTGGGCATATAGGTTACAGCCTGGGTTTCGCTTCAAAGCAGGCTTTGACCTGTCTACTGTGCTGCAAGGATGGAGTTAAAACCTGGAAAGAAAAACTCTGATTTTGGTAGCTCACCAACTGCGGCCACAGTTCACTGGGACAGTATTTCAGACCTCTACTTCTATTCCTTTGCTTCCCAGAGATCAAAAATTGTTTGCTGTTTGCTGCTGTGAGCCAAAGACCCTGTTGGAGACAGGTCTCAGCATGGACAGATGCATGTGGTGGACACCAAACAGCAGAGTCTCTCCCAGCATCTCTGCTCTTACAAGAGGGCATCTCCAGCCTGGCAGCAGCAGGTCCCTCGGGTCAGAACCAAGGTGACCTTGCTACAGAGGCCTTGAGATTGGCTTCATTTCACTTTCTTTTGATCTCTTTGTGCCCCATGAAATAAATGTGGACATCTGGGGGGAAAGGAAGGGAAATGTCATCCTTCAGCTATTAATGGAGTTGAAATCCTGGCTGGGACAGACAAAGTAGGCACTACAATATTACATGAGATGCAGAGTCCTTGGAAGAGCCATTCCCTCATCCAGAATTGCCAATGAATAAATGCTCCTCAGCGTCAATGATAGGAGGCCTGAGGATGGATTATCACTGCTCTGTCCCAACCAGACTTGATGATGAAACTCCAAATCCCTACTGTCATGAGCTGGGGACGTGCCAGCAGGCAACCCCAAGCTGGTTAGCCATCTCCTGCCACCACCTGGGGTAGCCAGCTCCCAGTGTCCCGCTGCGGTGTCCCGCACTTCCATGCCTCAGTGCTGGCAAACACCACTGTGTGACCATCTCTCCCTAAAGTGGGTGTTGCAGAGGTGCTGGAGATGTCCTTGGAGCTGCATGTCCTTGTGAGTGCACCCTGCCACATGCCCTGTCCTGCACTGCCCGTGCCACTCCATGGGGGAAACCATGTGTTAGAGCAAGCATCAGTTTTTTCCTTCTACGCTGGCTTGCACGATATTCTCATACATCGTGTTTGTATGACAACAGCTGTTATTGCTGCTTCTTACTGGAGAGCTTCATTTCTGCTGCAAATTTCAGCCATAGAAAAGCTAGACGCATTTTAGGAGGAAAAAATCTGCCCTCTGGACCTGTCTTTCTCTCTGCATTGACTACAGAGTGGGTTTGAACTCCTTTCAGATGGCTGATGCATGGTCAGATGAATGCCACCCCATATGTGTCAGCTTGCGTTCTGTGCCCTTCAATGCCACCCCATTTCTGGTGTCCCTGTTGTTGGAGCGAGACAGGCTTTCTTTTGACTGCTATTCATTCTTGCTAGACTGGTTATGCCTTTTTGCCTTCCCCCCTTTTTTGAGATCAATTGATTTATCACAGCACGCTGTTGGTTTTTTGTGCTGAAGTCACCAGGGAAGATGTGAGATGATTTCCAGCACAGGTCCTGAGAGATCCAGAACTTATCCGTCAGTGATTTCCTTTGTCTTCAGCTGATCTTTCCTGCACAGGTCACCTCTTGCTTGTTCTCAGCTGGGTCCTCACTCCTCTCCACTCATGGCAACACCCTCTGGAGGAACTTGCCACTACAAAGTCCAACAGCGTTTTCCAAGTCTCCAAAACATTTATACTGTAAAAATGTATGGTCCCTCCTGGTGTTTGGGAGATGTTCTGGCACTCATCATGCTGTTGATTCCAGGTCAGAGGGTTTAGCTGGACAGACCACTTTCCTCTCTTCTCAAACATAGGGAGCCTGGGCCTGGTGGTCTTCACTTGTGCCTTCCCCAGCTTGACTGATGTTGCAGATGAGACAATCTGGTTCCCCAGACTTGAGCATCTTAACCTGCTTCCTCAGCTGTGGCCACTTTCTCCTCCAGATTCCATTTTTCCTCTGCCCTCTGTGGTGAGTTGAAGCAGAGAGTTATGGGATGTCTTGGGATGACTTGAACTAACTTCCCTTTACCTGTCCCTCACTTCAGTCCTTATTTCCACTTTTATTCTTATTTAAATGGGTAAAAAGACCCCAAAATTGTTACTGATTGTTACTTTTCTGTTACCTCTGATTTTTTTTTGACAGCTTTTCCTTTTTGTTCCTTTGAATTGAAACTTTCTTTGTTTACCTCTCTCCTTTTTCTTCTTCCTGTTCCTTGCTGTCTCCTCTGAGCATCCCGTTTCTCCCAATAATGTACCTGACACCTGCCCATGGGTTCCTGCAGTAACCAGGGAGGCACAGCATCAAACCTGCTTTTGTTTGAAGGCAAAACGAAGTACCGTTTCACCAATAAAAAGTCCTGACTGTCAGGCAGTGTGTTATTCGGGGCTGATGAATAACTTGGAGGAGATCAAAAGATATTAAGCTAAAAGAATTATTATACAGGAGCCTACGGGACCACACAGATCTCCCGTTCCAGCTAAAAAAGTCCCAAATTAACCCCCCACACCTCTCCCCCTGAAAAAAAAAAAAAAAACCAAAAAAAAACGTGTGTGGTCTTGAACAGCCAAAGAAGCAAGCCATTATTTGTAAGTCTGCTATATAAAGCATAATTATTATCCTTTTTATCATCCAAGTTATGGGGCAGGCTTTTCCATCTTTACTCACGCCAAGTAGCACCTCGTGTCAGAAATAGCCTCGCTGGTTTGAAGGGGATGAGTCATCCCGCAATCAGGTAGGAGGAGGAGAACAAAGATAGACACGACTTCCCGGACTGGATCACCCCACCGCTCTCTCTCTCCCCGCTGCATGATCTCGCTCCACGGCACCTATCAAAGCGCAGCCGCTGGGAGCGTTGGTGCGGGCGCGCCTTCCCGATGGCCTGCAGGCTGGAGACGGCCCACCAGAGCAATGCATCTGGTCCACAGCTCCCTCCTCGCCCGCTCGCCTTCCCGGCAGCTCCTCAGATGTGGGCAGGGGCACGCTGTGGGCTGTATGAACTGTTCTGGCAGCCGGCGGTCCCCACTCCCACTCACCTTCTTTCCCATAGCCCCAAAACCGTCATGTGACCATCACATACTGGGAGGATTCCAGCTGGGTTACTTGACAAAGCTGCTCCTCTCCAGTCACTGGGTGTGTGTGTGGAGGCCCTGATGTCATCCCACTGTGGTCGAGAAGAAGGTGAAAATAAACAGCAATGCCATGACTCAAAAAATGTAGTATACGAAGGGAAGAACCTCCTCCAGTGGTCACGGGGTGCTCCAGACCAAGAGCCTGCTCTTTTCAAGAGCCCAGTTTTGCTCCAGCTGAGACTTTGCCCACACCCTCTGGAATCAGAATTTAGATTTTCACTGCTTTTTTTGTCCTTTTTTTTGATTAACAAAGGAATTCTGAGAGGGGAAAGGGTTGGTTGTTTCCTCTTGCTCGTCCTCTCTGTTACAATTGGAAACCCGCATCTGGCATTCAAAATGTTGAAAACAACTCAGAGCCAACATATTGGGCCGATGAACCACCCTGGGTTTCGGGAGAATTAGCTGTTTGCCCAGATGCTCTGGGGTAGCTCTTTAATATCCCAGTGGGAATAGCACTACTAAAAAAGGAAAACCCATTAGTACACGTCTGCTCTTGCAGGCGCTCCGCTGCTGCTGTAAGGGTAAGACCTTACAGAAGGCTTCTGAGTCAGTACAGGTGTCACCTCAGATGGCTCTGACAATGAACAATTTTACGGGAATTTTTATTCCCAGCTACCCCAAACCGTCTCCCCACCACTGGCAGTCACTTCCATCGTCGATTAGAAGTCGCTCTAATTTAATCAACCGGTCTGTTCACTGCGGTGAGCGCCCGCGCTTTGAAGATGCATTAGAGCACACGTAGGGAAACACTGAGTAATGCAGGGAGATAAGCAGCTGTGTTTGAAGCTGGGGATCCAAGGAGCCATGGAGGAGCGCAGAAGGCACATGAAATAGGTGGCGTCACCCCAGCTCCCCGCAGGAGCCCTGGGGACCCAGATCTTCACCCTTGGGTGGGTTGGTTGCTTCATGCTTACCATCCAGCCCTGCCTTCCAGTGTTACATGCAGCGGCTTTCGTCCCTCTCTCCAGCCCTCCTCTCTTTTGATACTCCTCTGCTGTGCACGGCAGACACCAAAGGCAGAGGCCAGCATTTTGTCTGACGGCCAGTTTGGGCGGAGGAATGGCTGAGAGCAAGCAGATCTGGTTGTTGTCTCTGCCTCTCCTTGCTTGCTCGGGTTCATTTCTTAGCAGTAATAATTTGCTAAGGCAAAGCCAACAGCAGAGCGAGGCCACCCCAGGAGAAGTGCAGCCCCGGGAAGAGCTGAACACCAAACCCTTGGATCCTGTGGCTGGGAGCTCAGACACTCATCAGAGGCACTTGGATCCCACAGGGATGTACATCAGTGCAGGAAGCCAGGCAGACTACCCAGAAGTCGTACCTTAACCCAATGACTAGGGTATGGGGACAGCAATGGGAAGAGCGGGGGGTCACCACAATGTGATCTTCAGAAATTCTGTGGTACTTGGGCTCCCTCCATGGTCTCTGGTGGACATGGGCAGCTGCTGCCACTCAGAACTAGACTGGCAAGGAAGACCAAGCTTAATTTTGAGCACATCTGTTGCTTAAACCCTATCTCAGGGCTAAAGGAAAAGCAGAACTTGGGAGTCATGGATCTAAGAGTGGCAAGGTTTTCATCTTCTTTCCATGAGCCCATTTTACCAGCTGCAAAGCACAGCACCAGATCACCCCGAAAAAAGCAAATTATGCAGATTGTCTTCATCTAGAAACATTCAGCACCGTTTTGGGGGCATGCACTTGCAACATGTCCCAGAGTTCACATAGGACCAATGGAAAATTGTCCCAAAATAGGCAGCCAGGACACCTCTGAGAAGCTTCCCAAAGGAATAAATATCCCAAAACTCATGAAAGGCAAATTGCCTCCTCTAATACCCGCGTGCTTTTTCCATGGGAGCAGGTGCAGATGTTTTCTGGCTTGTGCCTGCCACTGGGCGTAGGTTCTGCAGGGCTGTTATCTCTCTCATCAGATGATACAAGTTTGCAGGCTCATCTCCTTCCAAGAATGCAACTGACTTAAAACGAGTTCAAAAGAAGATTAGGTTTCAAGGTAACTGGAAGCTATTCAGTCAAAGCCAAGCTGCATAAAGCGAGGGGAATCCTCCTTCTACCTCCATGGCAGTGCAAGGCAAGTGGGAACATGAGAAAGGAGCTGAGAAAGTGTGTGTCTTCTTCACAGACACAAACAGGACTGCAAATTGGAGACAACCGCTACAAATTTAGCTAAAGATGCTTTAGAAATTGCATCTTGCCAATGTTTTGCTTATCAAGCTCCAGTGTTTGCTGGCAATTACCTCAGCAAAGCTAGCACAAACAAAAACGCACGGGATCTCATCACTAGAGCTCCCTTGTCAGCGGGGAAGGTGGTGCTGAGGTTGGCACTGTGGGGCACAGGGGCCTCAGCAGTGTGAGCAGTTGGGTGCTCAGCTGGTGAAAAGCCCCCAGCCCGCAGCTCTGGGGTCTGTGGTGCTGTGCTGATGGCAGGTGGGAGCCAGGGGCTGGTCATCCCCTCCTCCACTGGTATCTCTCCCTGCCTGTCCCTGTGCTTCTCATCCGCAAGAAGCGGCAGAAGCAGCCACCTGCACAATCCCAGCTGTAGTGCCATTATCCTGCCCTGTCTCCCCTCTTCCCATCATAAGAAGGCTCAACTCACCTCATCCTCTGCCCAGTTTTGATTGCCCAGCTGAGACGCTGTGAGCCAGCCATGTGATAGAAGTGGTTTGTGGCAAGAGCAAGAGAATCAGGTGACACCAGACAGGGTGGAAATAAACACCCGAAGGTGAGGATGGCCATGGCTGGAGCCTGGTTTGGAGGACAGATGCTGCATGGACACCTGTGTGGTGTCCTCCTGGCTTGGCCAGGTGACAGCAGGATGTAGTGGCACCAGACTCTTATGCCTGGAGACACAACGGTGCCTGATTCCTGGTGAAAGCCTGTCCACGGACCTGGGCATTAACTCTTTCATACTTCTATCATGTAATGTTTGTTTTACAACAGGATCCTGTTGGACTGGTTGGGATGGTGATGTCGTTATATCCATAGGCAGTGTGACACACACACTGTCTGGAGGAGTTTTGGGTACGGCTTCATCACAGAACAGCACGGGGTGTGCATCTAGCTGGTCCTTCAATCACCAGAAAATTCCTCAGATCATGGGATAATTCAGGTGGAAAGAGACCTCTGGAGGTTGTCCAGTCCAACCTCATCTCTCCAAGGCTTGGTGGCAAACCCTGGGGCAGCCTGACCCAAAGCCATGGTATTTGGAGACACACAAAAGGTGGTTTTGCCACACACCATGGGAGAACGTTGGTCCTTCAGGAGTCTTTAAGACTTGGCCACCGTGGGGGAACCTGCATCTGACTCCATCACTCCAGAGGGACCCACCACTGAGGCCGAGGGCACACGGCACATACCTGTTTGGGCAAGCCAGGCCCTTCAGTAACATGACTGCCAGAGAGGTATCCACACCCTGGGTTATTTTAAAGCTGTCTCACCCACCATCACCCAGCCTGTCCAAGCCCTGCCCCAACCACAGAGCACCTGGCAGAGGAAAGTTTAGTCCCACGGGATGGACAGGGGGAAGAAGTGCATTTGGTGGCTGAAAGCCAAGCAGTGATACAAGGCTGCTGTTCCAGCCAGTGCCACCTAACCCACCAGATGCTGCTGGATCCCACAGAGCCACTCTGCACCTTTCCCTGAGCACACAGCTCCTATGGCTGCTGTACATCCCTGGCCACGTGAAGGTCTCATCCTGATTTTGTCATCAGGCACGATCTGCTTCCCTCCTCCAATACCTGACGTCAGGGAAAATGGTCTGGTAGGTCTGAAAGGCCTGAGAAATGTCACAGAGCTGTCCCACAGCTGGAATGGTCCCCCACAGGGGATCCACAGAAGCTCTCAGTGCTCCTGTCCCAGCTTTCTCACCTGTAGGGTTCTCAGGGCACCAGGTGGGTACCTACCAACTCTCCCTAGGGATGTGGCTCTGTCCTGATCCACATTCCCCATCACGAAGACAAGGCCTTTTCCTTCCCTTCCTTATTCCTCTCCCCACCCAACCTAGGGAAAAACTTTCCTTCTCCCCCAATGCAGGGCTGCTTTTTGGGATCTTACATGCAGGATCCTGTGACATCCTGGGTAAAAGTTGTAGCCATTCAAGGAAGCTGCAGCCTGGTACCTGCAGCAGTAACTCTCATACTCACTAAACCTGTCATCCCAGTCTGGATTTTCTTTTAATAATCAGACAGGAGTAAATGATTCACTCGTTGCTCATCTGAAGTTTGCTTTTTCCCTCCTGGAAACCAGTTCTTTGGGAGGGATGGACCTGAATTGCCCCTGTTTCCCAGTGCTCCTCAGCAGTGACCATGCCAGCAGAGAAGCCAGACGTGCCTGGACACAGGATGGCAGGAGCAAATGTATAACCATCTTTGCGTGCCTCCTCTGAAAACCTCCTGTTGAAAATGAAGTTGTGTTATTTCACTGTTTCCAGGCTTCTTGGCCCAATTTTGCTCTGTTTATTTCAGAGGACTCTTTCCACTGCCACCCAATGAACTAAAAGAGGAGGATTTTTCTTCTGTTGCACTTGGGCACAGCAACTCTGGAGCTGCCTTTCTTTCCCAGAAGAGGGGAGCATGAGGAAAAGGATTGCACCCGCTACTTGTGTCTGTTTATTTACAGTATAAACAGCTCCTGTGCTGAAGCTTTGAAGAGGCGCCACACATTTGTATGTTGAGATCCCTCCACTCTCTGTGCGGTTTTCCCACGTGATCTGAACTCTCCAGAGAGGAAAGTTTGCTCCTTTGCCTCCATCCTGGAGAGGATGGGGAGGCCCAAAGTGACGCAGAACCCCAGTGAGAGGTAACACATTCGGTGAGGGAGGTTTGGGCTGAATTACCCTGTTTATGGTAACCTGATGCAGCTCTGCTGACAAGTGGTAATTTGATAAATCCCCATTAGGCTGTTGACCATGAGCCCTAAAGTGGCTCTCGGGAAGTCGTGTTTCCCATCACACTCAGCTGAACTGCAGGAGCAGAAATAGCAACCTGCCTGGACCAGCTGCTGGTTTAGTATAAAATAGATGAAAATAGACAGATAAATAGATAAGGAGATAAATTGATATATTATAGACAAGAATAGTTTAATAACTCCTGGAATTCTCTCTCAAAGTAGCTGTGCAACTGTTATTTAAGCTGCTATAGGGCACCATACCCGATACATGCTTGCAGGGAATTATCACCAGCACAAAATCAATCTCTGCTAAAAATCCCTTTGGTAAACTCAAGAAAGCCTTTTAACAAAGGGAAACCACGGCAGCCTCTTACCACACTCACAGACTCTTGGGTTTGACAGAAGCAATGATGGATGTCAGAAATCTTATCTTAGCACAACAGCTCCTAACAATCCCTAACCCCTGAACACGATTGTTATCCGCTAAGTTGCCTTCCTTAACTATTTACTATAAGCTGTGAGTATGACCACGTGCCCCAGAATAAACTCAGGCTACTTTATTCTGTTGGTTAAATGTTAGATCTACATCACTTAAAAATTAGGAATGGGATTTAGGTCATCCAGCAATTACCAAAATTTTGTCTTGTGTCTTGAAATACTCAGTGTCCACACAACTGTGGTCCAAGGAGACTTGGTGCTCAACTGGTTTGTGCCTTGTGAGGTGCTCAGACCACCAGTGGCACTGCTTCATTTTTCCCCTTAAAATGGTCCAGGGGTCATGGCCCAGGTCCTATGCTGCTTCATACAGGGTCAAACGTCTCCTGTCTACACACCTTCTTAAAAGCTAAGCTGCTTTTTCTGCTGTGCTAAAGGCTTTAAGACAGAGAGTAAATATTTAGCAGCTGATGAAGAAGAAAAATGAGTATGTTCCCAAATCCCAGGTCCCTTACTGTACTTCCATGGATTTCTTTCTCGAACTAATGCCTCCACCGTCACTTGTGATGCTTGTGCTGTGTCGGGAACATTTGCAGCCTCCCAGCACAACTAAACCCAGCTACCCAAAAGCCCGTCCCAACCAAGCCCACTGGTCCCTTGGGGTGCTGGGAGTGGAGGAACAGGAGCGCTAGTGGGGATAATTGGGTATTTTGCATCAGAGGACAAGAGGAAATGGCCTCAAGTTTCTGCAGGGAAAGATTTGATTGGATAGGAAAAATTTCTTCCAAGAATTGCCAAGCACTGGAACAGGCTGCCCAGGGAAGTGGTGGAGTCACCATCCCTGGAGGGATTTCAAAGGTGTGTAGATGTGGCACTTAGGAACATGGTTTAGTGGTGGCCTTGGCAATGCTGGATTAACTGTTAGACTTGATGATCTTAAAGGCCTTTTCCAACCTAGATGATTCTATGATTCTGTGTCTGGGGCAAAACATCCCTCTCCTGTCGTACTGCCTGCTCTGAGGCCTCATCTTTGCCTGCCAATCTCTCAGTTACACCCTGACTCAAGACCTTCATGGTGGCTTTTGGAAGATCCCCCCGATGGACCTCCAAGGAGCTCTCCTGCAGCCCCACACATGACCTCTGCTGGGATTCAAGAGCTCCTGAGTGTCTCTCCTCTCCCTGGTGGCCGTGCCTGGCTTTGGTGACAATTTTAAGAGACTTGCACGGAGGGACACAATAATGCAGGCAGCAATGATGTTTTGTGCCTCACAGGTTGCCATTAATATGATGCCTGGGGTGGGCAGGAGGGCATAGGGCACTCATTGGTGTCCCTTAAGGCTTATTGCAACCAGACACAAGGTGTGACTATCACAGAAATAGGTACACTCAGGTACTCCAGCATCATTTATGCTCCCTTATAGGGAAGAAGACCCGACAGCTTCTGTGCTCACAGGAGAATTCCTGCAGAAGGAGAACCAAAGCAGAGGTGCATTTGCATGCCAGCCTTGCAGATCCCCAGCCCTTGACGCCGAGCCCTGGGTGGAACCCCATCTGCCCCGGCAAAGCTGTCCCCTCCTGACCTTGAGCTCTGCTGGGGGGCTCGTGGGGCTTCACACAGCTGCAAAGCCCCCGCTGCCCCCATCGGCTGCACCGCTGCCATGCCCGTGGGATGGAGCAGGGGATGCAGTGCTTTCGGGATCAAGGGCGACGGCTGCTGTGTGGGTGAGGCTGTCTCAGCCTGGAGACCCAGTGGTTAATTTGTTTGTTTCCTTTCTCAATAGGATATTGTTACCAAAAAAAGAAAATTAGGTGGTGGGGGGTTGGGGGTGGGGGGGTGGGGAGAAAGAAAAGAGAGGCTGAGGCCAAATGATGAAAAGGCCTCTCTCCTGCAGCTATGAAATCTCACCCGGAAGGCGGCGAGGGGAAGTGTCTTCCAGCGGGGTACAAAGTCAGCAGCAGAGCTTTGAACTCGGGGGAACTCCACGGCGGCGCAGAGCCCTGCCAGGGAGCCCCAGCTGTGCATACCTGAGCCGCAGCTGAGGGAACCAGGGGCTGCATCCTGCACCCCTGCTCCACCCTGGGATGGCTCGGCACCAGGCTCCACACCAGCCGCTGGAAAGGGGGATTTTGCTGGACGGGCAAGAGTAGGACACATTCCCCAGACCAGAAACTAACACACCTTGAAGTTTCGTCTTGTTTTGGGATGCTGCTGCTGCTGCTGAGAAGCCTGTCCTCGGAGTGTCATACATGGCCAACACCTTCCCCTGGCCCAGGCAGGGCTCTGCTGCCCCCTCATCTGTCCCCTGGCAATTCCTCTCCACACCTCCATCATTGCCATCGGGCTCTGAATCCACCCAGTTCCCTTTGCCACAGGTGCTCTGAATACACCAAACAGGGGAAGGTTTTACTCAAATATGGTAACCAGAAAGCTGGGTTTGGAAGGGATCCCAAGCTACTTGGGGGAATTTGGGCAATTATCCCACCGTGCCTTTTTTTAAATTTTAATTTCACTATAATGATTTCAGAGGTACCTTTTCTCCATCTCATTTACAAGTGAAAACATTCAGTTACTAAACTGAGGAAGGAGAGTAAAAATTAATTTAGGTGCCTCAAAATGAAAATAAGCTTTGGGACAAACAATGGACTCTCTGTGGAGCTGGAAGACAGGTGGAGGTGCTGCTGATGGTCTTTGCTTTTGGCTGAAGTGTCCCTCACCCTGTCATCAGTCCTGGTGGGGTGGGGTCTCTGGAGAAAGTGCATGAATATGTGGCCCCATTTTTTGTAGTGGATCACAAGTGGGCCAAGTGGGAGGAAAACAACACTGTGAGAATCCAGACAAGAAGTGAAGAGGAACAGTATCAGGCTTGGAGCCTCTTCTCCAAATTTCCCCCAATATCCTCAACAACAGCCTTTGCTGAAAAGGCATGCCAGCTGCAACACTTCTCCTCCCTTATCTGCAGCTAATCCCTTAAACAGCCATTTAAAGGAGATTTCTTTCAGTATTTGCCCGTGAAACAACTCCCAGATCTGCTGTTTTTTCAGGAACTTAGAGATATTGGATCACACTGCTGCTCCCAGGGATCTGGTGACAGGTGCCTCCACCCCTGGGAAAACACTGCTCAGCCCAGAACGGATGAGACACCTCAAAATAAATCTTTGTGTCATAGGTATTTCTTAAGGCTTGAATAAACATCCTGCTACTTGAACCTGTTGTGTGTGGCATGATGGTCACTACCCGCAGGAAAGACGCCACGATAAGCAACCACTGGTCCAGGAATGGGCCAAGAGGATGGAGCTGACGAGCACAGCTTTTTGGCTGGTTTTGTGATGACAGTTTGTCCGGATTTTGGCCTGTCCTGGTGCTGAGGAGCAGTGAGACCAAGTTAGCTCTGGGGTCCCTAACATCAGAAGGATGTGGACCTCTTGGAGCAAGTCCAGAGGTGGCCACAAAGATGCTCAGAAGACTGGAGCACCTCTGCTAAGGAGGCAGGCTGAGAGAGCTGGGGTTGTTCAGCCTGGAAAAGAGAAGGCTCCAGGGAGACCTTCTAGCCTCTTCCAGTACCTGAAGGGGCTACAAGAAAGCTGGAAGGACTTTGGACAAGGGAATGAAGAGACAGGACAAGGAGAAATGGCTCTAAACTGACAGAGGGCAAATTTAGATTAGATGTTAGGAAGAAATTGTTTACAGTGAGGGTGGTGAGGCACTGGCACAGATTGCCCAGACAAACTGCAGTTGACCCATCCCTGAAAGTGTTCAAGGGCAGATTGGATGGGGTTTTGGGTGACCTGATCCGGTGCAAGTTGTCCCTGTTTGTTGCAGGGGGGTTGGAACTAGATTATCTTTAAGATCCCTTCCAACCCAAACCATTCTGTGATTCTGTGATTCTGTGATTTCTAGCGTACCCACACTTAGACTCACCCCACAGTCAGTTTTATTCTTTGAGCAGAGAGCTGAAGTCTGGAGAGCCTGTGAAGGATGGACAAAGGAACCTTCCTGTTCTGCCTGGATTGCTCAGTCCAAGACTGGCTGGTAAAAACTCCAACCACTAGAAAGCATCGGTGCAGGGACATCCTCGGACCACTCTTGAGCCGAGTGGAAATGGAGGGGATTTCCCAGGAGTACACACCCCACCAGAGTGGGAGCACTGCATGGCCAAGGGCTTCAAGCTTCTCTCTTGCACTGATAGTGAGACAATGCCATCATTTGAGCAGGGTGGTGTTTAATTAGCTTTTACTTGAAGAAAAAAAAGGGGGCGGTGGTGGCTCGAAGGAGGTGGGGGGAGCGAAGCAAAAGACCGAGAGAAAATCCCCTTTTCTCTGTGCAGAGCGGGACGTTGCCTGGGTGCTGCGGACCGAAACACCTGCTGCCCGGAGGGAAAGCGAGTTCCCAGGAAATGCAAGAAAGGCACTTTCCAATGTGGAATATGTTGAAAAGCAAAGAGGAGGAGAAGGGGGGGGGTGTGAGGGGGGATGGTGGAATGGCTGCGGAGATGCATGAATATTAAAACGATTACAGCGCTTAATAAAGCGCCGCACAGGGGAGGAACAATAACAGGTATTGTTGGCAAGCCCGACGCTCAGCTTCCCCTTGATTTGATGGGGCGATAACCATCGCAGTATCTCTTTCATGATCCCTGGCTCCGTATCTCTCGCAGCGCGGCAGAGCCACACACATTCCAGGGGAGACTTTGATGTGTCTCTCGAGGCGCAGCCCTGCCAGCCCTGGGCTGGCTGCGCCTCGCCGCGGCTCCCCCGGCCAAGGGCCGTGGGTGGGGGACGCGGGGAGGGGGCTGCCGAGGGCAGGGGTGGGAAGCAGCTGCCAGCGGTTCCTCCATGCCCAGAGGTTTGCTGCCCTCGTCCCCCTGTGTGGGCCAAAATACCCCGTCCCTTCTTTAGGGTCACCCCCAAAAGCTGAAAAGCCGAGACTGGGATGCTGGACACTGTGGTGATGTGAGTGTCCAGTGAAAGACATCCAAGGGGGTCAGCCAGGAGGGAAAAGGGCACTTTTCGCTCTTCCGTCTCCCCGGACAGGACAAGATTTGGGAGAGAGAGACACAGTGAAAAAAGAAATAAAAACATTTCAGGGATTCTTTAAAAAAGGTTGGCCTCAGAGACAGGCTGTGGGATTTTATCCCCTGGGAAAGTCTGGAGTCCAGTTATTTGGTAACCGGCACAACAAGCCCCTCTGACTATCCCTTGAGTGAGACACAGATGTGCCCTGTGTGACACGGGAGTTCACCCATGCCAAAGGGGTGAGCTGGAGGCTGTAGAATGAAAGGACTCAGCTGTGTGTTGGTAGGACCCTTGTTTTAAGCTAACTTAGTGGCGGGGACCTAAGAAGCACTGAATTTTCCCCAGGAGGGTAGGAGGGCAGACGGGCAAGAGTGGAAAGGTAGAGTGAGATTTTCACCCTGGAGAAGAAGATGACTCAAAAAGATGCTTAGCAGGGATGGGTGGTGCAGTTGTTCCCATGAACACATTACCTCCTGTGTATTTCTCTTTGTCCCTCTGGGTCTGAGAGCTCTCTGATTTTGGGGCAAGGTTGCCTTATTTTGGGCAAGGTTTTGAGAAACCTTGTGTCTGATAGAGATGGTGGAGTGGAGCCAGTGCTGCTCAGCCACAGGCACCCAAATGCTCCTTTGGTGTAAATTGAGAGAGAAAAAGGGCTGCTGTAACCTATCTGCCAGCTACAAAGGCTCCCACACAATCTGTGGCTGATATCCTGCAGTAGCCATGTTTTCTCACCCACTTTCTCTCCCTCCTTCCCTCACCCTGGCTCTCTGACCATCAGAACGAGACAAACTATCAGGGTTCCCAACTAGAACTTGCTTGCTTTGCTCTTTTCAAATCAAACTTATGCCGGTAGCTTAGACCTCACACTTAATTTGCTTTAATTGTTGTTGGGTTATTTTTCAAATTTAATTATTGGTTTCAGAACGCAACAGTAAAAAAAAAAAAAAAAAAAGAGAGAAGAAAATTTCCAGCCCTTTTATTTTTTTTTGGGCGCGCGTGTTTTCTTTCTCGTGGGAGGCAGCTGCAGTGGGTTTGGGTTCACCTCTCCATGAGTCTGGCAGGTAAAGGGGGAGTGCTGAGAGATGGGACAGGGCCTGAGCACCTTCATCCTCCCCGGCACAGCATCCCAGGACTGCGGCACAGCCGGATTCGGGAGAGGAGGCCGCGATGCCTTTGATGCCGACTCTTCCCCTGCAAGACAGTGCCGATAGGGGTGTGTGTGTGTCTTGAGTGTTGGCTCTGCCTTTGAGATTTGCCCCTGGTCATTTCTGCTGGGAGGGAGCTGAGGTTGGTGCTCTGATGTGGGTGGCCCAGAGTTTGTTACCCGAGGACAGCCGGCTTTACCTCTGAACTCCTGCCTTCCCAACGGTTGTTTCCCTGCTTGTGCCTGCTTGCATTTTTGCCGTGTGTCTTGCAGGTATGCCTTGACCAAACCGAAGAGAGCTGTTCCCCAGGGCAGGGGCTCAGCCCGGGATGGTGGGGAGGTGGTGGGGGTATCTACGACCCCAAGGCTTCCGCCTGCCAGGTACATATAAAGGCTTAGTCTGAGAAAATGCAGCACCCATGGGGATTTGAAGTTGAAAGGACCTAAAGGCAGAAAACTCCCACTGTGCCATGGAGGGAGAACAGAAGATCAGAGGGAGGCAGTCAAAAACCCCTAGAGGAAAGGCAGCCTGATACTTTGCCCCAAGGTCCAGCAGAGTCATGATCAACTCCTCCAGTCCCACTCTCTGTGGGTGCTAACAGGGCTCTTCCCTGGCATTCCTGTAAACACATATCTTTCCCTCTGACATTTTCATAGTTATGCAGCACAGCAAAAATAAGAAGGAGAAGAGAGTTTTTTGGAGTGAGGCTCAAATTGTGCTGATGCTGAGCAGCCTCCAAGCCCAGGAGGAGAGGGAGGGCAGCATTCCCCGCTGACCCTGCAGGCAACCAGCTTATGCCTTGGAGCAGAAGATTTGATTGCCTTTTACCATTAGCTCTGCTTGCGTTGGTACAGAGTTATAAAAATGATCCTCCCCACCTCCCCAACCTCCCGAAGCACAAAGGCAGAGGAGCGGCAGCGCGCAGCCCTCCCCACAGCCCGGGCTGCGCCGTGACCTGCAGGGGGGGAGGATGGGGACGGGGAGGGGGGTGGAAACACAGTGAAACAGAAAAAGATTGACCCAATATCACCCAAGCTGGAGAGACGTCGTTATTCCATTTAAGTCCGCTGAACAGTGCCACAGCAGGGAATCTGTCTGTCTTGGTTAAAGGTCTCGCTGCCAGCCCAGCCTTGGAAGTGCCAACACTAATCTGCAAATTGTTGCAAACCGTAAAGAGCCGCCGAGCTGGGAACCTTCCTCCAGCCCAGACCCCTATGGACCGGGATGCCCTTCCCCATTAATGTCCTGTTCCCCGCTGCCGCCAGGCAGGCTCGGTCAGGCTCCGCTCGCTCCAGACGGGCTGTAGTAAAACTCCCGGGCTTTAAAATCCCGGCTCCTGCTGGCAGCCCCGTTGCAGCAGGAATGGGATGTTTGCCACCGACAGAGGTTAGACTCAGCCCGTGGGGACTCTTGCGTGCTCTGGACTAAATCTGTGCACGTCTTTCTGATTAGTGTCTTCCGTCAGGTCCCCAAATAGATGATGATTCCTTTGTCCTCCTCTGACCCCACGAATCACATTCAGGGCCCGTAGCTTTTGCTGAAATGCCTGGTTTTTTGGCCTGGAAATCTCTGGTACAACCGCTGGTGTTGGCCAGGAAGAGGGCAGTCACATGTGCTCTTAGACTAACAAACAGCACTGTTCTTCTAAGACCGTGGGTAGCAATAATTCAGGGTCAGTGAAAAGGGCATATCTAATAAGAGGACCTGGTCTAGAGGAGAAAAAAAAAGAGGGAAAAAAAGCAGCTAAAAAACCTTGGCTAGCGTGAGGGAAGGGGATGGATGTGGAAATCTGGCTGTGGAGCTGGCAACAAGGCATGTCAGGGAAAAAAAAGTGATAAATGGAGAGGAACTGGGGATTGGGAAAGCCTGATTTTAGCTGTGTAAATCACAGCTCCTTCAAGATCCCAGAAAGTAGGAGGCTGTGACACTCCAGCACCCAGGCTGGCCCATGTCTGCACATCCTAAAGACACCAGACAGCTTGCTAGCAGAGTCCCCACAGAGGCTGTACATGGTACTGATTTCTGTGCAAGACAAACAGGTAACCCAAGGATGAGATGTGAGTTCAAATAAAAGACTGGATCTGACAGAGGTGGTAAACAGCTATTCTTAGAAACCATATTTATTATTAAAAATATCAGTTGGAACGAGAAATGCGAACAGCAGATTTAGAGAAGCATGAATTCCTTTGGCAGGAGCTTTAGAAGCAGCCAAGGTTTTAGTCAGGTTTTTTGAGGTCTGTAATAAGGTGCCAAAAAAAGCACAAACATTCTTCAGAACATTAAAAAAAACAAAACTAAACAAAACCTCCAGTCAATCACAAAAGGGGAAAAAAATAATGCTATCATTAAAAAAAAAATTGCACAAAGAAAAAAGAAGGCTCCTAGAGCATTATCCTTAAGTCATGTAAAAATCAAAAAACCACTATGCAAAAAATAACCTGTCTGTGCAGAAACTTGCTTATGCATATGACTGTAGCGTGTGCCTTTGCTTGTAGTAAACATGCCCTTTGCCTTCTGCTGATGACATGACACTGGCATGTCACAGCTGATTTATAAACACAATTGGATTTTCAATCTTCAGGTCTAAATTCATTGCAGCAGACCCCAGCAGGCAATGTATCTCTGTTTATCTATAAATACCAGTTACCGTGCTTTCCTGGATAGAGGCAGGTACAGTAGGATGTTGTTTATTTTTACTTGCTTGCAATAAGAGGAAACAGTGTTTGGTATCAGTCATCATCACGAGCTGAGTGGCTGCAGGGCTCTTTCGAGGGCTCTGAACTGCAGAATCAAAAATGCAAGCAATGCTCTGCAGCGAATCCTTCAGCTGTCGTGGGGACTCACCTCGCAGCTCAGGGAGACCAAGGAAGAGGAGGAGTGAGAAAGGCTTAGAAAATACAGTGGTGATCCAGTCTGAGGTGCAGGTTGCAGGTATTCCCAAACCTTAGGATTCAATGGGAGCTGCCATGTCCGTGCACTGAGGTTCCTCAACACCAATGGTTCACATGGGGCGGGTTGTGTGAGAATCCTGGACTCAGTTCCTGGAGGTCACTGCCAGGTTGGACACTGTAGGAAATTCAGGTTAATTTGGTGCCTCCAGTGCCCGGCTCAGGATCACAAGAGCCGCAGCCACAGGACACTGCAAGTGGAGTGCTGTAGAAACATGCTGAATTGCTCATCCTCAGGTATTCCCTGTAAGAAGAAGATCCAGGCTTCAGCAAACTTTCCTGGACCAGAAACAATGGCCTAAGCACGTAGGTTGAGAGTGGAGAGGTAAATCTACCTGAGGGCTTTCATCCTCCCTATTACAAGCCAAGAGCCTAAAAACCCTAGGACCCCCCTCTCCCAACCTACAAAGTTAAGAAGCTATCAGGCCTCCAGCTCCAGGCTTGAGTTTGAGATGCAGGCATCCCGGAATGGGCCCTTACGATCCTGAATAACCTGACATGGATTTGGCAAACCTTGGACCCTTGGGTCTGGCAGTTTTTCCTGGGCTAAGTGTCATCTCCCTTCCTGGGACCAAACCAGGAAGCAGCCTGCAAGCCCTGAAATCTCCATCCCCCATGGAAAGCTGGGAGCTGCTCAGGAGAATGGTCATCACTGCTAGAGCTCCTGCAGCTAAAGGTGGTGGAGCTTCGAGTTCATGTAGGGGACTGGGGTTCTTGGTCTGCAAAGGAACCTTGGTCTGCAAAGGTGCTCATCAGAGTCAAGAGGAGAAAAGCTTTTGCTGCAGGCAGTGCTTGACAGGAACAGAAACGGTAAAAATGGCAAGGATTTAAAGGTGCTTGAAAAAGGCAGAGCACAGGGAGGAACAAACCTGGGAAACAGCCCTTGAAGGTCCCTAAGCTATTTGAAAGGGGCTTAAAGGGATTTGGTCAAAACAATGACAACAGATTAGAAATAAAATTGAATAACAGCATCTATGTGTAGCCCTGTGTAGCTGAATGAGCGTGAGCATCAGAGATGATCAATATCCACGTTGGTTTGATTTTGGCAAATGAAGAGGAGGAGTGAAAGAGGAAGGAGAGTGGGGAAGAGTTTGGTTGTCAGTTAGCTCATAAAGGGGCTGATGCTGCTTCCAGGATACGGGTGGGTGCATGGCCAGAGGGTCCAGTACCAGAGGAGCACCTTGGGTTAGACAGAGCTTGGGCCCTCATGTATCCCTGGAGGGATTCAGAATATTCCAAGGGCCTATCTCCTTGGTATACTTGCAGTTCCTCAACTCTGAAGTGCAAGAGGCAACACCAGCTCTGCACCAAACCTGCAGTCTGCCTCTGCTATGTGTCCCATCCTTCTTTTTGTGAACTTGTCTGGTTCTCACTGCCTGCAGCACCGGATCAGGCAGCAAGGTCCAGGCAGTTCCCCTGGCACTGATAACGAACATGAACCCTACAGGCTCCAGACACCTAAACAATGGCATGAAAGGCAGCTCATCTAGACTTTCCTCTTCTGCCTGCTAGGAAGAGGCTTCCCCGACTCCGTGACACAACACCAGCCTACGGGGGGAGGACACCAAACCACTGTTTAGATAAGGAAAGCCTTTATCAAGCAGAAAGGAATTTTTAACAAGAGCTTCCGCCAGTGGCTTCAGGTTAACAAGATTTTCCCATGAGCTGTGACGTTTTATATCTAAATGTTTTCTAATATGATAACATTCCCAGAAAACAAATTTGGAAAGAGCCATAGGTCCTCAAAGTCTTGCCAGATGGAAAATAGCAGCAATAACTGCCTTGGTCTAAGAAAAAACTTCAAAGCCTTGGTGTCTTCTTGTCTGTCTCATGCAAAATTGGGAATGTGTATGCAGGAGAGTGTGAAAGCACAGTATGGGTCAGTACACCACAAAGCTTAGTCCCTTCACGAGGAATTACATGTATAGCACAGCATGGCTTGGAAGAAGGATAGTGGAACTGCTCCTCATTCTTGCCCTGTTTTATTAAGTAATCCTGGACACACAGCTGGAGTCCCGTGTCTTGAGATGATCCATTTGAATCATCCAGTGGATACAAGTTTCAAAGTCCAGTCCCAAGTTCAGTGTCTCCTGAGATGAACACATCAACCATGGATTTTCCTGGGTCATTTCCATGTGGTTTTAAGTCTCCTGCTCGCAGAAGTTGTGGATGGCCCATCCCTGGAAGTGTTCAAGGCCAGGTTGGATGAGACCCTGTGGAAGCTGATCTAGTGTGTAGCATTCCTGACTATGGCAGGGGTGTTGGAACTAGATGATACTTTAGGATCCTTACAACCCAAACCATTTTACAACTCCTTAGGCAACATCCATAACTAGGTCACTGTAAAAAAAAGTGCCTCTGCCATTAGACTTTCTCTGCTACCACCACAAAAGGAGACCTTTTTTACTTCGAGGTTTGGTGATCAAGTTTACAGCTTGTAAAGAAACTCTCCAGGAGCTTCAGTGAGTTGATGGGGGAGCTCAGGACACCACAAGACCCTCATCTCAGAGCCAAGAAATGGTCCTGGTTGTGCTGGGGACTTCCTTGTGGGCTGAGCAATGGAGGCCAGGAGAACCAGGCAGCTTCTGCAGGCTTGCAACTGAGCAAGAAGCTATCCAAGAACAAAGCAGGCCAGCCCACGTGCTGAATGCGGGCAGAGAAAAGCTCAGCAGGCAAACAGCACACAAGGAGCACGCATGGCAAACAAACAAACAAATAAGAAAAGGCCATGCGAGCAAGCCAGAAATCACCACCCAGTGCAAGGGATGCTTGGGCCAAGGGCTTGAAGATGTGGGAGGGGCATGTCTGCCTTGTCCACGGGGAACAATAACTGTGGATGGAGTGAAACTGGGTGTAGATGGACATGTGGACAAATCATGTGTGGATGCTTCCAGTTGGGTGTGTGAGACAGCTGGGGTGTGCAAACATGCCCATGCCAGAAGGGCATCCTGAGCAGTGCACCCATGGCACAAGTCTCTTTCCAAGCTTACTGTATCTGGCCATGCTCCCTGGCAAGGGGGCAAATAATTTGGCCATTGGGTTGAAAAATGAAGAAGATGAAGCTACCGCTGAGCAGCTGAGCTCTGAGCCAAGGCCCCACGTGTGACCCGTTGGAGCAAGGCTGAGCTCAACCACCTTAACTGGATCAGAGAAGGAAACAGCTATCGTTATCCAGATCCCAAGCTGTCCCCCCACTGGTACAGGTGGGTTTGGCTCTGTTGGGCTAAACCCCACGGAGTTCCCCAGGGTGGCTGTGCCCTCCGTCCTACTTACCCCTGGAGGTTTCTGGGTGATGGGCGCGCGGTGATGGGTGGGACGTGCCGCTTGATCACGTCGCGAGAGTGGGATGCCTGAAAGAGGAGGGCTCTGAGATCACAAAAGGCTTTTCAACACTGGAAGAGGGGAATTTTCAAAAGCACCTCGAGCAGAGGGAACGTGTGCTGTTTGGGTGTAGGACTGGATCTCCAGCACGTTCACCTCTGGCGTTTGTTTTGGGCCCATCTCCTCTCCCCGGGGCCTTGGGGCAAGCAGGAGTGCCATAACAGGGAGCCATGAAGAGAGAGGAGCCAGCCAGCGGCAAGGATTTTGTTAGCGTTTGGAGGAGAAAACAGGGAATTTCCACATATGGAAAAATGTTCCTTTAAACTGTGATTATGTAAAAATACAAAGCCACAGCTGATAATATCTCTCACTCTGGGGAATGATGGAGAGTGTTTGTTTCTTTAATTGCATTTAATGCTCATGAAAGTTACCAGCTTGCCACCACTGCAAGCGGAGCTCATTTGTTGGATTGCAGCACGCACAACACCAGCTTCCTCTCCACACTCCTTCAGCAATGCGTTTTGCCCTCGTTATTAAAAGACAGCTTCTAATTTACTGCACATATTTGATTGCTGGTGCTTTGCCTGCAAATTGCCCGTAGAGGTGAGAGCTAAAATTAGGTGTGTGATGAGTTTCTAAATGAGGACCCTTGACTAGTCAGAAGTGGGCTGGCTCCTGTTAGGCAGGAGCAGAGCTGTGAGTCAGGCTCTGACTCCTGCCCTGGGTGAGCATCTTGTGTCTTAGATGGCTGCAGATGTTCTTGTTATCCCTCTGAACAGTTGTCATCTTCTTGACTCTCACCTGTTTTTTTGTCTCAGATTTAACCAGGGCCTAGGTGGAAAAGTATTTCCATTGGTTTTGGATGCGCTACCTTGAGATTTTCCTTTGATTCCTGCTCAGAAGCTCCCCATCCTCCTTCCCTTGGTATGCTTTCATCCCATCCTCTCCTGTATGTTAAGGTAGACGGTTTGGGCTGAGGTATAAAGGGATGCAGAGGAAATTCACAGTGCGGGCGGGAGCCTGCGAGAGCTGTTGTGGGCTCCTGTTGCCGCTTTAATTCATCATCATCCGAGCATGTAAAACCAGGACAGTCGCAGCGCATGAATCACCCTTTGAGAGAAACGTGCCCCTGCGTGCTCCGACAAGCCCTTCCTCTCAAAGTGCCGTTGTCAAACCTGGCTCGCTCAAGAGCGCGGATTTAAAAAGCTCTCACTGCAAAGGTAAATCACGCACCGATCCCAACCCGGAGCTTGGTGCTGTGCCAGAGAGGTGCCGAAACCTCCCAGTGAGTCATATAAATCACAGACCAAAGCCCCGAGGGGGTTGGATTAATACCGGATCAATGTGAATGTGCCACAGAGTTATTTGATCGCTACAATGCTGGTATTGACTGTTATACACCTGTTGTATCATGAGGGATTACATCTGTTGTAAACATGCCGTTTGATGTTGCAGGCTGTGCTAACCACATGCACCGTAATCACGGCTTGTAGCTGCTATGGTGGCCTCAACATGCCCAAATTATGCTAATTTTCTTGTTGTGTGGGGTGGCCTGACAAAAGACGTTTGTTCAGGGTGAGCTTGTGCAGAGGGAGATTGAGTGTGGAGTGTTGGGGGAGATGGGAGTAGGGATGGGATGACTGCATTGCGATGGAGATGAATGGGGAGGAAGGTGGGAATAAAATTAATACCAGACTACGACAGATACTGGTCGAAGGAGGGAGTTTCCCAGTTCTGGCTGAAGTTTATGACCAGGATAAGGTCTGAAAAGACGAAAAAATCAGATAAGGATGGGCAAATGGCTGGACAGGAGTGAGGAAGAGTTGAGCTGTGAGAGGGGTTGTGGATGATGGGAAGGACTGTGAGGCTGTTTGCCTGGGGTTTCACACCATGGTGGGGTAGCAAGGTGGACCTTGGATGGTCCACTGCCACCAACAGCAGCAACACCCTCAGCAATTCCACCTTCAGTAGTGTGGGCCCGCAATGCGGGAGCAATTGCTCCTTAATGGAGTAATTTTGAGTTCACACCCGTGGTTCCCAGGACAGTATCAAACCCTTCCTTGCTGGGTGTATTTCTTAATCTCTGTTTTGGCAACTTAAGCCTGAGAGACGAGTTACCTCATCCTAACAACTCCCCTAATCCTCATTTTTCCCATTCCAGGCACCAGATTTCTCCCCCTTACCTCTGTTTCCTGCCCCAGAGAAGAGCCAGACTTTCTCCAGAAACTGTCTCCACAGTGTCCCACATGGGATGTGTTGATGGCAGGACTGGAAATCAGCCTCTCCACCTACTGCTGCTCTTCCAGCTGAGCACCCAACACAGATGGAGGACCTGACCTAATCCCCTGCATTTATATTAGCCATGTCATGACTTCGGTGTAGTGAACAATCTGTCCATGCTTCCAGCTGGTGGAGCAGAGCAGGACACCCTTCCACCTCCTTTATCCATGTGAGGGCAAAGGCCAAGGATGTGTGATTATTCTGTTCCCACATGGAAACGTGGTCCCCTGGGAACATAGTGCCATTGCAATAACAGAGCTCATCCAGAGGAAGGGAGGGATAAAACTTTTAGGATTAGAAGTGGCATCTCAAAAAAATTTAAACAAAAAACTCAAAAGAATCTCTGAAGTATTCTTTCCTTCAATGTTTTATGTAGGCTGAAGGTCCAGCCAATGTGTATCATTTCCTAAATTCAACTCTTTCTCTCCCTTTTCATCTTACCTGTGTTTTTGTGTGGTTTTTTTCCCACTTTTTTTTTTTTTTTTTTTTTCCCTAGCAACATCCCAGGGCTAATCCAGCACCAGACTTGGGGAAGAAGACAATGCAGGAACCATTCCCCAAATCTTTCAAAACTTTTGAGTCATAATTTTTAATCGGTCTCAATACGTTATTTCCCTGAAACTAAAGACGAAAGATGATGCCAAGACTTTTGAGCTTGGAGGGGTAACAGGTCAGTACCATTTCTAATTGCTTCCTGGAGGTAGCTAGAGAAGGGTTGAGTTGGCTGCCTGACACATGTGGCCACTCCAAAGGAAACTGTGTGGGTGTCTCACACTCAGAAGGGTGTCTTTCTTTCTGCTCAGCTCTGCTCCACACTGAACCTGGCCCAGGCCAGTGCTGACAGTCAGATGTAGCCTCTGGGTCACACTTTCCTCCCTTGTGACCAGGGTCAGTTCAGTGATGTAACTTATTTGAGGCTAGAAAGAGAAAGAACAAAAGTGATATTTTGGAAGAGGCAGGTGAAGCGAGAAAGCACACCTGAACAGGCTCTGACCAGGAGAAAGGTCCTGGGCTGGCAGCAGCCTTGGGGCTCAAAGCAAGCCCTGACCACATTATTTGAAGTTCAATATTCAGAGTGGGACAAACTACAGATAAAGAAGATGAAAATCCTTCTCTTACCCTATCCCCTGCAGATGACTCAACAGTGGAGAAAGAAGGGCTCTGATTAGATGGGAAATGCTGAGGAAGAGCATCTCAGCTCTCATCCCATCCAGATAAGCATGAGCCAGGGTTGGGAATGGCTCTGACAGCTGTGGTGTGAAAACTTGGGTGGGAGCATGTGGGACTGTGTATTCTCACCGGGGTTCCTGCCACCTCTCCATTCACCTCCTTCTGTAATATCTTCCAATGTGTCAAGAGTGTATGTAAGACTCTGGGTTGGCTTTTCTGAACTTTACCCAGGGATTACTAATAAAATTGCCCCACAACCATTGTGATGTCCTGGAAGGACTGTCAGAGCCCTTTAAACTGTGACAACTTTTTTCCACTGAACTTTTTTTTCCCTAAAACAACAGAAAGCCAAATTTTGCCTTTTACCCAGCATCAACCCAGTGGGTACAGCACCCAAAGGCTGCCTTTTGAACCTTCCTTCCTGTCATCAGGAGCAAAGAGGGGAGGCAGTGTCCTGAACTTTGTTTTGGAAAGCAAGTTTTGAGTGGATATAACCCTGGTGAGCCCAGGTGGGCATTCCCACTCCTGGCCTTGTCCTGAGCTGCTCACATAAGGCAGATACCTGGGACGTGTCCACCTTGGTCCTGTGCATTAGTAAGGCAGTTTGGAGACTGCCTGTGTGGGCAGTGAAAGCAGAGCATTGCAAAGGGAGCTGTGGCAGCAGAACTCTCCCCACTTTGGTGGGCTCCTGCATTTGGCCCCTCCCAGGTTCTGAGCTCACACTGTTCCTTCCTGGGTCACCTGCCAAGTGCTGCACTGGGGAAGTTTAGTCATGACCAGGGATTATCAAAGTGATTATCACGATGATCACTTCACTCAGACCCGGCTGTGTCAGAGTGACATCCATCTTTCACCACCCAAGTGTATTATCCAAGGACAACCTGACCCACAGGGCAACTTCTGGGGTCCTTTCTGCTTGTCCAGGCAGTGTAGAAATACTCTGAGATGCCTTCCCAGGGTGCTCTGGACTCTTCCTTATGCCAGGACCTGAAACAGGGGTACAAGTCTAACCAGCCTGGCTGCTCCTGGGTAGCAATGTGACCCCTCAGAGTAGATGTACAGTTTAACTGCTTCATGTCAGGAAAGGCATAGATAATTTCTTGCTTTCTGGGAGTGCTGACTCACACTTTGGGGCAGCAGCATCCTTTTTCCATGCTGATACCTTACCACAGAGCTCCTCATTCACCCTGGCATCCCAGCAGACTTTCCTTATCCATCACCTTATTTCCTCCCTTTTGCTACCTGGGCCCTCAATGTGCTGCAAATATGGCCATGGCCCAAAAAACCACATTCCTGTTTTCCCTGTCCTCCCTCTTCCCTGTGTCTTGCCCCCCTGCCCCCACCTGGGGATGAATGAGATGCTCGTTGTGGCTGCAATATATCATTCTTACTATTTGTTATGAGGTTTTAATGAGTATGGAAGATTAGGATGTTTGCAACAGTGTAACAATAAAATACATCTCTCGCTCATTCCTTGCCAAAAAGTACTTACAAATAATAAAAGTGAGGCTAGCTGAATGCATAAATCTCCTTTCACAAGCCCCCACCCACTGTGCAATAATTAGTACAAAGTGCAGTGCTAATAGATCATCTTACTTGTGTGGGAAACTTGACATTATGCTTTGTTTATATTATCCCTTTGGCAAGAATCTGCATGGCAAATCCTGGCAGCCAGCAAACAAGAGGCTCTCAAGGAAGGTTTCCAGACTGTCGTGCAGAAAAGCAAGCCACAGGATTGCGTGCTGGTCAGGATGCTGAAACCAGCTGGGGAGCTGAAGCGTTAGATCCAGCTTTTATGGAGCTGAGTTACCAAGTTTCCAGCTGACTAGGACCAACATCCTGCGACTGATTTGCAAAGGGCTGTTCCCACCCCAGCCACAACAAATCAGTGTGAACCTTGGCTTCAGGATGGTGCCCTTTGCTTAATTATATATTCAGGGCCCAATTTACCGCCTGGGCCTCCTAATGGGAACAGACGGGGTCGCCCAGACTTGAGACAGGCACCGAATACGGCCCCTGCAGTCTCTGGCTCCGTAAGTAGAGGGTTTTCAGCCAGTGCCCAAATAGCTTCAGCTCCCAAGACCTTTCTCCTTCGCTCAGCCCCTACAGAGACCTTGGCTGATGTGGGAATTACCTCTGCTGGGACATCTGGCTCTGTCCCATGGTCCAGGGTTGCTGCAGTATGACTTGCCCAGGGCATGAGGGTGTCTCAAAATCCTGTCACTGGGCATAAGGGCTGTCTTCAGCTCTCAGGTGACTACAGTGAGCTGTGGGTCGATGTGCTGGGTGGAAAGCCACCCCTCACCCCTCCATGCCTGCAGCTCTTCACCCCATAACGCCTTTCTCTCTAGTTGAGCTCAAGTCCCTTCCTTTTGCTTGCTTCTCCATCCCAGGGAGCAGTGGGAAAAGCAGAGCCCAGTGGTTGGATGTAGAGATGCATTCTTGCCTGGTAAATCACAAACCATTAGCACCACAGGTCCTGGTATATTCACAGGAGGGTATGGTCCTAGGGAGTTTCTTGCCAGCTGGGAGAATGGGGAGGGGAAGCTTTCCTTTCTTGCCTTGAGAAAGTTGGGAATCACCTGCAATCTGGCTATCTTGGCAGTTCAGTAAAGGAGTGCCACCAGACAGGATCTTATCCTAAGGACATATCCCAACAGTGCCAGCTTGTGTTTGGAAAGGCCTTACCACCCACCACCCAGCGCTTTCCCTTTATGATGGTCTCCCCAGATTTGTCCCAAGGGAATTTTTCCTGTATGCTGGGGATCTGAGCAATAACAGAAAGCCAACCATGCCAAGCCCCATGCTTCCATGTGGGATTTTCCTCCGGTGTTTCATGAGGTGCCTGCACAACACCAGGTCCCTGTGTGCTGCCACGTGGTCCTGGAGCACCTTCCCCTGACTCAAGCTGGCGTTTGGGGTGTGCTGAGCATGATGTCCTCAGCACCTTCCCTCACCTTTCTCCTGAAGGGCATTGGGAAGGACTATCCTGTGAGATGAGCTGATCTGCTAGACAAGCCCCAGCAGCCTTTACAGCAGCAGGTGTGGCTTGGGCTCCACCTTTGAGCTGTGCATGTCCGGATTCACTCCTGCTCCAGTTAAGTCTCACCATGTGTTCAGTTCCCCACTTCCCTGCTGGATCCCTTCTCATTGCATCCCACCCACTGTTCTTGCTCCAGGCTGGTCTTCCAAAAGCATCGAGGCTGTCCTGCCTTGTGGCTGGGGAACAGAGACAAGGTGTCTTATTCAGATGAAGTGACTCATCCCACTGGGAAATATGCAGACAAGTCTCCCCGTACAGGCCGCCCTCTGCCCTTCTCCATGTCTGTGAAGAAATCACCAGGAAAAGCAGAAGGTTTTTACTCAGGGGCCCAGTGGACATGTTCGTTTGTAAATTTTCACCCTGCTTGTTTTTACTTTTTAATTTGGGTGTGTGCTCTTCCATGGCTTCACAGCCGTGTACTCTGGTATCAATTCCCTCACTTTGCATGGTGTTGTTTTTAAAGCTTTAAGAGCTGGCAACTGTGGCCCCATGTGGGCATGATAAGGAGCTTGCTTTGAAAGATGTTGGTCAGCTGGAGAGAGCATCGCAAGCACATCTTCTTCCACTCCAGACCCAGCAGGAAGAACCACAGCAGAGATATTTCTTTTCTTTATACCGTCAGGACCGGGGAATCCTGGTAACGTGCGAGTAGTTCTGAACAAAGTGTGAAGCACAGAAGCAGCATCGCCCTGCTGATGATGCTGGTTCAGGCAGGAGGAACTGGGCAGAGCCCTGACATTTCAGTGACTGGTGAGGTTATTTGAGGGGAAAGCGTTGGGAGCCCAGCGTCCAGCAGCCAGTGCTTGCAGCAGCCTCTCCCGCTACCCGTGTTGACTCTGCTGGCTCGGGACAATGGCAAATGGGCTGAAACATTGACAGTTTCCTCACAGACTCTTCCCAGAGTTACTAAAATTAACCTTTTTATTCCCCCCCACTGGAGAAATATAAAGCTTTTACTTCCCTTAACCTCTCTTTCCCACCCAGTGGGCAAAGAGTTTGTCAGTTCTACAGTTAAAATAATATATTAAGGATTTCCAATGGTGCAAGTCAAACTTCACATTTCCTAATGATTCTAGATGCCTTTTTTGTCCTCAGACATTTCAAGTTAAACCTCTATGAAACTGACCTTTTGGCTTGTCATCCTCTGTAAGGACCCCAGAGATGAAACACTTCTTTCAGTCTGTCACTACTGTCCGTAGACCGCTCCCCCCTTATCCCCCCTCCTCTATTTTATCGGCAAGAACCCATAATTGAGCCCTTTGACAATAGCAGGACTGTGCATTTCTTTGTCAACAACAATGGGCCGTCCAAGTTCATTACTGGAGATTGTTTAAAAATTGATTCATGGGCCAGTAGTAGTAGCTTATTATACAGCATAAGTGACAGTGTGATCTGGATGGAGGCCGAGTCATTCTTGACCAGTCATGTCCAATTAGAAAGAACATTGCACACATTCCTGTTGGAGCCACATTAATGAATTAGTCCTACCACAAACTGAGAGAAGCTTGCAGGACCCTAATACCTTTTGTTCCTAAGGATAATTCAGTAATTTATAAAGAGAACAGCGCGAAGCACATTAGCAAAAGAATAGTAATCGCGGGATTCAGGCAGCCCTTACACTTGTCCTTCATTTCAGGTTTCTGGTGAGCTCTGTTCCCTTTGAGTTCTGTGTTTCCCTGCAAAACACAAACTTCCAATAGCCACCTCTGTGACTCCAGGGCTGTGATGGCAGTGCTGGTAGTGACCAGTGCTCTACAGGTCTGTGTGCACCTGAACTTGGGCCAACATCTGGGGTCCAGGCTCTGCTTCCCAGGGTAACAGCACAGCCCAGGCACACAGTATGCAAAAACATCATGCAAAATCACATCCAAGTGCATCAGTGTATCCCTGATGTCCCAAGGTGCTTCCTCCTTGTTGTGCAAACAGCACCAGTGTAACTACACTCTGTCGGCAGACCTGCATCTGGCCAAGACCTGTGAAAAAGAACAAGAGCAGTCAAGGCATAATTTTCAAGTTTAGAGGTCTGGAGTTGGTCTTAAATCACAAAGCCATTTTTGAGACATGCTGAAATCAATTTAACTTGCAGGGAGCAGCTCCCTGGGACCAGAAGACTTTGGTGGGTTTAGGATCTCAGGCATGCAGGACACTTTGTGTGTGTAAAGTCCTTGCAAAGGGTGTGTTAAGGGGGAAAGATGGAAAGAGGTAAATGTGTCCGGATTACCATGTTCTGTCAAAGTCCACGGGTGTTAGCTGACATCTGAACGATGCTGAGGAATTTCTTGTGTAGGTACAAGTGAAGGTAATTCATGTATTGAATTATTTCAGCAGAAAACACCTGTGCTTTGACATTGGAACTGCAGAAAGAGGGAAATGGAAATAGTATAAACTCCCAGCTGAGAGAAGGTTAGCAATCTTCTCCATTACAAAGCTGACTCCCAAGAGGAATCCACCTCCCCAGGAATGTTTAGAAGTTAACTGTACAAAGCACAGTGTAGTGCTACCTACTCACGGGGTATGATCACAAGCAGTTACTGCTGCCACTGTCTTGTAATATATAACGATTTTTGATGTGGAACAAATTCTACCTATTGCTCAGTAAAATGTCCTTCATTAAGGACCGCAAAAGCTCATTATTGGTTGGCCCACATGTCCACAAGTAGCATTAACGATAATAAATTTAGTAGCAGTACAGCAATGTTGTCTTCCTAATGACATAACAATATTTGGAACTCTAAAAATCTACCTGTGTGCTCTAACAGTGTCATGAAAAATAAGTAATTCACAGACATCGATGCCAAGCTACCACATTTTAATAAAAATTGTTATTTGTCATTAAGCTACCCTTGTTGTGGTTGTAATGTTCATAGAGTGCCACTCAACAGACTGTGACATCTTTATGCTTACGACTTCAAAATACCTGAGGTTTTTTTGTACCTACTGATCATTGATCTCCATGCTCGCTGTCTATGGAAGGTTTTTAAAATATGCAGTTCCCCATATATGCTACATCATACCTGTCTAGGTCATGCAGTTTTATCTTTGTGTAAGCAGAAATGTAGTGAATGGAGATATGTAAATGGTTGTTCCATTTGCCAGTATCTCAGCACCAGAAGAAATAGCATTTTGTCTCTGATCTTGACATGGTCAAGACTGAAAGTCTGTATAGTTAAAGATTCAGTGATGACTTGTGCTATTAAAATGTGTTTACAAATCTATTCTGAATGGAACCTCCATCATCATAAGAATGGCTAAATAAACTTTTGCTTTTGAATGAGAAAAAGTTGGGTTTTTCTTGAGAACAGAGATTCCACTCTGCATTCAGTGCCACACCATTGCCACCAATAAAAAAAATTAGAGTACATGCATTTGTAGTAGAAGTACATACCATGCTGAAGGCTTGCTGAACTGCAGGGTTACATTCTTGTTCACCAATTTGATATGACAAGGACTTAATGGAGAGCTTCAGCTCTTCTTCAGATTCAGTAACTTTTGGGTTTCTGTCATGAAACATACATTATACATTTTGTCTTTTTTATTCTGATCTGGCAAACTGTGGTGCACAGGTAATCCTACTGCTGCTATTTTTTTTTTTCTTCTCCCATTAAAATTGCTGATCAGGAGCATGAATTCTGCCATCTTGCATTTAAAAACTGTAGGCAAAAAAAGTGCAGAGATGTTAGAAATCCATTTATCTGACCCATGACAGTTTTTGGCATCATCGTTGGTCTGGAAGGGACTTTGAAAATTCTGCCTCCACACCTCAAGGCTGTTCCATAGGTTGGGTACACTTTCTGAAGCTGCCCAGTATTGCAGCATCCCAGACTGCTCAGCAAAACCACCTCACTGCCTCCTGACCTTACCACTGGAAAAGTTTCCTAATGGTTAAAATTAATTCAGAGACCATTCCTGTTTATGCTGCCCTAGGGACATGGAAAACAGACCATTCTCTTATTTTCTGCTGCAGCCTTTTACATATTCAAAGTTCATTAGCCTATCCCTACTGCCTCCTCCTCCTTAGGCTAAGCAATCCCAGTTTGTCCCATTTTTCCATGTGGGTTATTTTTTATTATCAAGTTCCAGCACCTCTCCAGCGGCACACATCTGTTTGGATGGTTATGCTGAGACACTGAAACGCTACCCCAGCAAAGCCCTGCAGGTACTGAAGGGGCTTTCACAATGTGCTGATTCAGCTCTTCAACCAGCCTAATCCCCAGGTCCTGACACAAGACTCCTACCCAAGCAGGCATCGTATACCTGTGCCATTGAATTAGCAACATTTTGTTTTCTCGAGACTGAGTCTTTAACTTTACAAGCCAGTTCTGAATCCCTTTCCTCCAATGTGCTGGCGGTCCCTCGCACTTGATCCTTGATCCATGGTGAGACTCCATGACTACTGCTTGACACATCATCCCCTGTGTTGAAGGCAGAGCAGACCCATCTGAAAACCTTGGTGGGAAACCCAAGTCACTCTTTTGGTGAGCTAATACCAACCTTCTGCTCCAAGCTCAATCTTTTCTGCAATTTGCTGCGCTAACGGTCCAGGAAGTTCCTTCTGAAGCCAACTGCTTTGACTGTGGAATGGTCTTAGTTTTGAAGGAAGTGCTGATTTCACCCAAAGATCTTCCAGCAGCCAAAATTCAGGGCTGAGTTCTGAAATGCACCAGCTCATTCCTCTGTGCCTGAATTCAGACTTGTAATTAGAGCTTCCTCCAGCAGATAGACAGGAAAGACACAGAGGTGAGTCTCTTCAGAGTCCCCTTCTTAGAGTTGAGATTTATTACTCTTTTATTTGTAAAAGCTGCAAAGACCTGAGGTTGAAGAGGGAAATAATTAGTTATTGACTAGACTGTGGTATCTGCAAGTCATTAGGTGGTGCCCATAACGGTTCTTCACCCACAGTTAATTGTTACCTGCATTTGGATTTTACTTTGCCCCTCCTGTTAATTTTCATTGTACTCCTGTATGCACATTTTGTACTGATTCATTAGCAAAATTGTGAGGAACAGGATGGGCAGATTAATTCTTTCAGCATATGTTAAGTTGCATATGAAATAGCATCTACCAGTGTTTAATAAAATTATAGGCAGAGTCAATTTACTGCCTCAGAAAAGTTTTGTGGAAGGGAAGCTATTTATTTCTCAAAGTGAGCTGTTGACTGTCTTTTCTGCGTATTGAATGTACACAAGATCCTGTCCTGTACAGAAAGAAACCGCCTCTTCTCTGTGCAGGGGCTTTTACACTCTGTACACCTGGTCATCACAGTGGTTGACCCCTTGTCCCTTCTTTGTGCCCAGCACTGAGCACCTCTTTCCATTTTTTAGCAATCCAGCATATTTTAATAATCAACAAATGAAACAGGAGTATATTTCTGGGTGGTCAGAAGCTCTGTCTCACAGCAGAAGCTTCAACTTCAGGCATTGGCCTCCCAGTAACAAAATGCTGATGCAGGAGGGCCTTTGGACCTTGTCTTAGGGAACACATAACTTTTATCACCACGTTGTAGAGGAACCCATCTGCTGGGCTGTGAGGACTGGTGTAGAGGGAGGGAAGGGACACAGCAGTGGGCACAGGGGCTGACCAAATTCAGAGTCCTCCTTGCCATGATTCTGTACAAAGACCATCCTGACAGACAATCTTCAGGGAAGCACAGAAGACAATCAATAGGAAGTAGAAGGTATTAATATGTTCATTTTCTAGGTGGGGAGTTGGTTCATAGGCATGCAGGTATCTATTCCAAAGCCACAACTTCAATTAATTTTCTGCTTATTAGCCCAGTGCTCTGCCCACAAAATTGCTCTGGTGTGAAAGTTCCCATAATGGTGAACCATCACAAAAACAAACTTAAACTCTCATTTGCCTGATAAAAAGAAATGGCTGAAGGTCGGGAAGGTAGGTGTGGGACTTGGGGAACTACGGTTTGCAGTAAAAGGTCTCAAACCATCTGTTCACTTACAGTGACATGCACATTTTTCATCACACACCACCCATCCTTCCTGTGGCCATCCCTCTCAACACCAGCTTCTGTGACAGCTGTCCTTTGGCAAGTTCACTCCCATACAAAGGTAAGGGATGCCATGACAGGGCTGGTGCTCAGTCTCGGTACAGAAATCCATACTGATGGCAAGACAAATCTCTTGAACACCTGCATGTGGAAGCAGGTGTCAGAAATCCCATTCTCCACTGTGATGGATGAGATGATTCTGTGGTTCACCTAGAAAAGTGTTGGATGTTGCAGGCTAGTCAGGCGTGGCACCATCACAACCACTTGGGTTCATCTTATATGGCCAGCTATGAAAAATGACAATTGGTTTCCCCATGCAAGGGAAAGACAAGGAGTGTTGGACCTGTTTGAACACCAAACTGGCTGTGTGCTCACATTTACTGGGCATGTTTCAGAGTCTCTTCTCTTTATTTTCATGTTCTGTGTACTGAATTTGTAAGATACTGAGCATGAACAAAAAAATATACTAAAATATATGCTAAAATTTCTAGTCTATTTTGTGCACACTTAAAAATTAAAATTACAGGAAACCATGTTAAAGCAATTACCTTTTAATACCCGACCCCTATCTTGCTGTCTAATCAAGAATCTGCTGAAGGCACCCTTCTCCATCAACGCACCACAAGGCTTTTGCTGGGCATCTGCTAAATCCCATTCTGTGTCGGACAGCCAAATGAAAGCGTGCTTGGAAAAGAAGGTGAAGGAATCTGAAGTGATCTGGACCTAGGGAATTCTGAATAGCCTAATTTCTGCATGAATAGATTTCTATATTTAATCTACAGAACCTTTGCCCTCCAGAAACAGCCAAACACACAGAAGGGGAAGAAACTTAGATAACTACACTTATTTTGAAACACCTTCAGGTTCCAGCGTGTGAAGTGACAGAGAATTTACTGATTGCCACAGATGTGGAATCCAGCTCAGCTGCATTTGCACCAGGTGTCACGACTGCACATGACCCATATTGCATGGGAGGCACACTGACTCTCCTGTCTGACAGCAAACACTCCTCCCTAACTAGAAGCACATCATCTGCAAGCTTTCCCGAATATACCATACGGAGAAAAGGTTTTAAAGACTGGGAATTGCAGTACAACTGCCTGGGCAGGAAGGGAGGCAGTGCAGAGCTGGAGGCAGGTGAATCCGTAAGAGCTGTTCCCAGACTCGGAGCAGAGGGTGAATCTCAGGCAAGATCAGGAGCAATGTTATCTACTGTGCCTTTCTGCCAAAGCCTCCTTTCCCTTTCTGCCCTGAGAATTCTCCCCGTGCCCTCTGCGTTGGGCACTGTGAGTACTTACACACAGTGAACGCTGTTTCCTCTGAGCTGATTGAGGCTTTGCCAAATCGAGTTTTGTTCCCTTTTGGCTAGTTTTCTGTAAGTTTTACAGCAAAGGTGTCACATCTTTTCTTCAGCTGGGCGTGTTACATTTGATTGCACTGAGGTAAATCTGATGGCACTAACACACAGCGAGATTCAAAGTCTTGCAACATGTTCCGGCACAGACAGCACTATGAACTTACACACAGCGCTGTTTTAGATCTCATATCGAATATCCTCTGGCATCAGATCTGAAATGAATTGTATATGGCAACCAAAGAAACGCTCTATCTGTCTGAATAACAAAAAAGAAATGAAGAAAGAGCTTTGCTGTATCACCAGCTCTGATCTGGACAAAAGGCAAACGTCCCAGTTGAGCAGCAGACAGGGCAGCCCCATCACTGCAAGGCCTGTGCTGCTCCCACAGTCCCCTCTATTCCCCCACACCTTCATTTCCTCTCTCCTGCCATAAAGGGCTTTCCAGTCATCCTGACACTGCAGCGTTTCTCCATCTTCTTGCAGATGAACAATGGCCTTGTCCATCACCTTCCACTGGTGTGGATGGGGATGGGAGGTTGGACTAGATGATCTCCAGGGGTCCCTTCCAACCTCAGTCTCTCTGTGGACCAATCTGGGCACATTTGAGGCTCCCTGGCTGTCATTCAGCAAGACTGTAGGTAGGTCTCTGAAGGTAAGTTAAGCCACGATTTGGACATGCTGAGCACAGCAGGCAGTGGGTCTCCAGCCCTTTGGAGCCATGAGCAACGCAGGGCACTGCCACAGCAAGGGGAAGAAATCACCGAGCAGGATTCCTTTGGAAAGATGGATGTGCCAGCTTGGTCGAGGTCTGAAAGCAGCCTGAGTACACAAAAAGCCACCTGTCCCTTTCACAAAGGCCCATCACCACAGTACCTTCTGGAACAGGAGAGGGTTCTCCCTCACCCCCAGCACCACAGGGATCCTCAGCTGCCCTCCACGGCCCCAGGTGGTTACAAACACTTACACCAGTGCAGGTGTGTCCTGAGACCTCCACCTGGCAGCTCCCAGGGTAACTGAAGTTTTCCAATGGGCAGTTCTGTTTACATAATTGAACCCTATTGGTTTCCCAGTCCATGCCCTAAAACCCACTTCTTCCATGAATTTCCATTTTTCCTCTAACAGTGCCAGCCTTGAGGACCTCTGTGCCAATGTACCTGGAGCCAGACAGCTCTGCCACACCACCTAACACTGGAAAACCTTAAAAACTCTTGTCCTGTCTCCTCACAGCAATGAACCCAGCATGTGGGGCATGAGGGACTGGATTTGTGCTGAACTTCACAGCTCTTTCACCTCGTGTCTGATCTTGTTCAACCCCGCACCAGACTGGTCAGAGCTGAGGGGAAGAATATCCTTGTGAATCCCTATGCTGCTCTGTCATGGGCCTCTTACAGCACCTTGAGTGCCTCAGGAATGGGCATTTATGCACTTAAATCCCAATATATATTGATTTTAAGGGGAATTATCTGCTTGAATAGAATTTTGGCACTAACATTTTTCAAATATTTTAATATCTGACTGTCCACCTCTCGGTGGGTGGTGAGGGGAAAAAAAAGGCTGTGAAGATCTTGAATATCCTGGGTAGAAGTTCCTATGAATGTGGAGGTGCATTTCGGTGGTGCTACCTGTGTATGGGCACTTGTGAGCAGGATTTACCTTCCCCACCTTCAGCCAGCTAATTTCTTTGGTCTCCTCTAAGGGTGAAGGAGAAGAGCTGGAGCCCAAGGAAGGTCAGAGGGGTGGACAGAATGTCTCTGATTCCCTTTCATTTAACGGGCCTACAGTGAGAGTACTAGCTGAGGCACAGACTGCAAATTTGGTAAATCCATAATCCTCAGTGTGTTCATACTGTGGGAAATTGTATCCTCCCCTGTTAAAACTTTTCCAGCTTTGGACGGAGACCAGCATTATACTTCACTGAGCTGCTGTGTGCCTGTATGTACATTTTACATAATGCCATTAGCCCCCAAAGTCCCCTGAGCTCACTCCAGACATTCCCAATGGGATTCTCTGGTGTGGAAGGTGACGTGCAAAATGTAAAACATCATTGTTGGCCTGTCTGTAGCGACACAGTGGAGCATTAAAATTTTGTGTTATAGTTTCTGAACATGATTTCAGACAGCGTGTTAAGGGAGCTGGGTCATTGCTTTGATAGCTCTGACTGTGAATTGCTCGGGTCTGCTCAAGCATGCGACCCCTTCGTGAGCCACTCTGCTTCTGACAGTGCCACAAACCACCAGTTTCACATCACAGCTCCTCCAGCCAGATCTCCGAGTGTGCCCCATGGAGGAGACCCAGCTGCCTGACGTTTGCTGAGACCTTGTGTCCCTCTGATTCTCCTGGGAGGGTCCCAGCTGTCCTTACCAATGTGGGGGCCTCAGATGGCTGCAGGTCTCCTCTCCATCCCAGTGCAGCTTCGGGGCCAACTGAAGCCAGCTAAGCATTTTGGCGTTTATTGCCATTCAGCTCCAGCTGGGTGGGAATCATTTCTCCCTCCATCCTCACAGAGGGCTGTGAGGAGGCCAAAAGGGGAGATGCATGCACAGCCAGAGCTTTCTGGCAGGCACTTTTAGTGTAGATTAACTCAGTCCTTACCCCTTTGTTAACTCCAAGCTCCTTGGACCTTCACACTCTCCAAAGTGGCTTCTTTTTTTCTTTGGGCTCTGTTTGGAGATGCTCTCCACAACCAGGAGCTGTATCCACATGGCTCCACTGCGGGAGGAATTACAGCCACAGGTCAGGCTGTGCCAGCATCTCGACCAAGCCTATCCAGGCATTGCTGAGGGCAGTGCTGTGTGTCAGGGAGCTGGATAAACCAGAAAGTTTGGAGAACCCCAAGAGGAGGTAAAAGAAAGCCCTGTTAAATCATTGCTTTTCAAAGAACCTACCCTGGAGCTAGCTAACTGATTCTGTTAGATCTTTCCTAAGTCAGATAAGAAAAATAATCTGGCAGGAGTCATCAAAGGCAGAAAGATGCATTAAAAAGTCCATTGTGAGGAGACCCGGGAATCAAAGGTGGAGGGTTTGCAGACAAGACTGATGGGACTCACGAGCACCAGCCCCATGGAAATTTCTACTCCCTTCCTCGTTGTAGGAAGCAGGTTTGTCCCGCTGCCTTTGACTGAGAGCTGCTCTTCCCACTGACAGCAGATGCCTCTTGCCTTCCCTGTCTCACATGGTGACTCATTTCCAGGGAACTGGGGAAAAAGGAAGGGAAGGCAGGTAGGGGAATAGTCAATCCTTTACTGTTATTTCAGCTTAGTGGGAGTCGAGTGAAGGCTGTATAAAGGTAAAGGCAAGGGTCTTGCCTTGTCCTCCTACTCCTTCCTCAAACTCCTGCTCTTGGTCCCGTTGGAGGCAGAGGACTGGTCCAGGCAGAGGGGTGATCTGAGCCAGACTGGCTGCTCTTATGTTCTTACTTTTCCTGACAATAGGAAAAATATCCACCAACTATGTCGTGTTTTAGCCCACTGAGTGGCCCTCACACTACCTTTTGAGGTAGATAAAAGGGGTATCACTATCTTTATTTACGGTCTGTGGAAATGAGATAAAGGTGTTCTCTGAGATGCTTTATTCCTTGAACAGCTTGAAGCACTGTGTCTCTCAGCTGTGGGCATGTGTATAAGGAATGCCTAAGTCATAGCTGGCCAGGAAGGATTGGGGCCATCTCATTGAAGGCCTGTAGATGACAGATGAAAGGAAAAACAGGACAAAGCAGCAAAAATGGGAGCTGTGCAAACACGAGGCGTTGCCATAGGATCCACCTCCTGTCTTGCCAAAATGCCCATAAGCCAGAGATCTTGTCTTATGTTGCCATATGTCACACACTACACATAAATCAGTTTGGTTTTGGCTGCCTGCTATTCCTCTTACAATCTCTTATGTATCTTTCCAGGTGTAATTATGAGTCAAGCCCTTGGAGCAGAGGGAAAGTCATTCAGTGTCCTGCTGGCATTTCCTTTGAAAAAAACCTGCATTTACCACTGAAAATGTTGGAGAAAAACATGGAAAAAGGAGAAATACAAATAGGTGGAGAAGCTACACCTCCAGGTTAAAATCCAAAGATAAGCAAGCAGTTACTTTTTGACTGCATTCCCTACCTGTTTGGAACTCAGCTCCAACAAATAAAAAAACAACACAAACAGAACAAACCACATGGTGTGAAGAACCACCAACAGTAATGAAGAGAGAGCTTACAGGTGATTGTCCATCCTCTCCTTCCCTCTGACACGTTGCTGTCTTGGCTGCCAAACAATCTAAGATGATCATGGGACTTCATTCCTGCTTTGCGCTTGTGCCAGAAGGTCAGAGTTGCCCACTCCCAGACTAAGGACAGGGTTTGTGGACATCACCTCTGGAGCAATACTGGGCTTTCCAGGCCAGGTTATGAGAGGTCCCTGTGGTTCCTCAAGGGTGTGACACGCATATGGGGATATATGTCAAAACCACAAAAGGATATGCTATTAGAGCCCTCTAAAGAATTTAGCTGGAGTTATGCACACATTGTAGTTCCTGTATTTTTGCTATTACAGGGTTTGAGTCCTCACTTTAATTCCATGCTGCAAGGGAAGAAGTAGCTCACAATGCTGATGTCCCAACTGTTGTAGGGGATAAATGTGACGGACAGTGCCTGAGAAATTTTCCTGCTCCTGGACTGCTGGCTGTCTGGTGTTGCAGTGCATTTCCAAGGGAAAGGAAGAAGAATAGCCAAATCAGTTGTGGATAGATAGTCAGGACTCACCTTGCCCAACTGATGTCTGTTACTGAGCTGCCCATCCCACCTTTATGCTTCTGTAGTCAACAAAGCAAAGTAGGATTTGTTTCATCAGTCAGATGCAGATGTTGAATTAAAGAAGCTCTGAGACATCCAGTTTCTCTCCCCTGATGAGCAGAGAAGCCCGGGGCTGGCTCAGATGGAGGAGCAGGCTGGGCATACAATTACCTGTGATCAAATGAGCCTCACCTATTCGTCCCCTGAGCAAGCTGCACCTCAGGACGTACTCCAGGAGCAGAAATAAATTACCTTTGGAAATAAATGAGTCTCCAGGTGTATCAGGGACTGCTGAGGAAGACTTGGTAGCAACGTTTCAGTAGTGTCCAAACCAGCGCACACAGCACCAGCACCATCAGTGTCTGGAGCTGTCAAAGTCCAACCTGCAGGAGAGACTGGAGGGAAAGAAGCTGCAGAGGCTGCCAAGGACCAACAGGGCCATTGGCATTAGAAGCCGCTGTCAGCCAGAGGAGGGGATTGCTTTTAAATGCCAGATCCTGGAAGCAGAAACTTTTCTTCAGTCAGGGTTCATGTTTACATTTTTCCGCAAACATTTAAGTCCCCTTAGAAGCTGGTTCGGTCCTATCTCACCATTTTCTCACCACAAAATTGTCATGAGTAATTATTAGTTAAAAAAGCTTTTTTTTTTTTTTTCTTCTTAAGGGGAAAAATATCAAAATAAAAGATTGTGGCTGGAATTACCATGTAGTGCATTAAAACACTGAGATTTGGAGAAATTTGTCCACATATTAACACTTTCAATTTCTGGACATTTTGAAGGATAATCTTGTCTTGTAGTTTACAAGAAAATTATGGTATTTTGGCTTTTCATTCCAGTTTTAGGAATGAATAATTGAAATGAGAGAATATCCTGCACATGGGAAATTCTGATTCCTGAAGAGTTGTGTTCATGATTGAACCAAATATTGAGAAGAAATTCATAGTCTGGTTTGTGTAATGACCCTCAAAAATACTACTGAGAGATCTAACGTATTCATACATAATTATAAGCAAATAGTAACTATTCTCCATCATTTATCGTGTGGCTTTTATTATGCCCTCAAAAGAGCTCGTAGCATTTGTTAAACTAAAGTGCTCTCACCCTCTGTTCATTTTAAATACTTGAAGCTATTTTAAACTCCTGAGGGAAGGGATTTAAATTATCAGCAGAAAAAAAAGACTTATTTTTGAAAGAAAACAATTATTCTGATGACTGCTGTTCATATTAATCAAGAATAGTTTCTTAGCTGAGGTTTTGTTTACCAAACTCACTTTTCCTTGCTCCATGCTAATTATGAGGGTTGCTAGATTATGTATTTGGGGGTTTTGTTTGACTGTTTGTTTCCAAACATGGTTAAAGTATCTTTGAGAACACCTGATAATGAAAAATTACCTACTCACCTTCTTACCTGGAGTCACTGACACCTCTGTGCACTGTATTGCTTTCTTACTCCTTTCCACATAACATGGCCCAGAGAAAAAACTAGACCCCCACCAAAGATTGCAACCCAGTCAAAGCATTTAGTCAGCACATTATTTTATAGCATTTCATCTCTAAAGACTGTGAAACCCAGCCTGGAAATATTAAATTATCAGAGTTTTAGAGATTTATTTTGTAATTACTTTTGCTCTGTACTCAGGGTAGAGCTGTATCAACATTATTTTAAATAAGCACACATGGGAAAATTATTCTGGAAGTGTTTTAATGCTTACAAGAGGAACATTTTCTTTGCCATCATGATATGCAGTGACTCAGGGAAAACTTCAGGGAGAACTTCAGCCTTGATAAGAGTCAGGTGGGGATTTTCCTTAATCTGCTTTTATATTATGTGATGCTTAGCAGGGCATTTCAAGATCTCCCCTCAGGAGCATTAATTAGAACAAATGAAATTAGTCTATAGCATCCTTATTAAGGCAGAATTCTTACATTAATCAGTAGAAGTTCTGCTGAATTAAGGGATTGTCCCAGGTCTTCCTGCACAACAATACTGACTTGGCACAGGAGCCAGAAAGGATTTAGAGGAAAGAGCCAGCAAAATCTCCTGAACCACAGGAGGAATGAACAGAAATCTGAAGTTTTAGTAGCTTCTTTATGCTGTTGTGGGTCTTGTGTGCTTGTTGGCTTCAGATGGCTTCAAAGGGGTTTATCATAAGGGTCATCTGCTCATGGATGGCTTCTCTGTGTAAGCTAACAGGGGAACTGAAAATTCCCACACAGACTGTGTGGGAAGATTGTGTGTCACAGATTGTCACAGGAGCTCCAAAGAGAAGGGTTTTGGGGTAGATCTTGGGGTTCTGTTTGCAGAAGCCAGATGTTGAACTCTTTCCTGCACAGCTCCTGGGGTGCTGCAGTGAAATGCAGTGTGAAAACTCCTGCTTTGTCTTTTGAGACACTGTGACCTAGCCAGGGTTCACCAAAGGCTGGCAGGGGAGGTCACACTTGCTGCAGCTCTGTTATCCCTAGCATTGCCACCCAAATCAAAGAAGGAAGATCTAAGACTGCAGAGCCGTGTGCTGGCACGTTGCTCTGTCCTGTTTTTCTTCAGAGAGCAGAGGGTGCAAGGTTGCCCTGAGCCTCGTGGATCTGATGACAATTCATGAGGACGCAGCTCTGTGCATCACAGTGTCACCTGGCTTGGAAGGGACCACAGGACAACTCTGGTCCAGCCTCCTGCTCCAGCCAGGCTCAGTGCTGAATTCAGACCACCTTACTCAGTAAAACCAGTGGGGCTGCAGGAGAGTGGGAGAAGTACCCTGCAGTCAGGATCCAGTTCAGCTTTCTCTGAGAGCACATCTCTCTCTCTTCCTGCCTCCCAGGCAGATACATTTTTCATTAAGGAGGTGGCCTGACTCCAACAGCGATAGGCACTTGCCCTGAGGGTGCCAGGATTGCCCTGAACAGAACTTTTGGGACTGGGGTCTGATCTTGCACTGCTTTCTTGCTCTTCCAGCACAGATAGCTCTTCTCTGCAACTTCCCTTGGAGCTCAGCAAAGAGCAGGAGGACACACATTAATCTGATGGTTCCATCCAGCTTAGAAAAGCCAATGAATGAAAAAAAAAATTAAGTGAGAAGGATTGGTTTTGCTCCTGGGATCCACATGAGGCAATAAGAAAAACAACTCTGTGTGTGTAAATCCTACAGTGGAGGATCCCAATCCCCAAAAGGGTTAATGCAACCTCTCTTTTCCCCCAATAGCTTCATGGCCCCAACAACTTTCATTGTGAAATGGGTGCAGGTGTGGGCTATGCTTTGTTGATCACAATCCCTTTTGCAGAGGAAGCTTTGAATATGTTTGACATAATCAGCTCACAGCCTTTGCCCGCACTCTTTCATAAACAGGCCATTTTCACATCCTTTTCATGGGATCCGACAAGCGGAAAAATAATTAATGTTACCTCAGCCTAACAGTGACCCAGCTTTGATTCAAAAAGACGGCATGTTGCATAAACTAACCATTTAATTGAGTGATAGAAAAAGCCCACATGTATCAATTCTGCCTCCACGTATTATGATTACTGGGGCTTTGCAAGGATTGTGCTCCCTCGGTCATAAAGCAGAGCTTAAATTCAAGCCCATGAAGAGGTTTCAGAAGGACTGATTGAGCATGAGCTGGGGATTATCTGTGTTTACAGTGGCAGGACATGGGAGCAGGGGAATATGTGGGTACCCAGCTATTGTGGCGCATGTTCAGGTTGTATCCAGGTTGTGTCACATGTTCTTGCATGATCTGACAGTGGCCAGATGTTATCCAACCACAAGACATTTGGGATCTTGATGGCACTACACTGCCACCTTGCCATGACCTCAGAGCCAAAGCTAACTGGTACATACCACAGTTAGGACTACGCCTCATATGAACAGGACAGAGTCATCCTTGAGGTAACCCACCAAAAAAGAAATGTCCAAGATGAATTTCAGTTAAATTGAGATAGGGTCTGGAGGTAGCAGTGACTCCTCTGATGGCTTTGTGAAAGGCAGGTTCTGCTTGAATAACCTGATGTCCCTCCATGACAAGGTGACATGCTTAGGGGATGAGGGAAGGGCTGTGAATATCATCTACCTGGACTTTAGTAAAACCTTTGACACCATTTCCCCTGGTGTTGTCCTGGAGAAACTGGCTGCCCATGGTTTGGACAGGTACACTGTTCACTGGGTGAAAACTCGGCTGTGTGTCTGGGCCCAGAGAGTGGTGGGGAATGAACTTACATCCAGCTGGTCACCAGTGGCTCAGTTTTGTGGTCACTCCTGTTTAATATCTTTATCGATGATCTGGACAAGGAGATCGAGTGCACCCTCAGTCAGTTTGCAGATCACACTGAGTTGGGCAGGAGTGTTGGTCTGCTGGAGGGTAGGAGGATCCCTCTGCAAAGGGACCTGGACAGGCTGGAGAGATGGGCTGAGACCTACAGGATGAAGTTCAACAAGGCAAAGTGCCGGGTACTGCACTTGGGTCACAGAAACCCCATGCAGAGATCCAGGCAGGGGGAAGAGTGGCTGGAAAGCTGCCCAGGGAAAATGACCAGGGGTGCTGGTCAATAGCGGCTGAACATGAGCCACGAGTGTGCCCAAGTGGCCAAGAAAGCCAATGGCATCCTGACCTGTATCAGTTGTTGAACACACCACCTTACATGGTCCCCGCCAGTAATTTCAATGCAAGTCCTTCTTGCTCACACAAGAATTTCCCCCTTCAGTGTAGAGGGGAAATATTGTCCTTCCCCACAGTCTGAAAAGCCCCAATACAGAAGGTCAGAAAAGCACTTGGTGAGACAAATAGATCAATACTCATGAAGCACATTACTGATCTTTACCAGACATCCTGATTTGCTGGACTCCTGTGCTCAGTGTGGGTGCAGCAGAGGAGGGTGAAACAAAGGGTGACTTCACAGCCACAGGCCCTCAGAAAGCTGCTGGGGAGATGTGTCAGGCTGCTCGTCACTGAGGTGATGTCAAGTGCCTTCATAATAAGGCCATGTTGAAGCAGGTACAGAAATCACTCTTCCTCAGAAACCTTCAGTGTTCTCCCAGTGGGCTGTTTGGTGTCTCTAGAAAAAATTTGGTTTAAAATTATCATAAATATTCTAGATGGAGGAGCTGAGGAGCAACCATTGTACCTCAGCTGATTGCATTTTGTTTCATCCCTGCTAACACAACCCTCTGTATTACATCCCTGTCCTTTGACTCTTCCCATCTCTAGGTATTGGTCATGCGTCTGGCTTGTCTGCCATGCTATTCACACTGAATCACCCTCCCTCTGTCACTCACTCGCTTAGCTATTTTGTTGATCTTCTCTGAATTTTTTTTCAGAGCTGTCCATGTCTTTTCCACATCAAAGTATCCCAGTCCAACCTGCTGGGGAAGGAGGGCCTGATCTCTGGGTGTTCACCAGTGGTGGTGATGGTACCTGTGGCCACAGGAGCCAAGATATGGTTCCTCCACCGGCTGGTGTACAGCCCACGAAACCACAGAGGAGGCCCCCACTGTGCTCCTCAAGGAGAAGCTTGATGGTGCTACAGCAATCAGACCTAGGACTGGTTGCTCCAGCTACCACACCTCAGATGGGTCTGCATGACCTCTTCATGCCTTGGGAACAGACATGACCTTTCCTGCCTTCCCTGCTATGCATACTGCCCACAAAGTGAGTCTGCACAGGCAGGGGTTTTATTTCCCCATTCTTCCATTCATGGAAGTGTTCAAGTCCAGGTTGGATGAGGCTTTGAGCCACCTGGTCTGCTGGAAGGTGTCCCTGCCCATGGCAGGGGGTTGGAGCAAGATGGTCTTTTAAGGTCCCTTCCAACCCAAACCATTTGATGATTCCATGAACTGACCCCAGCACCGACATGTCATGTAGAGAGCATCCCAAGCTTTGCTACTTAATGCTCCCAGCCTGCTCTCCTCTGAGCTGCTCTCTTCCCTTGTCACAGGGCTGTTGCCCGGAAATCCCGTGGGTGACCCTGGTTGCAGGAGAGTTGTGCTTTCCCTGGAGATGTCTGCAGTAGGGCACCCTGCCTGGGTGGTCTGAGGTGTCCCTGTGAGGTCCTGGAGCTGAGAACTGAGGGCATTAAAGTGACCAGGTGGGGAGATGGGCGGCAGAAAACAGGCCTGAAATGTTGCTGTCACGTAGCAAGACCCGAAAAGTTTTGTGAGGAAACTGTTTAGTGTTTGTAGCAAAAAAAGGTTCTACAGTGACACAGAGGAAGGGCTTGCTGAACTCCAATATGTGCGCCAGTGACAGTCCTGCAGCCTACCTGCCAGCTCGGGGAGTGCATGCTCCTCACACCTGAACCATCTTCATTAGTCCCTGATGCACACACACCTTCTCCAAGCACATCTCTCTTTAATATAATCAGTCACTGCATAATTGCCACTCATTTGTATTTGAGAAGTCAAAAGGCTGCAGACTAGGATGACCTTCAGTGCCTAGTTCTGCCCTCACAGGAATAGAGACCACATGAGCAGCTCTGAGATACTCCTGGAAGGGAGACACAGGCAAAATCCTGGCTCTGGTGAAGTTTCATCCTCATCTGGAACCAGAATATGCTTTGAGGCATGAACTGTGTAAAAGCAGTGCCATCACGTTCACCTTTATTTTGGAGGAGGCTACAGATTTTGTACCCTGAGGGGATGGCAGCTTTGCTCAAGGAGGGATCCTGCCAGCCCTACTTACAACAGGTATTACCTTACTCTGCCTGTTCATTCCCGCAGAGCACGGATGGAGTAGGATGCTCTTCAAGATGAAGGTGTGCGTGGGGGGATCAGCCCTCGGTAGAAGAGTTTTCATGTGAAATAAGATTAAACATCACTGCCACACCTCCACCTCCAGCAGTTTCAGCCTACACAAGAAAGAGGAACGTGCAGAGAAGCAGAGTGCAGGTACTGCTGTAACTTCTGGAAGGAAGAACAGGAAAGGAAAGGAAAGGAAAGGAAAGGAAAGGAAAGGAAAGGAAAGGAAAGGAAAGGAAAGGA